>JBBGZY010000942.1:4402500-4861855 GCA_037952925.1 Lithobates clamitans
CCCCCACTGCGCCGAACGAAAAGGGGCGGGGAATAGACTAGAAAGAAAATGGATGGGTTCAACGACCACAATTTCCTGCCCCTGTTCATTGACAAATACATGGAGCTGCCCTGTCTGTGGCAAGTGAGACACCCCCACTATAATCACAAACAGAAGAGACAGGCAGCGCTGGAGAAACTGCTGGAGTTGGTGAAGCCGGTGGTCCCCACAGCAATCATCCCTTATTTAAAAGCTAAAATTGGTGGCCTGAGGAGTACTTATCTTAGGGAGCGCATGAAGGTCACAGATTCCCAGAGGTCCGGAGCTGCAGCAGATGACGTTTATGTCCCCAGGCTGTGGCACTATGAGAGACTGCGATTTCTGTCAGACCACACTGAAGTCAGGGAATCCCTCTCCACTCTTCCTTCCATGCTTCCTTCCACCCCAGCTGAGGCTTCCGATGTCCAACCTGGGCCTTCCAGCCAGGAAGAAGTGGAGGAGCCCAGCTGGAGTCAGGTATAGCATTCTTCTACAGATTTCTGGGCAATAAAGAGATGATGTTTACTATAGATGTTATTATTAATCACTAATTGCTGATTGAAAAAAGTGTTTTACATATCAATAGACAGTAGTGGGCACCCAAAATTGGGACACAAATGAAAAATGCTGGGCTCAGAAGGATAGTCTGTTATATTTGTTAACATTCAATTTGCAGCAGTCAGGAGGTGAAAATTGTGTGTGATTGATGAAGAAAAAACTAAAACTATGTCCCTTTTTCATACACAGGAAGACCTCAGCCAGGAGGAGGTTGTGGAATGTGGCAGTCAGGAGGAGGCGGGGATTAGTGGCAGCCAGGAGGAGGCGGGGCTAAGTGTCAGCCAGGAGAAGCCTGGGACCAGTCGCAGCCTGACTGAGTCTCAGGTCCCTCCCCTCCGCCTGCCACATAAACGAGCCAGGAAGGCCACTCCGAGTCCCGTGCAGGATTCAGCGTTCAGGCTGATCCAGGAGGCTTCCCTTAGAGCCTTACCAACTCCTGAAGAGGCCTTTGCCTGCATGGCTGCCACCAAATTGCAGGGCATGCAGGAGGGTCAACGCAGGCTCTGTGAGGACCTTCTGTACAAAGTCCTATGTAAGGGGGTGAGTGGGGAACTAACACCCAAGATGGATGTCATTGAGTTGGACCATCCTCCTCCTCCTCCTGCTGCCACAACTCCACCACCACAGCCACCGCGTGTAAGGAAGCGTGGAAGGAAGGCAAGAGAGTGATGACCCTGGGTTCAGTCTGGTCTGACAGAAGATGCAGTCTCTCGTATGACCACAGCCTGGGGACACAGATGTCATCTGCTGCTTTCCAGATCCCTGGGACTTCTGGACCAGACTGCCCTCCCTTAGATAAGGACTGCTCAGGCCACCAATTTGGCTTTCACATTATTGATGTCTGCCCTGGGGGTCCAAGGCTTCGCCCACTTCTGCAGTTTCTCCAGCTTTGCCTCCCTCTTTGTTTAGTTGTGACCCCTTAATAAAATTTTTTGGGTAAATTCTACTCTCCTGTGTGTGTTTTCATCCAAAAATGACAGTCAGGTACATTTCTAAAGTACAATGTGAAATTAACAAGGGACAACAACACCAAACAATCTCCTACAGATTAAATAGAACAACATATCAATGGTGTTGTGGGAACTTGACACAAAAAACACACACAAACATTTTCGGGAGTACAAATCAAAATCGCCCCAAAAAAAAAAATACAAACACAAAAAAAGAATCTACATTAAAGCCAAAAAATATATAAAAAATATACAAAAATATGTTGTCAGATGTGAGAAATCAAAATATATTGAGGGAATCACGATAAATAGTAACGAAATAAGTTTGTGAGAAGTGTGTGTGAATATGAGCAGCAAAACGACTTAATTCTTGTCACATTATAAAGAAGAAGAGAGTGCTCTGTATTAAACCATTTTTAACACTGCAGCATGACGAAAGTGTTGTATCCATTGCGAACGCTAAGTTTACCAGAACGAGCTGTTCCGTCTTGGAATTTCTTCTGAGCATGCGTGGCACTTTGTGCGTCGGAACAGGCCACACACGGTCGGAATTGACGCGATCGGATTTTGTTGTCGGAAAATTTTATCTCCTGCTCTCCAACTTTGTGTGTCGGAAAATCCGATGGAAAATGTCCGATGGAGCCCACACACGGTCGGAATTTCCGACAACACGCTCTGATCGGAAAATCCGACCGTGTGTACGGGGCATTAGAGTTTATTCCGACAGCAAAACCAGTCGTGTATAGAGTGCATAATGCCCTCTACACGCGGTCGGACTTTCCGACGGAATATGTGCGATCGGAGCTTGTTGTCGGAAATTCCGACCGTGTGTGGGCTCCATCGGACTTTTTCCATCGGAATTTCTGACACAAAGTTTGAGAGCATGCTATCAAATTTTCCGACAACAAAATCCGATCCTTTAAATTCCGATCGCGTGTAGACAAATACGACGGACAAAGTGCCACGCACGCTCAGAATAAATTAAGAGACGAAAGCTATTGGCTATTGCTCCGTTTATAGTCCAGACGTACGTTTTACGTCACCGCATTCAGAACGATCGGATTTTCCGACAACTTTGTGTGACCGTGTGTATGCAAGACAAGTTTGAGCCAACATCCGTCGGAAAAAATCCATTGATTTTGTTGTCGGAATGTCCGATCAATGTCCGACCGTGTGTACAGGGCATTAGACTTCATCTTAGAGACTGAAAGAAGGAACCAGCTGTCAGAGCACATGCTGGACTAAAACTTGCATCCACCTGCATCTCCTAAATGCAGCATCACTGGTGAGAATTACTTATTGCCATCTACAGCCTAGATTATCCATTGTATCTTCTGTATACTTCATATACTGATTATATGTATCTGTATTTGTTTTTTCTCAATAGTTTCACCCCACCCTGTTTTGTTATTAAAGCTTCAAAATTACACAGTCAGGCTTATTGCAGAATAGGAGGGTTTAGCTGCATGTCAAGCTACACACAGGGAAATGACATCTTTTGTCATCTTTGTAGGAGCACATCATACATGTGCACCACTTCATGTGCAGGTTAAAGGCAACCCCAAAGCACGTTATTGTGTACTTGTTGCCATTTAAAATATAATTAATGGCAAAACCTTTTTCTTAGTTTTAAATAAAGTGGAAAGGGATTAGAACACCTTTCAGGTTTTTATTTTTGTCTGTGTCCCTATTGTGGAGATTCCCTTTCCATATATTCTAGTGACTGTTATCACCAAGCCTTATGTTATATTCTATGCATTAAGGTAAAAAAACCTTCTGATCTGCAGGAGCATCTCAGGCCCCCCTTATCCTTACCTGAGCCGATCCAGCGAAATGCACAAGATGACAATGCTCTCGCCGATATCTCCCTCCTCATTGGTGCAGATCGATAGCAGGGACCGCCATTAGTTCCCACTGCATTCAATCAAATTCTGGGATGAGAGAGCAGGGGGTGGGGCTGAGTCGCCTGGCCTGTGTCAATAGATGCAGACTTGGTGGCTCTGAAGCAAGCAAGCATGGGTGCCCCCCTGGAAAGTGGCTTTACAGGGGGGCACTCACGGAACAGAAGGGGCCCCAGAGAAGGAGAATTGGGGCTGCTCTGTGCAAAACCAATGCACAGAGCAGGTAAGTATAACATGTTTTTTATTAAAAATTTAAAAAAAAAACAAAGGTTTAAGGTTGCTTTAACCACTTCAGCCCTGGACCATATGGCTGGCCATAGAGCAGAGCACTTTTTGTGATTCCGCACTGCATCTCTATGCATTGTCGTGGCTCCCAAACAGAATTGATGTCCTTTTTTTCCCCACAAATAGAGCTTTCTTGTAGTGGTATTTGATCACCTCTGCGGTTTGTATTTTTTGCACTATAAACAAAAAAAGCACAACAATTTTGAAAAAATGCTATATTTTTTACTTTTTGCTATAATAAATATCCCCCAAAAACATATAAAAAAACTTTTTTTTTCCTCAGTTTAGGCCGATATGTATTCTTCTACATATTTTTGGTAAAAAAAATCGCAATAAGCGTATATTCATTGGTTTGTGCAAAAGTTATAGCGTCTACAAAATAGGGGATACTTTTATGGCTTTTTTATTATTAATTTTTTTTTTACTAGTAATGGCTGGCGATCTGCAATTTTTATGGGAACTGTGACATTTTGACAGGCACATCGGACAATTTTGACACATTTTTGGGACCATTGGCATTTGGCATACAATTGCATTGATTACTGTAAAATTGTCACTGGCAGTGAAGGGGTTAAGTGTGTCTTATTGTGTGTTCTAACTGAAGGGGGGATGAGACTGTGCAGGGGAGATGACAGATCGCTGTTCATACTCTGTATAAAAAAAGACGTTCTGTCTGTTCTCCCCTCAAAGAACGGGAAACTATGTGTTCTCGGTGTGCCTGAGCGATCGCGGGAGCTCGGTGGTGATCGCGACCGCCGGACACTCACATCGGCTCCATGGGCGCACGCGCCCCCTAGTGGCCGTCTATGTTACTGACTATGTTACCAATGTAACATGACAGCGATTCGCGTAGCCGAGCCATGTTGCCGCAGTACAGCTGCGGCGCTGGTCGGCATGCAGTTAACTGAATCCTATGTCCCTTAATGAATTCACTGATGACTACTCAAAGTTTACTGTGAACTATAAAGCAAAAATAGTAGCCAGCAACTCCAACATCTGTATGAATATCTAGAGCTGCTGTTAGAAATCACAGGGCCCCGTAAGCCTATCTGACCAAAACCCCCCATAAATATCAAAATAATATTTTCACAAAAAATACACTAAAATCATTGTTAGCGGACACAAACATAACATACTGTAACTTACAAAATTCCTGCTAAATCTCAAAGATAAAACTGTACTGAGTTAATAAATAAAGCTCTCTGTATAAATGAGTTCTTGGGGCTAATTCACATAGGTGCTGTGGCCTATACAGTGTGAATCAGTTCTTTTATTTTTTAAATGTGACTATTGCTATGTGCAAGCAGCCTATGTTACGCTATGTGGACGCAGCCGCTGTACTAACACAGCCGCAAATCCTAATTTGACAGGCATGTGGATGCAAGTGTACAGCCCCAAACACAGTGTGCATTCCGGGCCACTAACCCGCACCTGCACACCTGTCAAATTAGGACCCGTGGCTGTGTTCATACAACTGCTGCAGCCTCAGAGTCGGTTCACACTGAGGCAGCACGACTTGTAGCGCGACTGCCTCAGACGACTTGAACACGACTGCAGCGGCGACTTGCAAATGACTTCTATATAGAAGTCAATGCAAGTCGCCTCAAGTCGCCCCTAAAGTAGTACAGGAACCTTTTTCTAAGTCAGAGCGACTTGCGTCGCTCCGATTAGAATAGTTCCGTTGTACAGAACGGGACGCTACTTGTCAGGCGGCTAAGTCACCTGACAAGTCGTCCTAGTGTGAGCCGGCTCTCAGAGTGACAGGCTGCTCCAGCTGCACAAAAAAAAAAAACATTATTCATACTGTATGAGCCTAGAGAACCCCGTGTGAATGAGCCCTTAATTTTTTTTTATTTTTTTTTAAACTAAAAATAAATTATAAAAATGTAAAATATTTTTAAATTTTTTTAAAATGATTTTTATTTTTTTTATAATTTTTAAAAGTTATTTTTTATAATGTGTTATTTAAAAAAAAAATAAAAATGATTAATACATTTTTTAAATTTATTTATTTTTTATAGTTTGAATTATTTTTTAAACTATTTTTAAATTTTTTTTTTTACAACGCTGTGGGTGGAGGGGCATGGGTGAGATACCAGGGGTTTAAACAGACCCCTGACATCCCACCTTTGAGACAGAGGAAATTGGGAACACAGATTTCTTTCTTTCTCTGTAGCCTCAGCTGTACTAAAGATGAATGAACAGGAGACAGAGGTTCGTGTTTATTCATAAACTGAAGCATTGTAAACACAGTTTACTATGCTTTACTTACTAATGGACACAGGAGTGATTGGTACAGATCACCTACCTTGTCTATTCAGAAAAGCAGATCTCCATCCCCCTGTGTACCTGCAGAAACTGGCAGGTGGGCGGCATGCAGAGGAGGGGACGCGATTGGCATATGAATCCCGGCAGGTCTTTAAATACTGACCCAATTTACATACAAACGTCCACGGGATTTACATATAAATAGAAGACAATTTGCATATGAATGCCGACCCTATTTATATACAAATGCTGGCGTGATTTGCGCATGAACTATCTGTACACTGCACACATAGGAGGGCAATTACAAGAACGATGCCCCGTGTGTCTCTCCCTCCAGCAGCTGAAGCGGGTGGGAGGGAAAGGTCGAGAACTAGCTTTTAGCTGCTACAGAGAGCCCCACCATGCATCATACTGTAATTAACCCTGTCTCACTACACCGATCCCCCTCCCTGTTTGGGCCCTCCTGTGTTTTTGGCCCCCTACAGGAGGACCTGTGGTACCCACCTATTCATGGCACTGTGAATATCTTTATTTCTTGCACAGGAGTAGATAAAATGCCTGTGACTTTGTCACTACTTTTTCTAGAGAATTTAATCAAGTTAGAAATATCATTCGCAAAAATCTTCCTGTGTTATCTGCAAGTAAAGATTTTGTACCAGTTCTCTCCAGTGGCTGCAGATTTTCCAGTAGACGTGCTAAAACTCTGCAAATTACGTGGGGATCTTGCGAGCCACAAGTGGACCAATGCCTCTATAGCGTAAGTCAACTATTTATAAGCAGCAAACATTTCACCACGTTTCATTCCGTGTATTTGAAATATGTAACCAATTGTGCCTGCGCTAAAAAGTATATAAAAAAGTATATAAAAAAGAAGGAAAATAGTGCAAAAATATTACTAATATACTAAAAACATAATTATTGTGCCAATATGAATATACATATAATAAGTGCAATCCTTATATAAATCCTCAAAAGTGCATCATGCAAAGAGAGAAAAAATGTATGAATATAGTTCTAAACGTAAAATCCAAGTGCTGTTCTTGTGACAATCAAGTGTCCAATCAAAATATAATCGACTGATTAAAACCGGAACATAAAGTGCAAATATTCAGTGTCCATAAATTAAGTGTCCATCATGCTTCTCCTGAATGGTGTCCAAATCACAACATGCTTAATGTGCTCTCCTGTGGTCACCCAATTGTGCTTGCGCTCACCTCTAATCGTGTGACACGGTAGTTAAACAGTGTCTAACACGCATTGGAGCCACTCCTGGGCTCATTCAGGGTACTTTGGTGTGTATTCCAATCCTCTCAGGTAAAACCAAATGGCATTCATATAAAAGAAAGAGAAAGCTCCATGGTGTAATACAGTTAGGGATTTATTAAAAGTAAAAGATATTCCTCCAGGAGGGTACTCACAATCTGCGGGTGCTTCAGTGCACCAAACTACCTAGGTATGATGTATAAACCACGGCTCGTATGGCGTGCGGTGTGGTGTGTTTCACCTCCTTCTCTGCTGACAGCTCCGTCCTACCCCTCCCCGACGCGTATTCGGCACAGGGATGACGTGCCTTCCTCTGGGGGATCCTCCAGAGGAAGGCACGTCATCCCTGTGCCGAATACGCGTCGGGAAGGGGTAGGACGGAGCTGTCAGCAGAGAAGGAGGTGAAACACACCACACCGCACGCCATACGAGCCGTGGTTTATACATCATACCTAGGTAGTTTGGTGCACTGAAGCACCCGCAGATTGTGAGTACCCTCCTGGAGGAATATCTTTTACTTTTAATAAATCCCTAACTGTATTACACCATGGAGCTTTCTCTTTCTTTTATATGAATGCCATTTGGTTTTACCTGAGAGGATTGGAATACACACCAAAGTACCCTGAATGAGCCCAGGAGTGGCTCCAATGCGTGTTAGACACTGTTTAACTACCGTGTCACACGATTAGAGGTGAGCGCAAGCACAATTGGGTGACCACAGGAGAGCACATTAAGCATGTTGTGATTTGGACACCATTCAGGAGAAGCATGATGGACACTTTTTTTTTGGACACTGAATATTTGCACTTTATGTTCCGGTTTTAATCAGCCAATTATATTTTGATTGGACACTTGATTGTCACAAGAACAGCACTTGGATTTTACGTTTAGAACTATATTCATACATTTTTTCTCTCTTTGCATGATGCACTTTTGAGGATTTATATAAGGATTGCACTTATTATATGTATATTCATATTGGCACAATAATTATGTTTTTAGTATATTAGTAATATTTTTGCACTATTTTCCTTCTTTTTTATATACTTTTTTATATACTTTTTAGAGCAGGCACAATTGGTTACATGTGCTAAAACTCTGAGCAGCATATTGTCACACAGTCTTTTTGAATCATCTTTTCATCAAAGCTAATGGCTGGAAACAAATGGTTCTTTTTGTTGCCGCCTCAATTCATGCCATTATTGCAATAAACACAGCAAGAGTCATAAAACTATTGTTTCTCGGTCCAATGGTAGAGAGATCACAATACAAAATTACATTAACTGTAGCACCAAAAATGTCGTATATGTCGTGGAGTGCCCAGTATGTGCACTCTGATATGTGGGGTGCACCTCCAGACACCTTTGAACCCGAATTGCTCAACACTATAATGTTGCTGCCTACACTAATGACAAAAATGTATCTAGACACCACAAATATGTATATTCTGGTATGAATGCGTTTACTTTCAGTGGTCTAGATAAGGTTAAAGGGATTGTAAAGTCTCCAGGTTTTTCCCCTTAATGCATGCATTATGCATTAAGGGGAAAACCTTCTGTGCTGCAGATGCCCCAAGAGCCCCCCCTTTTTCTTACCTGAGCCCATCCGTTCCAGCGATGTGCACGATCCCAGCAACTCCAGCCGCTGTCTCTGTCCTCATTGGTTAGATTGTTAGCAGCAGGAGCCATTTGCTCCCAGTGCTGTCAATCAAATCCAGTGACACGGGAGCAGGTCTGTGTCAATGGACCGCACGGGCACCTGATAAGGAGGAGGAGCCAGGAGCACTGCCAGGGCACCCCAGAATAAGAGGATTGGGGCTGCTCTGTGCAAAACCCTTGCACAGAGCAGGTAAGTATAACATGTTGTTTAAAAAAAAAAAATGAGCCTTTACAATCACTTTAAGAGAGCTCTCAGGGGGACTTAATATCCACCACAAACTTCTCGAAAGAGAAGTGTGATGGATCTTTTCCCTGGGGACTAGAACCTGCTGGACTCATCTCCAGGTAGGATGTGGATCTTTTTCCTAAATAAGGAAACATTTGTGAATCCTTTGGTAGGACTACACTCATTTCCCCCCTCCTAAGGCCATTAATTTGTCTAGGGTTTCAATGTGTGCTTTCTACATGTAGCGCTGGTAGATTTTTTTTCGAAATACCACTTGTAGGTAAATTTAGTGGGTCATCTGTTCTGTACATAGTTCAGATTTAGTTTATTGTCAGATTTAGCCTCTGTTCCGGTTTGGCTGTGTTGCGTGTAGTTTCACACTGTGCCTGTGGGTGTCCTTGTCACCATGGGTTGGTGTTGGAAAAGCAACAAGCTGAAGTATATGAGTGCTCTTCTGTCCCGGAGATAACTCGGCGGAGGTGGTCCTCCGAGTTGCATTCTGGGAGAGGGTATTTATGGGACAGACGCCATGTTTCAGGGAGCTTTTCGCCTTGTGGCCCTGTGTTATTGCTATTTCGCGGCCCTCCGGCCTGGAGGGTTGCATTTCTGCAGCCGGACAGGTAGGACCAGAGGTCTTTCTGGCGCCTGATGCCGCTGGGACGGTTCTGTGCTGTCTGTCCTACGGGAAGAAGCCAGACAATCAGGAAGATCCAGGGGAGGACCCATCTTGGAAGGGACCATGCAAGGCTGGTCTTAAGAAGGACCTGGTGACTCGATTGGAGGACGTATCCTAAATTACCTTACCGCACAAGTACTGCCGGGTCGGCTTAAAGGTTCTGGTACTGTGTTTGCTGTTCATCAGAAAAACTAATACATCCTGTGGCAGAGGATCGTATGGGTTTTGTTTCACTCAAGTCTGTGGCAGAGACTTTTTGTTCGTGCTGCATACCGGCTGCTAGGTTGGTGAGAGAGACCTATCCGGGCGGGCAAAGATTAAATCCTAAGCTGAGGATACATTCATTTCAAAGATTTCAATTCCTTAGTGCTACACCAAGAAAAGGTATTTGAACTTCCCTGCAACTCTTCTTCTACCTCTTTCCTGCTACTTCTTCCCGTTATCTCCCATTAAAGCATTGGAAAAGTACTCAAGTGACTGGTGCCTACATTGTTTGATGATAAGCTCAACGGGACCCTAGACCCGCTACTGGGGAAATTACAGGTAAAAAAGGTGACGGTAACAGCCCACTTTAAATCAGCAGCTCCACCGTGAGTTAGTGCTACAAACATATGGTTTGCAATACCGATAATCTGTATCGGTTCGTCTTTTTGTGTATACGGCTTTCTTTTTTTTGATATAGAAGGCCCATGCCTACACCCTTTTTTTTCTTTCTAATGACACACACCTACTGTTGATTTTAATTAATTGTGATCATTGCAATACAGCCCACGTGTGGGTGGAGTTTGTAGTAGTATATATGGTAGATGTTTTTAGTGTGTATTTTGCTGTGAACAAGGCTATTCACTGATGTCTACTCCTGTGCAAGAAATAAAGATATTCATACGGGAGCGCACAGGGACACACACCCGATTCCTGTGTGATTCTTGTGTGAACCAGTCCTTAAGGCCTTATTCACACCTATGCAGGTTGCAGTTTGCATATTCCAGGTGCATTTTACATTTTTCAATACACATTTTTGATCCATTGAAGTCTATGGAACCAAACCTCAAAAAAAATCCCTGGCCCTTTCCATAAAATGCACAGATGTGAACTACATCCATAGGAATTTTATGTTAAATAGACTGTAGTGTGTTTCTGCAAAACTGAAAAGGCACTAAAAAATGCATATGTGCATAGGCCTTAAAGGGCCTTAAAGGGGTTGTAAATCCTAGTTTGTTCTTTAAATAACAAACATGTCATACTTACCTCCATAGTGCAGTTCGTTTTGCACAGAGTGGCCCAGATCCACCTCTTCTAGGAGCCCCTGGATGCATTAAGGTGAAAAAACACAAGGGTTTACAACCCCTTTAATCAGAAAATCATGAGGCCTTAGATGCATATATGGTTTTAGATGTATTTCTTAACTTCCAGTATATCTTTAAATATGACATCAGGATATAATAGACTGCTATGAATAATTGTTTACATTTGCCCTTTGATCCACATATCACAGGTTATGTACAGGTGGAGTGTTATATACTTTAATGTTATGTATAACATATTAAGCAATGTTAAATATTTACAGAGGGGTTTGTGTAGATAGTTGAAGCTTAGACTGCATTTACGTATATGTCACTTTGTTTCCAAATCAGCATAATATCTGCAAGCCGTATTATGAATTATTATTTCCATCACACAGTGTAGAGCTGTACAGCCTATAATTTTTAATGTGTATTTCAGCTTAAACATTAAACCAAACAGAAATTACATTTAAAATATTTCCCCAAATTTTTTAATTAGGATCTGTAATTTAAAGCTATATCTCAGAAGCCTCTGTTTAAAAACAGCCATTCTCTGGTGCCCAGGCAGCATTTTAGCTCCCTGTGGGGTGTCACTCACAGAAAAACTTAGTTCATTCACCTTCCTCAGAATCACTAAGTTACATGGAAGTTGGAAAATTACTGATCAAAGCATTTAAGACTGCATTCACACAGGCGTGTAGCCATGATGCGAGTCCCAGTGGTAAGAATTTACTGATTCCTGCATCTGGGATTGACAGCTGTGTGAAGATAGCTGTGGCTGCCGCAGTGCAATGACAGTCTGGCAGCGGCCACAGCTATTTGTGACTGTTCATCATGGTAAAATTGCTTTCGAAAGTTATTTTGGATTAATTTATTATGTTGTTTGGAAAAAATACAGCCTGCAATAGCTGGTTGAAGAAATGGACCGCCACAGACTCATCTGCTGTCAGTGAGATTTCCACAAAAGAAAAGCCGGCGTTAAAAAAAAACAAAAAAAACAGCAAGTCCTTGGGGAATTTGAGGGGAACCCCATGCCAAAATATAAAAAAAAAATGTGCAGAGGCAGAGCCCCCCCCCCAAATCCATTCAGACTTTTAACCAAGCAGCCTGGCAGGCCAGGAAGGGGGGTGGGGGTGAGCGAACCATAACAGGCCACATGCCCCCCCTCGAAGCACGTTGTCCCTGTATTGTTGAGGACAATGGCCTGTTTCCCACAACCCTGGCCTGGTGGTTGTGGGGTTACAGGGCATAGCTTATCAGAAATCTGAAAGCCTCCTTTAACAAGATCTCGCCCCACCCCATGTCAATGAGTATGGGATATATAGAACCTCTACTCATTCACCAAAAAATTTGAAAAGTAAAAAAAAACAAAGACAACATTTTTGGCAAATCCTTTAATAAAAAAATAAATAACGCTCGATTTACAAATTGAGGTCTGTAGGCATGGACCATAGGGTTTTTACATGGATAAAAAACTGGTTACAGGGGTGCGTACAAAGGGTGGTGCTAAATAGTGTGTACTCAGACTGGTCTGGAGTAGTAAGTGGGGTACCCCAAGGCTCTGTCCTGGGACAAATTCTGTTTCATTTATCCATAAATGATAAAGAGGTTGGTAGAAAGAGCTCAATCTTAGTGTTTGCTGATGATACAAAGCTACGTAGGGCAAAACCTTCATAACAGGATATTGAAACTTTACAAGAAGACCTCAATAAAAAAAAGGGGGTGATTAACTACATCGCAAATGAGGTTGAATGTTGAAAAATATAACGTAATGCCCTTGGGGGCTAAAATTATGAACGTTAGTTACTCACTAGGGGGAGAACCTCTGGGGGAATCCAGGATGGAAAAAGATCTGGGGGGTCCTAGTGAATCACAGGCTCAACAATTGCATGCAATGCCAAGCTGTAGCAAACAAAGCTAGTAGAATATTGACGTGTGTAAAAAAGGGTATTTACTCAAGAGATAAAACAATAACCCTGCCACTTGAAAAAAACATTGTTTTGGCTACATCTGGAGTATGTCGTCCAGTTCTGGTCACCAATCCTCAGGAATAATAAGGGGACTGGAGGAGCTCAGTTACGAGGAACGACTACAAACATTAAACATATTCTTCCTGGCATGGAGCCACTTGAGAAGAGATATGATTGCAATATACAAATATCTTAATGGTTTTTCTAGCATAGGGAATAAACTATTTAGTCTTAGGGAGTGTAAGAAGATTGGGGGCCACTCGATGAAATTGGAGGAGAAGTGGTTTATACTTAAACTGCGTATGATTTTTTTTACTGTCAGATCAGTAAGGATGTGGAACTCCCTTCCACAATTGGTGGTGTCAGCTGAAAGTATTGATAGTTTTAAAAAACTTTTTGATGGGTCTCTTTGCAAACACAGTATACAGGGATATAGGAAATGTTTTTTGACATGAACACACACACCTATACAGGTTGAACTGGATGGACTGGTGTCTTTATTCAATCTAACCACCTATGTAACTATGTAAATAAATAAACATGTCCCCCGATGTAAATCCAATGTCAATCATGATGAACGTTGTCCACTGACCTGCACAAAAAAAGAAAACAAAGCTGCCCGCCGAACGCGACCGGCGCTGTCCAGAGACACTCCTCGATTGACAGCTGATTCTCCCCAGCCTGTAAATAAAAATGGGGGTGGGGTCATCGGGTAACATCAACGGGTGACCACTCCCCCATGAGCTCATGCACAGGGGCCTCTGAGTGATGTTATGGGACGTGGTGCGGTGATGTCACCCAGTGACCCCCCTCCCCATGTTTACTTACCAGCTTGGGAGAAGCAGCTGTCATTCAGTGAGTATCTCTGGATGGGACCGGTCATGTTTGGTGGTCGGCAGGATTTCTTATTTTGTGCGATTTGGTAGCTGGCGTTCATCATAATTGATGCTGGATTTACATCATGGGATACGTTTTTATTTATTTTTCATAAATGATTTGTAATAAACTGTATTTTAATTTATTTTTTACATTTTTCTTGGTGAACGAGTAGGGGTACTATATACCTCATACTCATTCACATGGGAGGGGCAGGTTCTGGGGGATTCCAGATTCCGATAAGCTACCCCCCCCACACACCCACAACCACTTGTCCAGGGTTGTGGGAAAGAGGCATTTGTCCTCATCAACATCAATCCCCCTTCCCCAAGCACTCCCTTCATATTGAGGGTATGTGGCCTGGCATGATTCGTGTCCCACCCATTTCGTGTTCTGCCAGGCTGCATGCCACGGGAATGGTATGGATTTTGGGGGGACCCAAGCCATTTTTTTTTATTTTGGCCTATGGTTCCCCTCATAATCCATACCAGACCTGAAGAGCCTGGTATGGATTGGGGAGGACCCCCATGCTGTTTTTTTTTTTTAATGCTGTACCTTTTTTTGCTTACATTCTGCTGTCAGCGGTGAACACTGCTGACAGCAGATGAGTCATAGTTGTAAGGGACGTGGCAGTCGGCCGGTCCTTAACAACCAGCTATTCCGCGCTGTTTCTTTTGCTTACAGTGGGGAGCAGTGGGGAACCCTGCTGACAGCAAATGAGTCATAGTTGTTAAGGAGGAGGCAGCCGCCCGCTCCTTAACAACCAGCTATTCCGCACTTTCTTTTGCTTACAGTGGAGAGCAGTGGGGAACCCTGCTGACAAAAGATGAGTAATAGTTATTAAGGATGAGGCGGCTGTCCGCTCCTTAACAACCAGCTATTCCACGCTGTTTCTTTTGCTAACATCTGAATCTCAAAATAACATGAATTTCATTTGAATTTCAATTCATAACGAAAGAAACGGCACGTCTATTATTGACCATGTCTCTCCCTGCTGCCTGAACTGACCCATCTGCATGCCCCACTGACTACGTTATTCCGAGACACCAGTCCCAACCATTCCCCATGGAGAACCACTCTACTGGAACCATAGGAACACTTTTGTTCACAGTTTGTTCAGCCTTCTGTATTTTCTGGCCAGTGAGCATAGCATCCATTCACATACCAGTAGGCTATACTTGCCTGGCTTATAGGAATGGGGACTGCTGCAGGTGATGCTACACTGAGCTACATTCCATGACCACTTGTACAGAACATTACTATGCACTGTTTTGATACAATGTTTCTTGATTTTTGTGATACACAAGACTGGTTTTGCATTCTATGGGATTGCAAAACCTGCTTGAATCAGCAGGTCAAATGTACGTGAGAAGGAGGTCAACTGCACCTGTCAATGAATTCTGAATATTTTCAGAACCACCTTAATCTGATGCCATGGCATAAGCCCTTAACCTCATTTTAACTTGGATAAGGTAAGGTATCATACTGTCCTACTGTGCAATATAAAGGAGGATACAATTAAATCGAACATAATAAGTATTTTTTTTAAATATTTATTGGGGGCTAATGTCATAGTGTAAAGAAACCTAGAATACTGCAGGTCATTTTACCAATATAACCAACCAGATTAAATGGAAGAGACTTAAAAATCTTTAGTTTTGCTTAAATATTTGTTTGATTAGAACTAAGTTAGAGTCTGTGAAATCTTGTAAAGAGCTTTGCATCCATATTGTAAGATTCTCAGTGACATGCTTTAACCTTCTTAGGCTGCTAAAAGTGTTTATTCCTGACATAAAACCAGAGAGCTTTAGTGTACCAAAACCATTCTAGCTCTACACATCAAAGGGATCAAAGTTATATGTAAAGACATGAAGTAAGGGAAGCTTGTATATCGCAAATCAGAATATAGCGTAGGCTTTGTTACATGCTGTAGTTTTTAAAACCTGAACACAGATTACATTACTATATACAGTATCTCACAAAAGTAAGTAAACCCTTCACATTTTTATAAATATTTTATTATATCTTTTATGTGACAACACTAAAGAAATGACACTTTGCTACAATGTAAAGTAGTGAGTGTACAGCTTGTATAACAGTGTAAATTTTCTGTCCCCTCAAAATAACTCAACACACAGCCATCAATGTCTAAACCGCTGGCAACTAAAGGGAGTACACCCCTAAGTGAAAATGCCCAAATTGGGCCCAATTAGCTTATTTCCCTCCCTGATGTCATGTGACTTGTTAGTGTTACAAGGGCTCAGGTGTGAATGGGGAGCAGGTGTGTTAAATTTGGTGTGATCGCTCTCACTCTCTCACACTGGTCACTGGAAGTTCAACATGGCACCTCATGGCAAAGAACTCTCTGAGGATCTGAAAAAAAGAATTGTTGCTCTGCATAAAGATGGCCTAGGCTATAAGAAGATTTCCAAGACCCTGAAACTGAGCTGTAGCAGGATGGCCAAGACCATACAGTGGTTTAACAGGACAGTTTCCTCACTCCTTCTCCTCGGCGGCCAATATGATCGCTTCTTCTCTCGGCCAATCGGGTGATGGGTCTCAGAACCCGCTTCCTGATTGGCCCGGAAGGAGAAGAAGAAAGACAATAGCGAATATTTATTAATTAATCATGGGCAGATTGTTGGAGCTGCTTAATGATAGGTCCACATATAAGAGATTAGATAGGGACCACACCAGTGCCTATAGAGAACAACTGTTGGCACTGGTGGATTTAGGTTTGAGATATCAAGTTCTTAATAATAAAGAACAAAGGTGCCTAGTACCGAGTGCTTGTTGCATCCCTGTTATTTACACTCTCCCCAAAGTCCAAAAAAATGCCACAACCCCACAACCTAGACCAATTGTTAATGGCATTGGTTCGGTGACATCAAGGCTGGGAGAATACCTTAACAAGTTTCTCCAAACTAGTGTAGTATCCACTAGGGCTTATTTGAGAGATGCCAAGGATTTGCTTCTGTCACTGAATAAGGTAAAATTGGATAGTGAAAAATGCACCTTTTTAGTAACAACACACGTATCATCATTGTACACCATCATACAACATGATGATGCTTTACTAGCCTTGAATTGGGCTTTGAGTAAAAGAGAGGACATCTTACACTCACAAAGAAATTTTAGGGAAAGCGCTTGATTTTTGTATCTCCCACAGTTATTTTTGGTATCATGGACATTTTTATTCGCAGCAGGTTGGCGTGGCAATGAGAGCGAAGTTTGCTCCCAGCATCGCCAACCTGTTTATGGCAGAGTGGGAAGATAGACAGGTTTTTAATGTACACAATTAAAATGTTATTGTAGCTTCATTCATGACGTTACATTCATATAGGAGGGGACAGAAGAATCAATCTATTCCTTCTTATCATTCCTCAATACTAACGAAAATAATATACATCTAGATTATCAAGTGAGTGCTGATTCCATTAATTTTTTGGACGTCACTATCCAAAAAGTTGGCTCGATGTTGGACACTAAGGTTTTTTTTAAACCTACAGACCGAAATAGTTATCTCTCAGTCAAAAGTGGCTATCATCTGGCCTGGATAAAAAACATACCAAAGGGACAAATCATGCGTGTCAAACGTAATTGTATTAAGAATGAGGACTTTTTTACACAATCAAATGGATTATAAGAAAAGTTTGTACAAAAGGGATATGACCTTAAATACCTAGATGATATTATTGGTAATGTGGCTACTACTTCTAGATTCCAGGGGAATATAGCTAAAAACACAACTACAGCTTTTAATCAACATCAATGGGGTTTCATATCGGATTTCCATCACCAGTATCGTGAGATAGAGGCCATATATAAGAAACATTGGCATATACTATCTATGCATAGGGATTTGGGTCCAGTCCTTCCTAATAATCCCAAATTAAAATAGATTATATCTATAAATCTATATAAATATAGATTTATAGAAAAGCCCTTTACTTCAGTGACAGGGTTGTTAAGAAAATACTAGACCCACCCGGACAACAAAAATTACATTTTGATAAAAAGGGATTCGTCCCATGCAGGAAGTGTGTATGTTGTAGAACTGGTAGAAAAAACCCAAAGGTTAATGCTGCGCTGGAAATAAATAAAAAAAAATAATATAAACTAGACGTGAATCAGGTAAAAAAAAGCTGCCAGCACCAACAGTCTTGAATACAAAACTCAAATAAGTGGAAAAAGATGTGGGTGCAGCGCTAATGCAAATTATGTTCCCAATAATATGAAAAAAGTGAAAATTTTATCAAAATTCAGAAATAGAGAAAAAAGTCTGAAAATAAAAAACTAACGCAGAGTTCCAATAGAAGAAATTGAAAAACTACAACCAGGTAAGTGAAAAACATGAAAAATACAATAACCAATATCGTGCTCTAATGCCAATTAAAGAATTAAAATGTGCTCAAATCAATGTAATATAAATGAATAATAAATGCTGAAAACCTACAAAAAATACTCATAAGTTCATAAGCCATAACCTAACACCATATACAAATAATAAAAATTCTCAAGAACATTTGGTGAAAAAGGTCTGAGAAAAAAATTAAAGCAGAGTCCCAAGAATGATAATTGAGAAACTGAAGCACAGTCCCAAATGGATATTCATGTGGTGAAAAGTTGGTAGGTTTTCATATAGGTGTAGAAACAAGAAGTCAATGAAAAATCATGAAGAGAGATCCCTCCTCCAGAAGGCTTTACACCGAAAGTGAGTATGTGTTCACCTTACTGACTTAAAAGACCACCAAGGCGGTCTCACCAAGCCCAGGGATTTCGGTCTCCCAAAAACCTGTATAGATGTCTGAAGCTGCTAGATCCGTGTCACTCAAAAACATAAATGAGAAAGGCTCCCATAGTGTACTATTTAGGTAAATGAATTTACCCACTTCAGCCCCAGATCATTTGGCTGGCCAAAGACCAGAGCACTCTTTTTGCAATTCGGCACTGTGTCACTTTAACGGACAATTGCGAGGTCGTGCGACGTGGCTCCCAAACAAAACTGACGTTTTTTTTCCCACAAATAGAGCTTTCTTTTGGTGGTATTTGATCACCTCTGCAGTTTTCATTTTTTTTTTATAAACAAAAAAAGAGCGACAATTTTGAAAAAAAACATTATTTTTTACTTTTTGCTATAATAAATATCACCAAAAAATATATAAAAAACCATTTTTTTCCTCAGTTTAGGCTGATACGTGTTCTTCTACATATTTTTAGTAAAAAAAAATCGCCATAAGCGTTTATTGAGTAGTTTGCGCAAAAGTTATAGCGTCTACAAAATAGGGGATAGTTTTATGGCATTTTTATTAATTATTTTTTTTTACTAGTAATGGCGGCGGTTTTGATTGTGACTGTGACATTTTGGTGGACACATTGAACAATTTTGACACATTTTTGGGACCATTCACATTTATACAGCGATCAGTGCGATTAAAAATGCATTGATTACTGTGTAAATGTGACTGGCAGTGAAGGGGTTAACACTAGGTGGCGCTGTAGGGGTTAAGTGTGTCCTAGGGAGTGATTCTAACTGTGGCAGGGAGGGGCTACGTTTGACACATCACTGATCACCGCTCCCAATTACAGGGAGCGGTGATCAGTGACAGTGTCACTAGGCAGAACGAAGAAATGCTTGTTAACATTAGCATTTCCCCGTTATCTCTGTGAGACGATCGCGGATATCCCCGCGGACATCGAGTCCGCGGGACCTGCGATCCTACACACGGAGCTTGCTTGGCACAGTGGCAAATTCAAATGGACGTACAGATATGCTCATTTGCGCAGCCATGCCATTCTGTCGATGTATATCTACATGTGGCGGTCGGGAACCGGTTAATAGGCTCAAATATATTGCACCTACAGGATAAAAGTCTTTATGCGCAGTGTACCACAGTGGATCAAAATAGCGGCGACTCCTCAAGCTTCCGTTGCTCGCTGCCTGCTGTAACCATCAACCTCCGAAGAGAAAAATGGGATGACGTCAGTGTCACAGGCCCCACCCTATGCGTTTCGTCACAATAGGACATCACCAATCCCCAGATAATGTCCTATTGTGACAAAACGCGTAGGTTGGGACCTGTGACACTGACGTCATCACGTTTTTCTCTTCGGAGGTTGATGGTTACAGCAGACAGCGAGCAGAGGAAGCTTGAGGAGACACAGCTATTTTGATCCACTGTGGTATACTGCGCATAAAGACTTTTATCCTGAAAGTGCAAAATATTTGAGCCTATTAAATTCATGTACCTAATTACTACACTATGGGAGCCTTTCTCATTTATGTTTTTGAGTGACACGGATCTAGCAGCTTCAGACACCTATACACGTTTTTGGGAGACCGAATTCCCTGGGCTTGGTGAGACCCTCGGTGGTCTTTTTAATCGGTAAGGAGATTACATACTCACTTTGGGTATAAAGCCTTCTGGAGGAGGGATCTCTCTTCATGATTTTTCATTGACTTCTTGTTTCTACACCTATATGAAAACCTACCAACTTTTCACCACATGAATATCCATTTGGGACTGTGCTTCAGTTTCTCAATTATCATTCTTGGGACTCTGCTTTCATTTTTTTCTCAGACCTTTTTCACCAAATTTTCTTGAGAATTTTTATTATTTGTATATGGTGTTAGGTTATTGCTTATGAACTTATGAGTATTTTTTGTAGGTTTTCAGCATTTATTATTCATTTATATTTCATTGATTTGAGCACATTTTAATTCTTTATTTGGCATTAGAGCAGTGTTTCTCAACTCCAGTCCTCAAGGCGCCCCAACAGGTCATGTTTTCAGGCTTACCATTATTTTGCACAGGTGATTTAATCAGTATCACTGCCTTAGCAATTACCACAGCCATTTCATCTGAGGGAAATCCTGAAAACATGACCTGTTGGTGCGCCTTGAGGACTGGAGTTGAGAAACACTGCATTAGAGCACGATATTGGTGATTGTATGTTTTTCACTTACCTGGTTGTAGTTTTTCAATTTCTTCTATTGGAACTCTACTTTAGTTTTTTTATTTTCAGACTTTTTTCTCTATTTCTGAATTTTGATAACATTTTCCCTTTTTTCATACTATTGGGAACATAATTTGTATTTTCGCTGCACCCACATCTTTTTCCCTGGATGTTGTAGAACTGTCAAAACTAGCAATAGGGGCTGCACTTCATTTCATTCTCAGGTTGAGAGGAAGGATTTTACGATTGATGAGTTCATCACCTGCAACACAACGCATGTGGTGTAACTATTGTGGTGCCCATGTGGGCTTTATTATGTTGGTTGCACCAAACAATTACTAAGGATACATATCTCAGAACATATGACCAATATTAGGAATGGTTTCATTAAGCATAGTGTCTCCCTGCATTTTAGGAATGTACATGATAGGGCCCCATCGCTGCTGCAATTTTGCGGTATTGACAGGATATTCTTTAATTGGAGGGAGTCTAATGTAGTGAGGGAGCTGTCTAAAAGAGAAATTAAGTGGATCTTTTTATTAAATACGCTTAAGCCTAATGTATTACACATCAAAGTAAATTTAAATTGTTTCATTAGTGATGTGCACTATTTCATTACCTGCCAGACCCATTGTTTATAAATATAATTTTAATTTTATATATTTTATATATTTGTTTATTTGCTAACTATTGTGATATACAGACCGTTTTTATAATAGGTTATTTGATTGCATATTTTTGTGTCAGTTTCTTCAGTCATAGACTGAAATAGAGTCCGTGTCTGCGAGATGACACTATCTGTGTTTCAATGAAATCCAGCTATGGCGTCACGATTACCTGTGCTTAGAGGCATTAGTGTGCGTGCTGCCGTGCTATTCAAGTCTTTTGGGTACTTGGAATGGGCTGTGAGATGGGCGTAGATGTGAAAAACATTTGCATACCCTCTGGTATATAAGGAGCGTTGTCGTGCCGTAAGCCAATCCCAGGACGAAGTCAAGATGATGAAATGCGTCGGGGCATAGCTGTACGGCAACTAGTAGGAAGATTTTGTTACTAGGTGAGACGTTCCACCGGTATCTGCAGTGTGGTGAAAGATCGCCGGTTGGATTTAATCTTTGCTGCTATAGCGCTCTGGTTCACATTTCAATGCCTATTTTTCTTTTGTACCATGTAAGTGCAATGGATGAAGGTTTTATATGAATATATTATCAATGTGTTTGACGTTATCACACTAGTGGAGCTCTTTTGTTATCTTCCCCCATGTGTTTGCATCCACCTGTCTACACCGAGTAGAGAGGAGCTGGTCGTTGTTTTAACCCTTTAGGGGTAACGGCGCTTGTCAAGTCCTGGGTGCGAGTCCGGATTGCTGAGAGGGCGCCCCTTGCGGCTAAGTGCAGCGTACCCCTGGTAGTGAGACAGGGAATATGGTGCCCAAAGGTGCACGGATTGCCAAGTGCTGCTGCTGGGTATCTGGGTGGCAGAGGGCAGCTGGGGTGCATTGGATAAGCTGATTGGGCAACCATGCGAGGAGAGATCCCAGGTTATGGTGCAGTAGAGCAAACCAGGAACAGAGTCAGTAGCCAGGCCGGGGTCATACACAGCAGGATCAGTCCGAGATGAGGTACAGCAGGATAAACCAGGAACGGAATCGGTAGCCAGGCCAGGGGTCAAACACCGTGCGGTCAACAAGGTACAGGTGCGGAGACTGGAGAATAGTCAAGGCCAAGCTGGGGGTCGATGCAGGCTGAGAGCAGGAGAAGTCAAGCAAGTCGGGTAGTAAACAGGAATCAGATACAGATAGTAGGTACAGGAGACACAGGAAGCTGACAATTATTCAGCAACCTGCATGCATCTGCAGCAGGTTTAAAAAGGGCCAGGGGGCGCCAACAATTGTCACGGTGCACACCCACCATTGCGCACCTGCGTGCACCTCTCGTCGCGCACCTGTGTGCGCTCATGCACACAGGGATTCGCCCGGCGCAACCATGATGGGTACTGGCAGGATTGCCAGTCCTACGGCCATTTCCCTGACAGCGTTGCTGCCAAACACGCAAGTGTAATGCCGCGTTCACATGATCGGACATTCTGACAACAATTGTTCGATAGGAGCTTGTTGTTGGAAATACCGACCGTGTGTAGGCTCCTTCAGACATTTTTTGTCGAAATTTCCGACAACAAAAATTTGAGAGCTGGTTCTCAAATTTTTCGACAACAAAATCCATTCTCGTAAATTCCGAGCGTGTGTAGACAATTCCAATGCACAAAATTCCACGCATGCTCTGAATCAAGTACGAGACGGAAGAGCTCGGTCTGGTAAAACTAGCGCTCGGAATGGAGATAGCACATTTGTCACGCTGCAAATTTTTAAATCTTTCAATGCAGCACATTCTCTTCTTCTTTATAATGCTAGAATTATGAAGTTGTTTTGCTGCTGATATTCACACAGAGTTCTGACAAACTGATTTCTTTATTATTTCTCGTGATCTCCTGAATAATATTTGTTATTTTTTTGTCAGATTTCCATAATAATGTTTAGAATTTATTTTTATAGTTGATCTTCTGTGTTTTTTTTTCTAGTGATCTCCATATATTTTTTTGCGTTTTGTGTGTCAAGTTACCACAACACCATTATGATCTTGTATTTTTTCAAGGAGGTTGATTGGTGTTCCTTGTTAATTTTACATTGTATTTTTGAAATGTGCCTGCCTACTCACAAACAAATGGTCCTTTTTTAATTCAAACACATAGCCAATGATTTGTGCAAAAAAATATACATTTATTAAGGGGTCATAACAAAATAAAGAGGAAGGCAACGCTGGATAAACTGGTGAAATTAGCAAAGCCTTTGTACCCCAGGGCACACATCAACTATTTGACATGCAAAATTGGTAGCCTGAGGAGTCCATTTAATAGGGAGCACAATCCATTCCAGGACTCTGAGAGATCAGGAACAGCAGTAGATGACATATATGTCCCCAGGCTGTGGTCATACAACAGCCTGCGTCTTTTGCCAGACCAGACTGAACCCAGGCCATCACTTTCTTGTCTTTCTTCCACGCTTGCTTCCAGGCTGTGGCTCTGGTGTTGGAGTTGTGGCAGGAGGTGGAGGAGGTGGAGGAGGAGGATGGTACAACTCACACAGGTGGGTTTTGCTTGTGAGTTCGCCCCTCAAACCTGCAGCCTATATCAGATAACCAGGGATAATCAATCCCTCACTCACCAGTACCCTTGACTGGTTACACAGGCCTAACAATTTACACTAACAATAAACTACACGTTTAACATATAAACATATATCAGCCAACAATCTCACCGGGTTCTGCGCGTCCACTTCACTGATGAAATATTTCACAGAACTTTCATGACCATCCTCCAAGTGGGGCTTCAGAATTCGTGAGTCAGCGCCAATTTTTGTCCACACTAGAGACGATTTTCAGTTCTGGGTGTATTTGAGGATTTATGCTTACAGGGACTCAAAAACAAAAATACATTAGGGTTTGTGAATCCTGTGCAGAAATAAATCCTACACGCCTTCTGAGGTGCCAAATGAAGTAATCAATGCAATATTATACACTCTATAACTATTGCGTATATGTATCAATTTGTCTAGTCCCTATAATTGCTAGTCTATAAGAGTCTGATAAGCACAATGATATAACAAACACATCTGCTTAGTAAGTAATCAAGTCTTATTTATTTCCCATGGAATTAGGAAACTAACATAAAATTATTAAAAGGCATTACAATGTTACATAGCTTACAATCAGAACACAATACAAGAATATACTTATCACATCCTATAGCTATAGACTCCTATCGGCTGGTCTTCAGGTTGTGAAAGAGAGAGCTCTGTGCCGCATGGCTTAGGCCCAAACCAGCATTCAGAGCAAAGTCCCAAGATGGCAGAGAGACATCCTCATGGCAAAGTTTTGCAGCAAGAAAGAGAAAGAACTCTCTGTAACAACCCTTTTTACAAACTCACTCATCACTCATTCAAACTCCCCCCATTGCCAGTCCCATTTGCTTTGGACCAATCACTGTTCACATGACAACCCTCCTTATATTACTGACTGCCCTGCCATACTTGGCCTCTGGGGACAGTATTGCAGTCCATGCACCCTGGGCCATCTTTGTAATCAATCTCTTTAAAGCTTCTAGCACACCAGGTGGGCTGGAGATAAGCCCTTTTGCTATGCAGATTCTGTTTGGGGCCACATTCCTTCTATACCTTTTAAAACTGTGGGGCTGCAAGTGTCAGCATGGCTGGTCTTGGAAATAAGGAAACATATGTACAAGATCCAGAAATATGATAGTAATTTGTGTTGAATTCCAACAAGGGCCATATATATCACTTCCTCACAAAAGAGGTGTTGGCCCACCTCCATTTCCTGCATTTTGTTGGCAGACATGCAGGCATAGACCTCAAGAAGACTGGGGGGGTTCTGAGGGGCGCAGATGCCTGCTGAATTAACCCAAGTGCTGACTCCTCCATACTCCTCCCCTTCCTGGGCCTTTTTTCTTGAAGGTCAGAGGGGAGGAACCTGGGATTCGGTCAGGCTACTGGGCCCGGACACCTCCTAGCTGCCACTTTCCACAGCCCCCTCATGGCTGAGGCTTTCCTGTGTATGAAAAAGGGACATAGTTTTAGTTTATTGTTCATCAATCACACACAATTTTGAGAAATATGTTGAACAATGCTATACCTGACTCAAGCTGGGCTCCTCCACATCTTCTTCCTGGCTGGAAGGCCCAGGTTGGATGTCAGAAGCCTCAGCTGGGGTGGAAGGAAGAGTGGAAGGAAGGATTGAGAGTGATGGCCTGATTTCAGTCTGGTCTGACAGAAATAGCAGTCTGTCATAGTACCACAGCCTGGATACATAAATTTCATCTGCTGCTGCTCCTTTTCTCATGGAATCCTGGACCTTCTTGCGCTCCCTATTATAAGTGCTCCTCAGGCCACCAATTTTGCACTTCAAATAGTTGATGTCTGCCGTGGGGATCTGTGGCTTCACAAATTCCAGCAATTTATCCAGTGCTGCCTTCCTCTTTAGTCAATTTGTATAAAAGGGGTGTTTTGTCTGCCACAGACAGGGCAGCTCTCTGTACAAACCAATGAATTGGGGGAGGAAATTATGATCGTTGAATCGATCCATTTTATCTGCAAGACACAACACAAGACAAACCCTAATGTCAGGATAAACTCTCCTAATCTTGTCCCAATTTAGGCCTCAATCTCTAAGCAGTATAGGCCACTGATGCCCCAAGTTAAAATTGTACCTTCGTTAGAACCAGGGCCGTCTTTTCGCATGGGCACGCTGGGCAGTTGCCCGGGGGCCCCACATACCTGGGGGGCCCCCACCTGCCCAGGGTCCCCAAAAAACCTGGGTCTTGTATTTCTCATGCCCCGAGAGTAAACAGCCAGTGATTGGTGGGCAAGTCAGGGCTTGTGGCCGCAGTGAGAGTGGAGCTGTCAAATCTAAGCACTGATGTCGGAGATGGGCGGGGCCCCAGTCACGCCCATCCTCGACATCAGTGCTTAGATTTGACAGCTCCAAACTTCTGTCCAGACACACTGTGGAGGAAGCTACCTCTGATCAGAGTCGCTCTCTCTTCCAGCTCCGCCCCCGACTCCTGGCTACAAGTTGCAAATGTAAGGTAAGAGCGGGGCTTGGACAAATGCTAGACAGGTTCCGTGGAGGCAGAGTTTACATGTGAGAAGAAGGGGGGGTCACATGGTAGCCAGTCTAGAGCACATCGGGCTGTACTTCCTTTAACACCTGCAGTCCCTTCGGCAGCACAAGTGATTGCAGATCCCTTTAGAGCTGCCCTGTGATTTCACTCACTGAGCTCTCCTCCTGGCTCCTGCTGGCTGCATTCACTAAAGAAAGAAATCCGCCCCCTCAGTCTCAGCTCAGCCACGCCTCCTCCCCCATGTGTAGCAGAGAATGCCAGGGGTGAGGGGTCTACACAGAAGTTCAGCAGATCAGTTTACCGTGCTGCATGTGTGTGTATGGGTGTGTATGGATTTGTATGTGTCTGCATGGGTCTGCATGTGAGTGTGAGTGTGTGTGAGTGTGTATATGATGTGCTGTATCCCACAATGAAGCCTGTTGATTTACTTCCTGCTTCTGCCATAAGTCTAATCTATGTTTACATTCCTACGCTGCATATACTGTGCTCTGCAGAGAAGTTATGTTAACTCTTCATTTGCTGCCACTTAACTGGTCGGCGGCCACTAACTTCTATTCAATTCCTAGCCTGCTCATAACTAAGCATAGTGAGGAGTGACTGTATGTAAACAATTTTTGAGCATAAGCATACCTCCCAACTTTTGGAGATGGGAATGAGGGACACCTATCAGCAAAAGCATGCAGGCATAGGACACACCCCCTGCCATGCCCGCTTAAAGGAGAATTGTACAAAAAAAAAACATGATTGGTTAAACCCACAAGTGCTTTTTTACCACTAATATTCCTTTATATTGGCTTTTAGAATTTTTCAAATGCAGCAATTTAGAAATCAGATGAAAGGTTTAGTGCTGGCAAACACTTTTTGATAGATAAAAAGTCAATTTTAAAAACATCTATATAGATCAAACCAAAATAAGGGACAAATGAGGAGGAATGAGGGACAGAGGGACATTGCTCCGAATCAGGGACAGTCCCTCAAAATCAGGGACAGTTGGGAGCTATGCATAAGTCTTTTTATATTATCAGCCAATTCACCAATGGTCACGTGTACTTTTTGAACAATTAATTTAGGTAGGTACAGTGACTATCTATTAAAGTATACGTAGGCGTGCCATTATTAATTTCTCTTCTTGCAGCTGGTGCTCTGGGTGCTTCTCTTTGATTTATGTGACAGGAGAGGGATCAGTGTATGTGACAGGAGAGGGATCAGTGTATGTGCCAGGAGAGGGATCAGTGTATGTGACAGGAGAGGGATCAGTGTATGTGTCAGGAGAGGGATCAGTGCATGTGTCAGGAGAGGGATCAGTGTATGTGTCAGGAGAGGGATCAGTGTAGGTGTCAGGGGGGACCATGTAGGTGTCAGTGGGGTCAATGTAGGTGTCAGGGGGGTCAGTGTAGGTGTCTGGGGGGATCAGTAGGGTAGGAGTCTGGTAGGTCAGTTTAGTGGTCAGCATGGATGGGCACTGGTAAAACAGGCAGCAACCAGCAAGTGAGCCTAACACCCCCCCTGCCGCCGTCGTTGGCCTTGGACTTCGGGCTGAAGCCCCTGGTCTTTTTCACACCTAGCAACGCCTCTAGGGGGGTGGGACCTTGTTACAGCATGGCCACCAAACACAGACCCAGCCAGCTCCGTGATACACAGGAGGAGATGCCCCCTGTGTGTGTGTTACCAGGCGATGGTGAGTCTGTATTAATTGGCACAGTGATGCTGCATTCGTGGGCACAGTGAGGGTGCAATTGTGGGCACAGTGAGACTGCATTCATGGGCAGAGTGAGGCTGTAATGGTAGGCACAGTGAGGATGCAATGGTGGGCACAGTGAAGCTGCATTCACGGGCACAGTGAAGCTGCATTCATGGGCACAGTGAGACTGCAATGGTGGGCACAGTGATGCTGCATTCACGGGCACAGTGAGGCTGCAATGGTGGGCACAGTGAGGCTGCATTCATGGGCACAGTGAGGGTGCAATGATGGGCACAGTGAAGCTGAAATGGTGGGCACAGTGAAGCTGCATTCACAGGCACCGTGAGGCTGCATTCATGGGCACAGTGAGGCTGCATTCATGGGCACAGTGAGGCTGCATTCATGGGCACAGTGAGGCTGCAATGGTGGGCACAGTGAGGCTGCACTCATGGGCACAGTGAGGCTGCATTCACGGGCACAGTAAAGCTGCATTTGATGGGCAATCGTGCGTGATTGTGTAGACAGGGCCCCAGTGCACTGTATTGCCCGGGGGCCTATAATGCTCTTAAGATGGCACTGCCTGGAAGACTACAGTTGCACAGAGGCCATCGACCACCATTCATACAGGGGACGCTCCATCCATCCGGGAGTGGTACCGCTACATTCCCCAGCCCTATGTCAGGAGGTTAAAGACATGCTCCGCAATATGCTATTGAGTGGGGGTGATTCCTGGAAACTGTATACCATGGGCTGCCCCCGTGGTCCTGGTGCATAAGAAGGATGAAAGTCTGCGATTTTGTATGTATCTCAAACAAAACACCTGTACCCGATACCCCGGGTAGAGGAGTCGCTCGTGGCACTGGGCCAAGCTAAGTATTTTTCCACCCTTGACTTGGCAAGTGGCTACTGGCAAGTCCCAGGGAGAGACCAAGACCATGAAAAGACTGCCCTTATCACACCCCTGGGACTGCTAGCATTTAATCGCATGGAGAGATGTCTGGGAAATTTCAACTTTGAGACTGTTAGTCTACTTGGATGTTATCATCATTTTCTCCAAAAACCTTTGAGGACCATGTCAAACACCTTGACTGGGTGCTGGTGAAGAATACCAAAAGCGAAAGAGGCAGTAAATTGGATCTCAAGAGAAAGCGCACCCCCTATCGAGTTGAGAAGCAGCTCTTTCCTCCAACTCCAGTTTATGACATAAACTCGCAGGGTCCCAACCCCATCACAACTTGTTTAGACCCTTTGTGCTAAGTGACGACTGCTCTTTCAAACCTGATGGAGATAGACAGGTCTCAGACTCCATGAATGTCCCACTAGTACAAAGAGTTCCCAATGAATAGTACCTGCCTCCTCTCATGCTAGAGCCCCCAGCCCCTGCAGACTCAGAAGGAGGAAGCCCCAGTATAGTGTTTGTGGACAGTCCAGAAGCCCCTGCAGGCCCAACTGACCATCTACGCTTTTTTGAGGAGCCAGCCTCTAGCCTGGGTGAAGGAAGTGTGGCTGGTTCTAACAACTCTCATCTACCTGAGGCTCTGGAACTACCAACAGGAGATGCCGATGTAAAAAGAGACTCCACAAAGGACTTTGAAACTTGGTGCCCGCATGCAGTCTAACCATGCACAACTTCCTGCACAGTGATTATGTTGTTTGAAATGCTGTTGCCCTTGCCCTAGCCATGTTTATTGCAGTTTTATCTTCTTTTCTATTTAGTGATGCTGAGGACAGCATCTGTCAAAGAGGGGGTGAGTGTAGGCAGGTGCAGTCTATTCTCTCCACTGCAGGTGTGGAAGTGGTGCTCGTCCACAGCAGCAATGCAGGTGGAGGAGGAAGTCGAGAGGAACCTGTGTGGTTTCCTGAGTCACAGAGGGGAAGCATCCGATTGGATGCCAGTGTCCCATGTGACTTTGGTGGCCATCTTGTCCTCATCCCTAGTGCAATTATGTTTAAGTCTGCAGAATTGGCTTGTGGGTATGTTGCGTACCCAGCGGGGGATGGCAACTGGAGAAGTGCAAATAGGAGTTACAGGCTGTAGGTTTGAAATCGTTTTTGGCTATGAAGGCATTGTCGAGATGACTAAGTTTCAAATCCAAAAATGCCAGGGTAGTGGGGTCACACACATGGGTGAAAGATAAACCAAACGTGTTGTTTTTGCAGTGTGCTACAAGATCTTCCACCAGTGTCAATGGACCATCCCATATGATGATGATGTCATCTATGTATCTACCATAGTAGATTAGATTAGGGGTGAAAGGATTATTGTGCCATATGTATTCATTCTCCCAAAGACCCATAGTGAGGTTGGCGTAGCTCGAAGCAAAGTGGGCTCCCATAGCTATGCTGCTATTTTGTAGATAGCACTGGCCGTCAAATTGGATATAATGGTGATCTAGACAGAAGTGTGTGGCTTCTAAGATGAACCAGGCTTGTTTATTATTCAAATGTGATTCAGTAGCAAGAAAATGATTGACCGCAATAATACCTGTATCGTGGGGTATGGAAGTATAAGACAAATTGACATTCAACGATACCCAATTGTACATTGGTTCCCATGTATAGGGGCGGAGTTGGTCGAGAAGATCTATACTGTTGCAGATGTAATAAGGGAGTGATGTGACCATGGGCGTCCACAGGTAGGGGTAAGGGGGGGCGAGTGACCCCCTGGAATCGGCAAGGGTCCGCCGCGACCGCATCTGTAGCTGTGCTGTCTCTCTGTGCTTGTGCAAGCTGTTGCAGATCTGTGTCATTGAGCTTCCTCTTTACTGCCACCTCTGGCTGCTTCCTGTATGTGTGCCCCTCGTGTTTGCTTTGCTGCCTGTTGTATTTTCACAGGCACATGTGGTAACAGGACTTGGGAGAAGGAAGACCACCTTACAAGTGGGGGCTGTGAGTACAAGTGAAGGGAGGAGGTTGTTTGTGTACAGGGGGGGCAGAGCTGTGAGTGTGGGGGCCTGACATATATGCAGATGAGGGGGGCAGCTGAGTGAATACAGGTATGATCAGTGAAGGGGGGTGCCAGATTTAGGAAAGATCATATCATCTGTCTTGTCCACAGTTGTATACACCCATCTTACTTCCTGTATTCCTCCATCATCACTGACTGCAGATATATGTAATCTGTCCTGTATATATAGCTGTCTCTATATACAGGTAGCTGTATATACCCACCTTCCTTCCTGTATATACTAATACCATCCACCCCCTCTATTTACACATACTGTACACCCTCCATACTGTACAGGCCACATCTGATGGGCACAATGAGGCTGCAATTGATGGACACAGTAAGGCTGCATATTATGGGCACATGCCTGTGCTTTATGTGATAATGACTAAGTCCCTTACCCTTCATAACATTGGCGAAAAGGGGCGGAGCATGTGTTTTCTTAAAATGAAAAAAGTTCTGCGGACGCCCATGGATGTGACTATGGGTATTAGGAAGAAATCTGCATACAGGGATAGGCCATTGGTAACACTTTCCGTGAAGGCTATTATGGGTCTACCTGGGGGATTGGTGAGGTTCTTGTGCACTGTTGGTAAATGGTAAAAGTAAGGGAAATTATGGAATGGTTTGTCTGGGAAGGCAGCTTCCTGTTTGCTCACAATGCCTTTGACTAGTGCCTGGCTGACCAACTGTTTTAACTCAACAGTGAATGCAGGTAGAGGAACATGTGATAGTTTTTGTATATGATTGGGTCTGACAGTAGCCTTTGAGCCTCGGCCAGATAATCTGGTCTGTTTTGTACCACATTACCACCCCCTTTGTCCACAGACTTGATGATATGTTATTGTTCGAAATAAGGGAATCTAAAGCGTTAATCTCACTGGTGGTGAGATAGGAGAGTTTCTTTTTGGATTGATTATTTTTCAAATGGTGAGTAATTCACTATAAACCACCTGGTAAAAACTTTCCAGGTAGGGTCCTTTGGTCCGGGTACAGTAAAATCCAGATTTTGGTCTAAAGTTAGTGTGTTGGATAGGTGGAGGCAATTGGGTGCAGATGTCTGTACATGGAGTTTCATTTTCAGCATATAGATCTTCAAGAATCTGAAGTATGTTATCATCTGAATGGTCTGTGCCACAATCGTTTTAAGATTCCCATTGTAGTCAATCACTGGGGTTAACACGTTCGCTATGAGTTTTCCTATTGTTACATAGTTACACAGTTAGTCTTAGTCAGACACAAGTCCATCCAGTTCAACCAAAAAAAAAAAAAAACAATCCCATATACACAATCCTATACCCACAGTTGATCCAGAGGAAGGCAAAAAACCCCAGCAAAGCATTATCCAATTTGCTATAGCAGGGGAAAAAAATTCTTCCTGATCCCCCGACAGGCAATCGAATTTTCCCTGGATCAGCTTTACGTATAAATGTCAGTAGACAGTTTTATTATGTCAGGGGTGTCCAAACTTTTTTCAAAGAGGGCCATATTTGATGAAGTGAACATGCGTGAGGGGCGACCATTTTGCCGGACATTCTTTGAACCATTAAAATTCAGCACTAATACCCCGCCTAACAATAATTCTCTTGCCTTTGTGGTTGTGTGTGGTGAAGAGATGAGCTTGGGTGTGTTATTTGGATATATATATATCTTTTGTGGCCCCCAACGACTCCCTAATCGCTGCTCAGGATTAAGTATGAGCTTGGGTGTGTTATTTGGATATACCGTATTTATCGGCGTATAACATGCACAGGCGTATAACACCCACATTCATTTTAAGAGGGAGGTTTCAGGAAAAAAAGCTAAAATTTTAAATAAAGAACTTTGAAGCAAAATAAGGGTCACAGTCCATCAATGCAGTCTGATCAGTGCCCATCTGCAGCTTCACCAGTGCCCACCAATGCAGCCTGCACATTGCCCATCAGCAGTCTCTCCATTGCGATCAGTCACACACAGTCCCGCCTGTGATAGACAGAACAGTGCTCCAATCCTGGGCCAGGAGGCGGACCTGTGTGTGACTGATCGCAGGTACACAGGAGATTGCCGATCTGTGTAATTCGGCGATCCCCGCCCCCTCCTTTCACTCAGAGACAGCAGGAATCGGCGTATAAAGGAAAAAGTAAGTGTTATATGCCAATAAATACGGGAAAATATATCTTTTGTGGCACCTGCGACGCTCGGGGATTCGTTGGGGGCCACAAAATATATATATATAGCCAAATTACCAGTGGGACCATTTGAAACCGGAAAGTGGGCCGGACTTTGGACATGCCTGTATTATCTACATTTAGGAAAGAATTCAGGCCTTTTTAAAGCAATCTACTGAGCTTGCCAGAACCACCTCTGGAGGGTGTCTATTCCACATTTTCACAGCTCTTACTGTGAAGAAATCTTTCCGTATTTGGAGATTAATTTTTTTTTCCTCTAGACGTAAAGAGTGCTCCCTTTCCTCTGTGATGACCTTAAAGTGAATAACTCAACACCAAGTTCACTATATGGACCCCTTATATATTTGAACATGTTGATCATATCCCCCCTTATTCTCTTCTTCTCAAGAGTAAATAAATTCAGTTCCTCTAATCTTTCCTCATAGCTAAGCTCCTCCATGCCTCTTATCATCTTATTTGGTTGCCCTTCTCTGCACTTTCTCCAGTTCCCCGATATCCTTTGTGAGAACTGGTGCCCAAAACTGAACTGCATATTCCAGATGAGGTCTTACTAATGATTTGTACAGGGGCAAAATGATCTCTCTCTCTGGAGTCCATACCTCTCTTAATACAAGAAAGGACTTTGCTCGCTTTGAAAACCGCAGCTTGGCATTGCATGCTATTATTGAGCTTATGATCTACTAAAACCCCCAGATCCTTCTCCATCATTGATTCCCCCAATTGTACTCCCCCTAGTATGTATGACGCATGCATATTCTTAGCCCCCAAGTGCATAACTTTACATTTATTAACATTAAACCTCATTTTCCACTTAGCTGCCCAATTTAGACAGTGCATTGAGGTTGGCTTGTAAATTGGAAACATCCTGTAAGGACGTTATTCCACTGCATAGCTGTCAGAAACCATGAATCAGACCAAGACAGAAGTACAGTTAAATCACACTTGTTTAATAATAAAAGTAAATAGAACAAACGTAGTCAAAACATAGCCAAAGTTCGGTTCAGGAAGCCAGGGAACAGCGTAGTGGAACAGCAAGCAGTATCTGGAGCCAGAAGGAATGTCAGCCAAGCAAGTCTTTAACAAGAACACAGGCGATAGTCTCTTGACCAAAGCGAAGGCAGAGATCATCTGGGCTGGATGGCTTAAGTAGGCAGGACTGACGAGCAGGATATCATCAACAGGTGAGTCACTGTGAAGAGATAGGAGCTGGCAATTAGCTGACAGCTGAGCGGCCAGCTCAGAGAAGGAAGGGCTGAGCCCAGCCCTGACAGCAGCTTACTGTCATCTGCAAAGACAGAAATGGTACTTTTAATCCCAGACCCTATATCATTTATAAAGATGTTAAAAAGTAAGGGTCCCAACACTGAACCTTGGAATACACCACTGATAACCTTAGACCATTCAGAGTAAGAGTCCACTATTCTCTAAATCCTGTCTTTTAGCCAGTTTTATATCCATTTACAAATTGTTCTTTCCAAACCTGTAGACTTTACCTTACACATGAGCCATGTGTAGGGAACTGTGTCAAACGCTTTTGCAAAATCCAAGTATACCAAATCCACAGTAATACTGTTGGACTGTAAGATTCCCTATGAGCCTACATATACAGGTGGGGAGGTTGCAGGTAACCAGCTTTGAGAAAGAGCCGTGGGTGGTTCTGAAATGCGTTAGCCACGTCCAGCTGTTCCGCCCTCAGCGCTGACAACCACCGATGCTCAGTGTCTCATGGCTGTCCGGACCTTGAGTGTTCACACACGTTGGATGTCATCTGCCCCACACACTATCGTGGTCACTTCTGCCTCCACACGCTGGTCCGGTGTCACAGCTCCCCCGACCCTGGCCGGTCTGACATGCACTTTTATGTTATTTCATCTTCATGTAAGTTGCCAATTTTATAGTAAAAAGATAATTTTTTGCATACTGCACTTAGAGAGTGTTTAAGACAAACTAAAACAAAGTAAATACGGATCTGACATCTGCTGTAGGCTAATTCTTAAATATTTATTAATTTTTAAATAAACATATAAATAAATATTTAACAATTGCCGTGCGAAAAAAACCTCCAGCAGCCCCCCTCCCTAATTCCCCCCTCATGATATTGGCTCACCCTCCCTCCCACCTATATCCCGCCTAAATCCCTCTGTAACATCCTCCGCTAAAAAAAAACCCCCAGAGCCTATGTTGGAAAATGACACCTTGCTGGGACTAATGAGGGATAAAAGTGTCTTGGAGATATACACTCAATGTCCACTTTATTAGGTACACCTTGCTAGTACTGGGTTGGCCCCCTTTTGCCTTCAGAACTGCCTTAATTCTTTGTGGCATAGATTCAACAAGGTGTTGGAAACATTCCCCAGAGATTCCTCAGAGAAGTCCATATTGACGTGATAGCATCATGCAGTTGCAGCAGATTTGTCGACTGCACATCCATGATGTGAATCTCCCACAAATCTTCCACCACATTCCAAAGGTGCTTTATTGGTTTGGGATCTGGTAACTGTGGAGGCCATTGAAGTACAGTGAACTCATTGTCATGTTCAGGAAACCAGTTTTAGATGATTTGAGCTTTGTGACATGGTGCATTATCCTGCTGGAAGTAGCCAGTAGAACATTGGGTACACTGTAGTCATAAAGGGATGAAAATGGTCAGCAACAATACTCATGTAGACGTTTTAACCACCTCAATACAGGGCACTTACACCCCCTTCCTGCCCAGACGAATTTTCAGCTTTCAGCGCTCTCACACTTTGAATGACAATTACTCAGTCATGCAACACTGTACCCATCTGAAATTTGCGTCCTTTTTTCCACACAAATAGAGCTTTCTTTAGGTGGTATTTAATCACTAGTGGGTTTTTTATTTTTTTGTGCTATAAATAAAAAATACCCTAAATTTTGTGAAAAAAATGCATTTTTCTTTGTTTCTGTCATAAAATTTTGCAAATTAGTAATTTTTCTACATACATTTTGGCCAAAATTTATACCGCTACATATCTTTGTTAAAAATAACCCACATTAGTGTATATTATTTGGTCTTTGTGAAAGTTATAGAGTCTACAAACTATTGTGCCAATCACTGAAAATTGATCACATCTGATCACACCTGATGTTCTTGAGACACTAACAAGTCAGGAAAGTACACATACCCCCCAAATGACCCCTTTTTAGAAAGTAGACATTCCAAGGTATTAGGTAAGTAGCATGGTGAGTTTTTTTAAGTTGTATTTTTCTCCCACAATTCTTTGCAAAATGAAGATTTGTTTTCTTTTTTACAAAATTGTCATATTACCAGGTAATTTCTCTCACAGAGCATATGCATACAACAAATTACATTCCCAAAAAGATTCTGCTACTCTTCCTGAGTATGGCGATACCACATGTGTGAGACTTTTACTCTGCCTTGCCACATACAAAGGCCCAACATTGAAGAAGCACCTTCAGGCGTTCTACGAGCATAAATGACACATCTCATTGCTCAACCCCCTATTACAATTTGAAGGCCCTGGAGCACCAAGAAAATGGAATTGCCCACAAAATGAAAGCAAACACCCCAACGTATAATCTATGAGGCATAATGAACTGTGACAGGTACTCAGGTAATCGAGTACTCAGATGAACCGTGACAGGTACTCAGGTACTCAGATGGACTGTGACAGGTACTCAGATACTCAGATGAACTGTGACAGATACTCAAATAGGCTATGACAGGTGCTCAGGTACTCGTGTACTCAGATGAACTGTGACAGGTACTCAGTTACTCGGGTACTCGGCTACTCAGATGGACTGTTACATGTACTCAGGTACTCGGCTACTCAGATGGACTGTTACAGGTACTCAGGTACTCGGCTACTCAGATGGACTGTTACAGGTACTCGGGTACTCAGATGAACTGTGACAGGTAATCAGGTATTTAGATGGACTGTGACAGGTACTCAGGTACTCATATGGACTGTGACAGGTACTCAGGTACTCGGTACTCAGATGAACTGTGACAGATACTCAGATGGGCTGTGACAGGTACTCAGGTGGACTGTGACAGGTACTTTGATGGGTGGTGACAGGTACTTAGATGGACCGTGACAGGTACTTTGATGGGTGGTGACAGGTCCTCTTTATTGGGAGAGGGGGCAATCAGTGTGATTGATGTACACTGTAAGTGGTAACGAGATGTTACCGCAATCTTTTTCTCACACATCGTTACCGCTCTGTGTTTACATTTAGTGATCGGCTGTGAAAGGATCACAGCTGATCACATGGTAAACCGTAAAGTGTGATTTCTTCAGTGTTGTTACATGAAAAGATATAATAAAATATTTACAAAAATGTGAGGGGTGCACTCCCTTTTGTGAGATACTGTAAGTAAATGGGGCCAGTGATGTCACTGGTTCTTAAGTACTTTTTTTAAAGAATTTTTAAAGAATTTTGTATAAAAAAGAACTGTCATGTATCAAGTTTGCAATTTGCGGATTTTATGATGAGCTTATCAAACTTTGTTGAGAATCCAACTTGGGCAGATTTGTTCATCACTATTAATCAGCAGAAACTTCTGATTACAGGGACACAAAAAGAGAAACAAAATCATGGAACAATAAATGTGGCAAACTGTGCAGTCAGATCAATCAATTAAAATTTGTCACACACAAAAGGAACTTTCAGTATTACTGGTTCATACAACTCTACCTCCAGCAATGCGGTGTACCTCATTCACTGTAACAAGTGTAACCAGGGACTTTACATTTGTCAAACAGGACAGACATTAGAAAAAAGAATGCATCTACATTGACTCATCATAAAAGAACCCAAGGAAGATGATTACTTCACACCTGTGGGACATAATTTCTCGCAACCAGACCATTCTATAGAAGACATAAGCTGGCCATAGAAGGATTGAAATTTGCAGGAATTTTGATTCATCCATTTCCGTTCCAGTTTGAGAGAAATCCATCTAATTATCAACTCCTCTCAAATGAGAATGTTGGAAAACTTGTGTTCAATCAGTGCATGCAACCAATTGGCTGCAGGGCTGTTAAGTGTATTCTGGCAGTGGAGGAGTCCCCACTGTCAGGATACAATACCCTGTTTCCCCGCAAATAAGACATAGCGTGATTGTCGGTGATGGCTGCAATATAAGTCCTACCCCCCAAATAAGCCCTAGTTAAAGTCCTTGTAGGTCTTATTTTCAGGGTAGGGCTTATTTTCGGGGAAACAGGGTAGGGCTTATTTGGGGGGTAGGGCTTATATTGCAGCCATCACCGACAATCACTCTAGGTCTTATTTTTGGGGAAACAGAGTAACACAGCGGGGAGGATTCCTTCATCCACCTTAAATTTTTTGGCTGCAGGGCTGTTAAGTGTATTCTGGCAGTGGAGGAGTCCCCACTGTCAGAATACAATACCCTGTTTCCCCGAAAATAAGACCTAGCGTGATTGTCGGTGATGGCTGCAATATAAGCCCTACCCCCCAAATAAGCCCTAGTTAAAGTCCTTGTAGGTCTTATTTTCAGGGTAGGGCTTATTTTCGGGGAAACAGGTAGGGCTTATTTGGGGGGTAGGGCTTATATTGCAGCCATCACCGACAATCACACTAGGTCTTATTTTGGGGGAAACAGGGTAACACAGCGGGGAGGATTCCTTCATCCACCTCAAATTTTTGGATGGGGAAATCCATATTTTTGGGGGGTTTTTTTTGATCGGCCAGCTGGAATTATTTATGACTAACTTAATGCTTTTTGTATCAGTACATCTTGAACTTTAGAGGAAGGGGGTAGTCCCCCAAAAGCTTGTCCTGAAAATTTAACTGTTAGTACAAATAAAAAAGTATCACAGACAGTACAAGGATTTTTGTCTACACAGCGAAAGTGCATATTGCGTGTGGAGTGGATTTCAGGACAGGTGTGAGGTATGCAGGTATTTAAAAATCTAAATTCTCCAGCAAGTGACTGGGAATTTCTATTTTAACCCCTCCCCCCACCCATTCTGGGGCCCTAAGGTGGCTGCCAAGCCATCTTAGGGCCCCAGTCAGCCAAGCCGGGGTCAATCACGATGGGACAGACAGGAGCGAAGGTCAAGACGTGAGCCAGGGGTAAAGCCGGGACAGAGGCTTCCGGAATGGTAGGGATGGGAGAACGCTTCGGCCCGAGCATAAGTTCCAGCCAAACTTTCGTTGTACGGTCATTCGGCAAACAGCCGAACGAACGGGTCGTTCGACCGTTTGCTCGGCCCCCCAAACTGACCACAATGCATTGCGGCGCTAAACAGTGCATTACAAGCACTGATTGCCTGAAGCAGTGAAAGATTCAGCCAATCAGGCCACAGAGCACTGTCAGAGTCATGATTGGACACTGTCATCATGACTTTATCCAATCATGGCTCATTCCCGCCTCACAGTATAAATGTATTCTTTCAATGGCAGACATTTTCAGTGTGATTTTGGCGTGGAGAGAGATAGAACAGGGCTCTGTTCAGTGCCATTAGTTAGTGTACTATACTGTGCTATTTTGCTTCAATTGTCAGTGTAGAATATTAGTTTAGTGTCAGTCTAGGGATACTGGCGCCGGCCCTGCTTAGCTGTGTTGATGGAACTCAAAAATTAGACAAATTGCACTATTTTGGTCATGTTATTAAGTTTTAAAGTGAAACCCTATCCCCAGGGCCGTCTTTAACACAGGGCAAACAGGGCAGCTGCTCCAGGCCCTGTCATTATTGGGGGGCCCAAAGCAGCTGCCCCTTTAGCCCGCATTCCATACTTGCCAAGTTGCCAACAGTCACATATTCTAGTGAGCCGCCTGTCTCGCTGGGCTCTTGTCCCCGGCTGCGTTCTAAAAAGCCAAGCCATGATTGGGACAGCTTACAGCCATTTCGCTTGTTGCTATTTATTTTGCTATTGCTGTTTCAGGTTTTAGGTGTAAGGCCGAGTTGCTGAGAGGGCGCCCCTTGCAGGTAAGTGCAACGCACCCCTGGGAGTGATACAGGGAGTGCAGTGCCCAAAGAAGCATGGTTTGCAGGTACTCCTGTTGGATGAGCTGGTTAGCAGAGAGCATCTGGGTTGCGCTGGGTAAACTGTGTTAGCAGCCGTGCAAGGAGGTGCCACAGGTATAGAACAACAGGGTGAACCAGGGACAGAGTCAGTAGCCAGGCAAGGGGTCTTACACAGTGGAATCAGATGGGTACAGGAGCAAGCCAGTTCATACACTGTGGACAGAAGATAGCGAAGTAGTCAGCCAAGCCGGGGTCAATCACGATGGGACAGACAGGAGCGAAGGTCAAGACGTGAGCCAGGGGTAAAGCCGGGACAGAGGCTTCCGGAATGGCATTAGGCAGGAATGAGGGATGGGACCCATAATTAGCCCAGAAAGGTGACTGGTTAGTGGTTGTATGCACTGAATTATTGTATGCAAATTACGCACACGGAATAAAGAGTAGGGATGGGAGAACGCTTCGGCCCGAGCATAAGTTCCAGCCAAACTTGACACTGTCATTATGACTTTATCCAATCATGGCTCATTCCCGCCTCACAGTATAAAAGTATTCTTTCAATGGCAGACATTTTCAGTGTGATTTTGGCGTGCAGAGAGATAGAACAGGGCTCTGTTCAGTGCCATTAGTTAGTGTACTATACTGTGCTATTTTGCTTCAATTGTCAGTGTAGAATATTAGTTTAGTGTCAGTCTAGGGATAGTGTGAGTATAGTGAGGAGGACCATCATTCCGCTTTGCATAGTGTGCAGCAAGTGTAGGGACAGCTCAGATAGTTTCTCTGTAGTGTAGTGAGACCGTGTCATTCATACATACATTAGTGTAGAGTAGGGACAGCCCATATAGTTTCAGTGTAGTGTAGTGAGACGGATTCAGTAATCTTTACATTAGTGTATAGCTAGAGTAGGAACAGTTCAGATAGCGTCAGTGTAGTGACGGTTGAACACCGTCTATTTGATTGCATTACTGCCAGTTTAACGCCATTTACATCTGTGTGCGTTACTGCCAGTTTAACGCCATATAATTTGGCGTGCGTTACTGCCAGTTTAACGCCATATAGTTCTGTGTGCGTTACTGCCAGTTTAACGCCATTTACTTCTGTGTGCGTTACTGCCAGTTTAACACAATATCGTTTTGTGTGAGTTACTGCCAGTGTAACGCCATATAGTTTTGTGCGTTACTGCCAGTTGAACGCCATATAGTTTTGCATGTGTTACTGCCAGTTTAGTGCCATATAGTTCTGTGTGTGTTACTGCCAGTTTAACGCCATATCATTTTGTGTGCGTTACTGCCAGTTTAGAGCCATTTACTTCTGTGTGCGTTACTGCCAGTTTCACGCCATATCGTTTTGTGCGTTACTGCCAGTTTGACACCATTTACTTCTGTGTGCATTACTGCCAATTTAACGCCATATAGTTTTGCATGCGTTACTGCCAGTTTAATGCCATATAGTTCTGTGTGCGTTACTGCCAGTTTAACGCCATATCGTTTTGGGTGGGTTACTGCCAGTTTAACGCCATATAGTTTTGTGCGTTACTGCCAGTTTAACGCCATTTACTTCTGTGTGTGTTACTACCAGTTTAACGCTATATCGTTTTGTGTGTGTTACTGCCAGTTTAACGCCATATAGTTCTGTGTGCATTACTGCCAGTTTAACACCATATAGTTCTGTGCAGCACTGTACGTTTGGCGCATTATATTGCAGTATATTATAGTGTATCCGTGGAGTGTGTCTTTGTAGTGTAAATACTCAAATTAAAGTGCACCAAACACCTCTTTACATTGATTAAAGTGCATCTACGTACAGATTTTAACGTCTTCTGTACATTTGCTTATAAGCATCGCCCCCTCCCTCACAATAATGTTTGGGAGGACAACAAGGAGAGGCAGACATTCCCTTGGCACTGTAAGGGGGCCAGCATGTGTCCACAGGCAAAGGTGAATGTGGTGGTCAGTCCTTAGGCAGGGCATGATTTCCTCTGTTTAGTGAGTTTGCCCATGCTATCCAGCCACAGCATGCAGAGGAGGTGGTGGACTGGCTTGCTAAACCTTCCCCATCCTCCTCATCCTCTGTCATGCAAGCAGAGACTAGTGTGCAGTCCCCTGCAGTTGCCACAGTGGATAAACCTGCCTCCTTGTCCACATCTATTCCTGCCATAGCCCCAACATCAATCATTGAGGAGTCAGCCACTTGCTACTTGATGATGCCCAGCCATTACTGGATTCAGATGTTGGTTCTGAGGTTGAGGATGACAGGAACATGAGCCTAGAGAGAGGGGAAAACACTGGTAGACAAATTGGCATTCATGTTCCCCAAGCCGCAGCGTATTGCCAAGTTGTCTCCAGTGGTAATGATGAAGATGGAGGAGATGATGATTATGATGAGGTCACTGATGCGACTTGGGTGCCAGATAGAGCAGAGGAGGAAACTAAAGGTGAAGCGGCACAACCCCAAGGAGGCCGACATCAAGAAAGAGTAGAGAGCAGCCACCCTATTCTATAACATTCTGCAGCTGTTATCTCCCGGCCCACTCCCCAAAGCTCAACTGTCTGGGCCTTTTTCAGCACATCTGCAGCAGATCGCACTGTTGCTATCTGCAAACTGTGTCTCAGGCACATTATGTTGAATCTGTTTTATTAAGTTTAAAGCACTTTTTCTTTTTTTTTTTTACACTTCTATGAATAAACATAGGCAAGGAAAAACATATTTCCATTGAGTGTACAAGTATACATTAGAATCAGAAGGACATTAAAAGAACATGTATCAAGTAATCATAGTCATTTGGAAATCATCGAGGAATGTAAAAATAAGTGAAATAAACCAAGTAACGGTAAACCAAGTAACCAGTAGACCACTATAAACAGTGGTGTAGAAAACAGAAAAAAAATAAGGCTCAACACTTATGGCCTGAAAGTGTAGTGAATCTACCGGTAGACTTGCTATAATCTTAAAGAGGTAAGAAAGGAGGAGTAGAGAGGGTGAAGAAATATAGACAGAGAAAAAGAGAAGAGACGCAAACAAAAAGGAGAGGAGGGGTATGAGAAAGAAAGGGAGAATGGGGATAAGGTACATCAAGCTACTCACAAGAGGGTCCAGGGGAAATAGTAGGAGCTGTATCCGCTATAAAGGGGCCAAGATCAGAAGAGAACCTCAAGTGTAACCAAACGGTCCACATAATGGTGTGGGCCTCGCTTTTATCAGCATCCCATGCTAACATTCTTTCAATATGTTCTATCCTGTCCACTTCTCAGGCCCACTCTGCTAGAGAGGGGACCATTGGTTGACGCCAAGACCTAGCAATAATTGATCATGCAGCTGTCAGAAAATGGCGAATTAGGCTCTTCTTGATTTGTTTGTATGACCCCGGTAACATAGATAGGACCGTTAAGCGGGTTCATTAGGATATTTGTCCGTGTCTCAGGCAAATTAAACGTGGCAAAACACCAACCATTTGGGTACCACATGCTTAACAAGGCATTTAACGTCCAACCACTCAGCCCATTGGCAAGAGCACCTAAAAGCCACACAAAGGTGGTACAAATCTGTCCCTCCTCCTCCTCCTTACCCACTTCAGTCTGCCCCTGTGATACCAAGTCATTACCTCTCAGCAGCCTCTACTGACAGGGATGATGGTATAGCACAGGCTAGAATATATTTACAGTATATTGGATAATTTCTAGGGACAGATAAACACATCCACATCCCTGATCGATATGAAAAAGATGTAAGAGAGAGCACCGCTCCCTCAAAAGGTGATGGGATTTTAATGGGTGTGTTATATACTGTCACTGAGGCAAGCACAACCACAAGGAATTCATATGGTACTGACTGTCTGCAAACATGTTCCTGTGTGTGTCAGTTCAATATGGTACTGATTCTATAATTGAATTGGTGTTTGTGGGCATATTTCTGGTGTGTACGTTTTAGAACCTATTTTGTGTCTGCTGACATGTTTTTGGTGCGTAAGTATGCAACATATTATTTCTCCACAGGCATGAATGATGTGCAGTAACCTCTAGAAACCAATCAGTGAGTGGCAATGATAAGCAGTAACCTATAGCAACCAATCAGTTAGCAGTAAAGATGTGCAGTAACCTCTAGCAACCAAACTAGTGAGCAGTTATGATGTGCAGTAACCTCTAGCAACCAATCAATGATCGGTAATTATGCATAGTAACCTCTAGCAACCATTCAGTGAGCAGTAAGTAGGTGCAGTAACATCTAGCAAGTAATCAGTGAGTGTGGACCAGTTCTTTACGTTTACATGAAAGTTTTTTGAGATAAGTGCGTGTTTGTTTTTTGGGATGTTGGGATGGAGAGCGAAATTGCATGGGGGGGGGGCAAAAAAAGTGTTTGCCCAGGGTCCAATCAATATTAAAGACGGCCCTGCCTATCCCAGGGGTATACAATCTTGGCACTTTAGCTGTGGTGAAATTATAGATCCCATCATGCACTTGTCTTTGTGAGCCATGCATGTGCCTGTAAAGTCTTGTGATGCCTCATGTAGCAATTTCTCATGGGACACCTGAAGTGCCAAGGTTGACTACCCCTGCTCTAGCCAAAAGCCTTTTATTTAGCCTTGGATGGAGTAAAGGAGGTAAAACCTCTATCAAAAGTTTATTCCTCTTGAGGAAAATTATCTTCACTTTCTGTCCCTGTGACTGTTTAGCTAAAATAGATGTTAGAACTAGAGAAAGAGTGAGAAACAGTTGCATGCTCTATTATTATTTAGGGAGTGTTGTTGAGAAGTAGGCACGCCATATACTATGTGTCATGGATAAAAATGGTAATGTTTCCTCGTTATGAATGGCACAGTAGAAACTGGAATTGAGGGCTCCTGCTAAAACCGATAAAAATTGATGAATGTGTAATGAACCAAGCAGCAGATGGCACAGCATTTTTGACTCACTTTTATTGCAGTGTGGCAGGAAAAACTCTTGCTGAGCTAGTTTCTACAGAAGACACAGGAAACCAACAATTCTAACAGGAACTGTTAAGGTTGCTTGTTATCTGTTGAGTTTTCCTGAGTTCGATTCAAAGACTTATGACAAATCAAGGCATGTAGTAAAAAAAATTACCAAATCTTTTTTAAGGAAGATGTTGTGTCTCCACCAGCACTTTGTAATTTTCTACATTTTTACAATTGTATTAGAATATCTGCACACGAACCTCAGAATAGTGCCCTGTGCTGCAGTATACCCTGTTAGGCATCATAGAGATTCTTTCATTCACAAGCAGAAAAAAAAGACCATCATCAAGAACATTAAATGTAATACTTCTTCCTTTTTTTTTTTTTACTCTTTATGACATTTAGGTATAAATAGGTTACTACATAGAGATATAATTCAAACTAGAACTGCATCAAAATTGCTCCTTATAATAGCTACATCTCGGGTATTGCATAGGCTTTTCTCAAGGACCTAATATGCATAACTGTGAGACAGAAAAACTTTGACATGGTTCCTGTTTGAAACGTGTGTTTCAAACTTCAAACCTTCCTGCCAGGTTTCCTCTTAATGCTAGGCATATGCTTCAGATGTATCATTCATAGTTCCTATATTATGTGCAGCAATGCCTTGGTACCTGTTAGGACTTGTTTTTATGGGGACCTCATGTAAATACAAATTTTTGCATTCCAGCTGTAAAGTCTGTGCCCTTAGCCCCCATCATCGTCTCCTATGGTATATGTTTGGCAATTGGAATATAATTTAACAGAACTGCCTGTGTAAAGGCCCAATCCCACTTCCCACAGTGTATGTGTAGGTGTAAGCTTGAATATCTGGTCGATTGCCCGTTGTATCTCTTGATGAGGTCAGCTGCCTGTGAATAGTATAGGGCATGGCACAGTCAATACACTTCAAAATCTTTAACCTACTGTTTTGCTCTGGTGAAGTGCGACCCATTATCACTTTGGACCTGTCTGGGACAGCCATATGCAATGTTGAGCTTCTGAAGCAATTGGAGTATTGTGGCTTGATCTGTATGTTTGCAAGGGTGGACAAGCACATGCAACAATACCTCAGTACCTCTCCATTGTTTCCCCGGGGAAAGGCACTAATGAAGTCAATCTGCAAAATCTCTGCAGGCCTCTCACCCTACTTAATTGCCCTGGAGGAGTACCTTTGTAATGCCCACTTCTCCACACACTAAACAGTCTCTTTTTACAATCATGTCCATACTGTAGTTAAATACAATCCTTTCTGCTGCATACATTAACCACTTGCCTACCAGGCACTTACACCCCCTTCCTGCCCAAGCCATTTTTCAGCTTTCAATGCTGTTGCACTTTGAATGACAATTGCGTGGTCATGCTACACTGTACCCAAAAAATTTTGTACCTAAATAATTTTCTTCACACAAATAGAGCTTTCTTTTGGTGGTATTTAATCACTGCTGGGTTTTTTATTTTTTACAAAAAAAAAATACCAAAAATTTAAAAGTAATTTTTCGCCTTCACTGATGTGCGCTGATGAGGCGGCACTGATGGGCACTGATAGGCTGAACTGGTGGGCATTGATGAGGTGGCACTTATGGGCACTGATGAGGTGGCACTGATGAGGAGGCACTACTATGCCACACTTATGGGCACTGATAGGTGGCACTGATGGGCACTGTTGGGTGGCACTGATGAGCACTAATAGGCGGCACTGGTGGGCATGGACAGGCGGCACGGATAGGTGGTACAGATGGGCACTGATGGGTGGCACTGATGGGTGACACTGCTGGGCATTGATCGACAGCAGTGATGGGCATTGATGGGAGGCACAGATTGCCAGCACTGACTGGCATCGCTAATGGGCACTGATTGGTGGCTCTTGTGGGCAGTGGTGGGCACTGATTGCTGCCACTGGTGGGCACTATATGCTGGCATTGGTGGGCAATGGTGGGCACTGTTTGTGACACTGTCCTAGTGCCCTAGCAACACGGCGCAGCAACGATCGCTGCGCTGCGCGCCCCCGCGGGCGTTCTGGGATGCCATCATATGACGGCTTCCCAGAACGAGAGCTGCACCGCCCCACCGTCATTTGACGGTGGGCGGACAGCAAGCAGTTAATTTGTTGCTTTCTGCTCCGAATTTCCTGATTGTGCAATTGACATTAAAACAGGATAAGCCACAACAGAACAGCCATTCTGTTGTAGTTCTGAAAGTCTGAAACTAGGGACATATATGCATCAACATGCCTCACTTTTATGATGTTTGGGTGGGCTTCTTTGCAGATGAAGTCCTAGACTTCTTTGCCTTTCCACACTGCTTTTTGTGAATCACCCAGCCACTGGATCAGCTGACAGTGTAGATAGAGACATTGGAAGAAAGATCTTCCTGAAGAGTCATTATTTGTCAGGGACGTGCTGGCCATAGCACAGCCAAAGTTCCAAGGCAAAGGCAGACCCGCATGCGCAGGCATGGCCCTGCAGGTGCCCGTCTCACCGGGCACAGGCGCACCAATATGCATATGCGCACAAATATTCACACTCAGATGCGATAGCATATGCGCATGCGACTGTGTGTTAGCCATTAACACTGGTGCCAAATGGCCTATATAAGGGCACCAGCTGCACTAGTGCATTGCTGTCTGATCTGCAGCTTTACCCGTGTTCCTGTGGCCTGTATATTGATTCCTGTGTTTGACCCGGCGTATCATGACCATGCTTGCATTTCATCTGTCCTGACCTCGGCTTACCTTAGGACTTTGTTATATCTTCTCATCTGCCCGTTATCCTGTTGCCAACCTCTGCCTGCATCTTGACCATTCTCTGCCTGCTATTTATGCTTATAACTGATCATCCATTGCTGACCTGTCTTGTCTGACACTGCATAGAGTTATCAGTCTGTCCTGCTTTGCATAGTGCCTGGTGACGCTGGTCCTCTATCTGCTGTGTTCCTGTATCTGCTATTCCTGCTGTCATCCGCTGCTTCAGCTATTCAGTCCAAGTCTGGTGGTGCACCTGCCACACACCTCTGCGACAAACGAAAGATCTTGCAGATCTTATCTCACCGCGCTCGTCTCCACTATCGCCATACCAGTGGCCCTTGAGCCGGGGCTGTAAGAGAGGTCTCCCCCTACATGTCAGGCTCTGCGGTAAGGCATAGTTGCCAACTGTCCTGAATTTCCCGGGACATTCCTGGAATTCTGACCCTTTTCCCGGTTTTCGCGATTCCCGTTTTACCTTGTTTTACCGTTCCTTGTTTTACTGTTTTTTTGCTGCCGTCGGCCGCTGCTAGAGGTCCGTGGCCGGTAGAGACAATGTCTCCACCGGCCGCCATTTTGCAGAAGACCAGAATGCCGGGTGGCTGCCAATAGAAATGGAGCTGTGGCGCCGCCCACCCCCCGCCCCGCTGCTGGTCTGACAGTCTGTGACATGTTGTGGGAAAGGCCGCGGGCCGGAGGGGTGGACAGCCTCCCGGCCGGCTCATTTTCTATTGGCAGCCATCCGGCCGGCTCTGCCTATTGTTCCACACTGCCTGTTAGAGAGTCTCCGCTGCTGGGAAAGGGGGGCTGCTCCACTGGGGGACACACATGTAAGGGGGGGCTTCTCCACTGGGGGACACACCTAATCTAAGGGGGGGGTGCTCCACTGGGGGACACACATGTAAGTGGGGGCTTCTCCACTTGGGGACACACCTGATCTAAGGGGGGCTGCTCCACTTGGGGACACACCTAATCTAAGGGGGGGCTGGTCCACTGGGAGACACACCTGATCTAAGGGGGTCTGCTCCACTGGGGGACACACCTGATCTAAGGGGGGGCTGCTCCACTGGGGGACACACCTGATCTAAGGGGGGGCTGCTCCACTGGGGGACACACCTGATCTAAGGGGGGGTGCTCCACTGGGGGACACACCTGATCTAAGGGGGAGCTGCTCCACTGGGGGACACACCTGATCTAAGGGGGAGCTGCTCCACTGGGGGACACACCTGATCTAAGGGGGAGCTGCTCCACTGGGGAACACACCTGATCTATGGGGGAGGTGCTCCACTGAGGGACACCTGATGTAAGGGGGCTGCTCCACTGGGGGACACCTGATGTAAGGGGGGGCTTCTCAGACACCTGAGAGTCTCCACTGCTGGGGGAGGGTGGCTGCTCCACTGGGGGACACCTGATGAAAGGGGGGGCTGCTCCACTGGGGGACACATTTGAAGTAAGAGGGGGCTGCTCCACTGGGGGACACACCTGATCTAAGGGGGGCTTCTCCACTGGGGTACACCAGATGTAAAGGAGGGCTCCGCTGCTGGGGACACCAGATGTAAAGGAGGGGCTCCGCTGCCAGGGACACAGATCTGTAAGGAGGGTCTCTGCTTCTGGGGGCACCTGATGTATGGATGGACTCTGCTGGGGGCACCTGATGTAAGGACAGACTCTGCTGGGGGCATCTGATGGCATCTGGTGGCAGGTGACACGCTGAGGGGTCCCACTGATTCTGCCTGCTGTCCCTCCATCCCTCTTTCCTTCCTTCTCTCTCCTTCCCTCCCTCTTTTCCCCTTTCTTTCTCCATCTATCATTCGTCTCAGACTCTAACCACACCCCCATTTGAACCATGCCCATATAAGCCATGCTCACTATTTCCCGTAAACCACGTCCATTTTTAGGTGTGGCACGCTGCATTTTTCTTTTTTGCTATGCCACACCTACAAACCCATGCCCCCACCCCTAATTATAATAAAACTCCGCCTACAGCCAAAAAAGTGCCCCTATAATTTTTTTTACAATGTTGGCAACTATGGGTAAGGTATATGACATTTCTAGAGCTTTCAACTCTGCATACTGGCTGGATCCTCCCAATACGGGGTGCTGGTAAAAGCTCTGACAGTTACTTTGAAATGTCTCTGACATCCCTGGCTACAATATCCCCTCTCACCCATCCTGCTATTAGCAATGCAGTGGAACATGGCACCTTTTAAATTCAGGGAACTTAACTATCACGTACCAGGTGTTGGAGGCCAATGGAGAGAGGGCTTCCTTTGCAGCCAAGTTTCAGACTCCCCTGAAGGTGAGGCAGGAGGAGTCGGGCACAATTTAGCACAGGTCGCCTGTGAAGTTGCTTGCAGAAAGCTCAGGAATGCTGCTGTTGTGATGAACAGAGTCTGCAGGCAGGTGGCACCTGTGAGGTGAGGTAAAGTCACTGAGATAATAGAGTAGTCAACACAAGCCAAGATCAGAACCAGGTTTAAAGCAGAGCAGATGAAGTCAGGTGGAAGCCGGGTCAAACACGAAAAGTAAGGCAGAGGGTATCAGTGAGACGAGCCGGGGTCAGGAACTGGAGATAGGCAGACAGGTCGGGAAAAAGCCGGGTCAGAAACTAGGGAACACAGGAGCAATGAATCACAGGAACACAGGTAACAAGCTGAGATCAGTGAGCAACTTCAAGCACTAAAACACTTCCTTATAAAGGCCCATGTGATGTGCTGCTGGGGACATTTGGTCCTAGAGCCCTTCTTTTGTTGGTGGTGCCCTGACAGATGCTGGGTCCTAAAGACCTTCTTCTGCTGTCAGCGCCCTGACAATAACACTTGGGCAATAAGTCTGTCACAGATGGTGACATGGTGAAGGTGTACTGGCAGCTATCCCACAAAAGGACAAATGCCTGACACTCTGGGTCTACTGGGGCAGAATAGAAAGCATTACCATGTCTATCCCAGAATGATATTCTCCTGCATCCTTTGCAATTTTCTCAATAATTTCGATCATATCAGGAACAGCTGACTTCAATGAAGGTGGCTCTGTAAGGGGCCTCTGTAATCCACAAACAATTTTAATGTCCCATCAGGTTTCTTTACTGGGAACAATGGAACCAAGAAAGGATTAGAGCAGGTCTAAAATTCCCTGTTCTCAACAGTTCTGGAATGGTCTCCCCAATTTCTTTGTGGCCTCCTGGTAGTATGTACTGTTTGAGACACACTGTCTTTTCTAGTGGAGGAATGTAGACAGAGGTCAATTTCACAAGGCTTCTGACTACAGCCTTTACCACCCTTACCAGACATGCTTTGTAAGGACACCCAAAAAATGTAATGTACCCCATTCAGTCTGGATTGAATGACCTTAAAGTACAACCATCCCAAGAAAATTTTCAGGTAAGCCCGATACCAAAATATTTGTCCAAAAATCCTGGTCACTTAGCCTTAGCCAATTTCAGTGGCGTCTTGACTGCTGGTGTGGTCTGCCCTCCCAAACCTTCTATATAGATCACTTCTGTTGGGAGGGGTTTTCTTGAACCTCAAAAATTAACCTCAGTTTCCTTTCCTAATGTTCTCTAACTCATCCCCAGGATAACAGGATTTGGGCTTGGATTCCTGTGCAGTTTTAGAAATCAGTTTGGAACAGGAGGTGTCTGTTCTGTTTCCTTTAACTCTAGGCTGATGTTATCTTTACTAGAAGTGGTCCTAACACTCACAGTTTTTTTTCCCAGTGTTTCCACCTCTTCAGCGATTGTACTGTAGAAATCCCATCTATCTCCTCTTTAACCACTTCACCCCCGGAAGAATTTACCCCCTTCCTGACCAGAGCACTTTTTGCGATTCAGCACTGCGTCGCTTTAACTGACAATTGCGCGGTCGTGCCACGTGGCTCCCAAACAAAATTGTTGTTCTTTGTTTTCCCACAAATAGAGATTTCTTTTGGTGGTATTTGATCACCCCTGTGCTTTTTATTTTTCGCGCTATAAACAAAAAAAGAGCGACAATTTTGAAAAAAACGCATTATTTTTTACTTTTTGCTATAATAAATATCCCCCCAAAAAATATAAAAAAACTATTTTTTTTCCTCAGTTTAGGCCGATACGTATTCTTCCACATATTTTTGGTAAAAAAAAAAAAAAAATCGCAATAAGGGATTATTGATCGATTTGCGCAAAAGTTATATCGTTTACAAAATAGGGGATAGTTTTATGGCATTTTTATTAATAATTTTTTTTTTTTTAAATGGCGGCGATCAGCGATTTTTATTGTGACTGCAACATCATGGCGGACACATCGGACATTTTTGACACATTTTTGGGACCATTGTCATTTATACAGCAATCAGTGCTATACAAATGCACCGATTCCTGTGTAAATGACACTGGCAGTGAAGGGGTTAACCACTAGGTGGCAGTGTAGGGGTTAAGTGTGTCCTAGGGGTGTGTTTCTAACTGTGAGGGGCATGTGACTGATCTCTGCTCCGATGACAGGGAGTAGAGATCCAGTGACACTGTCACTAGGCAGAACGGGGAGATGCTGTTCACATTAGCATCTCCCCGTTCTTCCTCCCCGTGAGGCGATCGCGGGTATCCTGGCGGCAATCGACTCACAGAGTTTGCCTCTTAAAGGGGAACGTACAGGTACGTGGTTTTGCCCGTACGAGCCCTTCTGCCGCAGTATATCTGCGTGAGGCGGTCGGCAAGCGGTTAAGTACTACTGCCTTTAATAGATAAACCTGCAGTTATTCCCTAGAGATATCTAGCTTGGTTTTCTCTGCAACTCCTATCTTCTGTCCTGCCTTCTATTTCTGATATAAAAGAGTAGTGCCCTAAGTTTAAATAGTGCAGATTTCATCAGCTTAGAGCACAGAGTAGACCTGAAGGGCCCCATATCCAGACCCATCAATTCTGGGATCTTTGTTAGTCCAGTTAAACAACCATTTTCATGAGACCTGGCAATAATTTCTCTAATTGTTCTGCATGAGGAGGTATTTTCCAGGTCACTAGGATTAGCATATACTTGGACTGTCCCAGCTCTCATAAGGCTTATCAGTGAAAACGACTTTGGACTGAGGACAGCACATCCTCAGAATCCCAACTGTGAGACAATAGCAAGTTCCCTGGCGTCACTTCACAGTTATATGGTTACATAGTTAGTCAGGTTGAAAAAAGACACAGTCCGTCTAGTTCAACCAAATAAAGAAAAAAAATAAATAAATCATACAATCGCATATATACAATCCTTCACCCACAGTTGATCCAGAGGTAGGCAAAAAACCCCAGCAAAGCATGATCAAATTTGCTGCAGCAGGGAAAAAAAAATTCCCTCCTGATCCCCCGAGAGGCAATCGGATGTTCCCCGGATCAACTTTACTTATCAATGTCAGTACCCAGTTATATTGTGTACATTTAGGAAAGGATCCAGGCCTTTTTTTTTAATGCATCCTACTGAGCTGGCCAGAACCACCTCTGGAGGGAGTCTATTCCACATTTTGACGGCTCTTACTGTAAAGAAACCTTTCCGTATTTGGAGATGAAATCTTTTTTTCACTAGATGTAAAGAGTGCCCCCTTCTCCTCTGTGATGACCTTAAAGTGAATAACCCAACACCAAGTTCACTATATGGACCCCCTATGTATTTGTACATGTTGATCATATTCCCCCTTAATCTCCTCTTCTCAAGAGAGAATAAATTCAGTTCCTCTAATCTTTCCTCATAGCTGAGGGGCAAAATTGTATCTCTCTCTCTATCTCTGGAATCCATACCTCTCCTAATACAAGAAAGAACATTGCTAGCTTTGGAAACCGCAGCATGGTATTGCATGCAATTATTTATTTTTTTTAAACAAAAAGCTTTTATTAATGTTTGAAAATAACATTGGTACAATCATATTAACATTTGTACATAAGTTTCATATAACAGTGAATAATTGACTTCAATAATAGAGTATTTACTGGTAAGGCCACCAAGGTGGTTTCGTATCCGACCTATTGTTATATTGATAAATTATTTGGAAATTCTCTAGCTTTGTATAGAAAAAATCTGTTATTTATTTTGAAAGGGAGAATAAATTTGTGGACCCCTGAGAGGTGTCCTTAGATATAGATATAGTAATAGAAATGAAGTAAAGAGGAGGAAAGAAAATTAAATAAAAATAAAATAAAATAAATATATTATAGGAAAAATATTGGTCTATGTATAAAAGGTTTATCTTTATGTGAAAGTGGTATATGAATCAGAATATTTAAAAGTAATCCATGGTTGCCATATTTTATTAGTATTGCATGCAATTATTAAGCTTATGATCGCCCAAAACCCCCAGATCCTTCTCTACTATGGATTCCCCCCGTTTTACTCTCCCTAGTATGTATGATGCATGCATATTCTTAGCCTCCAAGTGCATAACTTTACACTTATCAACATTAAACCTCATTTGCCACACAGTTGCCCAATTAAACAGTGCATTGAGGTCGGCTTGTAAGTTGAAAATATCCTGTAAGGACATTATTCCACTTCATAGCTTGGTGTCATCTGCAAACACTGAAAGGGTACTTTTAATCCCAGACCCTATATAATTTATAAAGCTATTAAAAAGTATGGGTCCCAACACTAAACATTGGGGTACACCACTATAACCTTAGACCATTTAGAGTAAGAATCATTAACCACTACTCTCTGAATTCAGTTTTTTAGCTAGTTTTCTATCCATTTACAAACTGATCTTTCCAAGCCTGTAGACTACCTTACACATTAGCCATGTGTGGGGAACGGTGTCAAATGCTTTTGCAAAATCCAAGTACACCATGGCTACAGCCACCCCTCTGTCCAAGGTTTTCCTTTCCTCCTCATAAAAAGAAATCAGGTTTGTTTGAATCCATGTCTGTTGCTTAAAATATTTTTTTCCAGCAAGAACTCATCTATGTGGTCTTTTATTAAACTCTCCAGTATCTTCCTGACTATAGAAGTTAAACTAACAGGTCTATAGTTACTTGGTAAAGACTTTGATCCCTTCTTAAATATGGGCATCACATTGGCCCTACGCCAATCCAGTGGTACCATTCCAGTCATTACTAAGTCCCTGAAAATTAGAGACAATGCCTTACCTCCTGTAACAGGTTTATATCCCCTCCTTTTCATTAAGGCTGTTTTCAATTTGGTCATGTATATTGCTTATAGTGCAGTTAAGGACACAACTTTCTTCTCTTCTTTACTGAGACCAAAGCACTCAAGACTGACGTTTGAAAAACCACATCCTATACAAGAGAAATTAACATACTTTGCTAATTCCTTAGCCAGAGGTGTCTGCTGACTGTCTCTGACCCATCAGGGAGGTTGCACATCCCTACCAGACACCAGAAATCTTTGCAGCATTGTTTTGCCAGAATAGTTTATGCAGCATTTTGCTTATCACAAGCAACAGAAAACAGTTCTGTTTAATTAGATTGTAGTGCAAATTCCAGCTATGAGCCCCAATTGTTTTGGTGCAAATCCCGAAGGAGAGTCTGAATTGTTAGTTCTTACCATTTGTCTATTTCTTGCAGCAAAGACAAGGAAATGACCAAGTGGTATTTTACTGTTCATTTTCTAAACAAGAATGCTATAGATACAGTTTATACTTGCAGGAATGCAATATAAGACATACAGAGTCAGGGCCATTTTTAAGGCAGGGCAAAAGGGGCAGCTGCCCTGGGTCCTGTCATTGTTGTGGGGCCCAAAGCAGCTGCCTCATACTTGCCAACTATCCTGGTTTAAATTTCCTCGTCCCTTGAGGTTTTAGTCCCGTGCTGTGTCCCAATATCTCAGTGTGAAGTGCTACTACTAATGCTGCCCAGCTCTGCCCTTTTGTTGTGTACAGATGACTCACCTGCAGACCCTGTGTTTACATGTAAATTACTGGCATTCATATGTAAATAGCGGCAGCATTCATATGTAAATAGTGGTGGCCAGCGGCATTGATATGTATATCATGCCCCCCTGAGGTCATCCCCCCCACAGTAATCTCTAGCAGCCAATCAACAAGCAGAAATCATGTGCTGTAACCTCTAGCAACTAATTAGTGAGCCGTAATGTGTGCTGTAACCTCTAGTAACCAGTCATGAGTGGTAATGATACACTGTAACCTCTGGCAACCAATCGCAATAGCTGCCTGATCTGATTCAGTAAACTGATTTTGAGTCCAGCTGCTATTTATTGTATGTCTCAGAGCAGGTGGAGAGTGAAACTGCATGGGGGGGGGGGGGCCCAAGAAAAGTTTTGCCCAGGGTCCAATCAATATTAAAGACGGCCTTGTACAGAGTACTACATAAATGCATACATAAACACATGTACATGCTACCTATCCTTTCCCAGCAAATGGCCTAGTCTGTACAAAATAGGGATACTCTAAAAGTCACTTAACATCCATTATAGCTATTCAGCTATTTACATAGGAAATAAACAGGTATTTCAAACAAATGCAGGGAAATGAGTTCTTGGTCTTGGCAGTCTTTCTGTCTCTTGCAGTGTGGCTTTTATTGTTGTCTCTTGGGAGAGTCTTTATTTTAGTTTGTGGTGCTTGCCTTTTATCTTGGAAAGTTTGGTAGCCATTCCTACATGAGTGTAGCCCCTTTAAAATTGCGTTCAATTTCTAAAAGGCATGCATTTCTGTCTACAAACGCTTGATGGAAATGTAGCTCCATAAGTGTCATAGGTCAAATATGTCAAAATGTCATGCTATTTTTAATTCTATTATTGATAGAACTACAATATGGCCATACTTCTCTTCTGGTTCACAGGAGTGCACTTACTCTTGCTCTTCTGTGACTCAGAATTAGCCCACTGTCACCTGGCATGGCAGAGCCACTTCCGGCTCTGAAAGGATCCTGACCATATTGTTGGGATCCACCCAGCTGCCTAATAGACAGCTGGCTCTGCCTCCCAGTGTGAAGCTTAGAGCCGGATTCAGCTGCACCTGTTCCCTCTTCTGCTTGGCGCTCCCTTGAGCACTGGAGGAGCAGAGCAGAGAGAGGTGACTTACAGTCACTGCTCTCTGCTCTGAGCAGACTGACAACTGAGCAGTCAGCAGTCATGTGATCTCTCAGTTCTTGTGTTTACAGCCAATCACACGGATGCTGCAACATAAAGGCGATTATAGGCGATTATAGAGGTTTGTTTTCTTTAGAACCCCAAACTTCTCCTTTAAGCTTGGGTCTAGTGTTTGACAAGAGCTCCTCTAAAACAATAGGAACAGCTAAAATGTCTACTTTCCCATCCAATAGTTTATTTTGCCCACAAATACCACAGTAGCATCTATTTTACCATTATATTAAAGGAAGGACAACAAAACTAGTATTGTGCAAACACTGCTTGATTTAACAATGGTGTGTGGTCGAGCGTTCACACAAGTTAAAGTGATATTAAAGGCAATCATTTTTTTTTTAATAACAAACATGTTATACTTACCTGCTCTGTGCAGAGGTTTTGCACAGAGCAGCCCCAACCCCCCCCCCCGATCTTCTCGGGTCCCTCTCGGTGCTCCTGGCCCCTCCCTTCTGCTAAGTGCCCCCAGAGCAAGCAGCTTGCAATTGGGGCACTGGAGCAGGCTCGCTCTTGAGCCACTGCTCTGCGTGTCCATTCACACACAGAGCCGTGGCTTGGCCCCTCTCTTCTCATTGGCTCACTGGCTGCGGTTGACAGCAGCGGGAGCCAATGGCTCCCGCTGCTGTCTCAGCCAATGATGAGGTTGAGCCCCCAGAGAGTTGAGGCTGTCGTTCACATCACTGGCTCACAATGGCACTCAGTTAAGTATTGGGGGGGGAGTGCTGCACAGAGAAGGTTTTTTTACCTCCATGCATAGAATGCATAAAGGTAAATGACATGGAGTCTTTACAACCACTTTGTGTCTGAAAATCACATATCTGGCTAATATACTGTATACAGTATATATGGAGCCAGATGTTGGCCTACAGCAACATGGAGATGGAGACATTGCTCTTTTTTCTTCTCTCCATCTACTGAGATACTGACGTTATCCTGCACTATCCTTCTCCGAAGCCCATAGACTTCTATGCAGAGAACTGAGAATTCTGGGAGTTGTAGTTTAAGTCAGCAGCCATATAAATGGCAACACACAGCATCCCGGGAACTTGTGAGAGGGCTATTTGCCCACTGCTGGTAATTCTAGCAGGGACTGAGCTGCTCAGAGCAGGACACAAAGTGTACCCAATTTATACCGCACCAATACTGCACTTATTCCAAACCTAGACTGCACCTATACTAACCGTATATCGCATTATACCAAACCTTTACCACATCTGAACCATACCTACCTTGCACCTGTGCTGAGACTATATTGTACCTATACTGCATGCAGGTCAATATGCAAGTTAACTGGGAATATCGTTAAGTGCACCACTGCCCAGCAGCTTCCTCCTCTTGCTGATATCGCTAGTTAACCAGTTCAGCACCACAGGGCAGCAGTATTATATATATATATATATATATATATATATATATATATATATATATATACACACACACACACACACACACACACACACACACATACACACTGTAACTGGAGGCTTTTTGCCAAGAGGAATGGGCAGCTTTACCTGAGAAGATAAAGAGCCTCATCCACAAATACCACAAAAGACTTCAAGCTGTCATTGATGTTAAAGGGGGCAATACACAGGGTGTGTAAACTTTTGATCAGGGTAGTTTCTGTTGTCATTATCATTTAAAAAGAGTAAACACAGTTGATTGATAATAAATGGCTTCAGCCAAACACTAACCATGAGTGAAAGAACATCTTTTGTGTTATCATTCATATTCTCTGAAAAATGGGCAAGAAATCATAAATTCTGCCTGGGTATGTAAACTTATGAGCACAACTGTGTGTATATCATATATTCACCCTTTAGTGTGCTACTAGAGTAGTGCATACAAATTTATTAATGGTAAAGTGAGTCTGAATCTGGGTCAGAGTTTACTGCAGGTCAGGCTGGATGACTCACAGAGGCAGGTCTCTGGTGCCTCCCTCCCCTTGAAAATTTGGAGAAACTTTTAGAAAAGTTAGAGGGGCGGAGGCCAGAGGGTTGATCTGCATACTTTAGGGCACCTGGCTAATCCCCAGGCGTAATGTCTTGGCATGGTTGCTAGGTAAATATGGATGAGTCATGCTAGCAGGGAATCAGGTGGAAGATGGAGTGCCCAGGTGGAATTCCCCAGGAATCTTCTCCTCCAGGTGGTACTCAGGCTGGATTTGGAAGATTCTTTGACCATCATGGTTTGACTAGGAATACTGCCTGAGAAGCAGTGGGAGCAAAGAGGACAGAGTGAGTACATCAGCACTCCCAGGGATTTTCAAGGGGAGAGACTGCCACGTGTAGCAAACTTTCTAAAAGGACAGCATTGTGCTTAACCCTTTTATCCTTACCCCAGGAGATCTTCAGAGTAGCCAGGAGGGCTGGTAGGCCCTGCAAGCAGTAGAGCTGGGAGCAGTTCTACATTGGGAGAGGATATACTCCTGCGTGCAGTTTTGTCTCAATTTTGTGCTGTTTTCAAGAGGGACAAAGAGCTCCTAGACTGTAATGGACTTTTGCTACTGATCCACAAAAGACTATGCGAGCACAGAAAGAAAAGCAGTCCAGTATCTTTTGTACAAAAAAAGAAGAGAGCAGCGCCATCTAAAGTACAGCATGATAAAAATTTTTTAACATAGGACAGATGATTTTAAACTCACACGTTTGTAGAGATTACAGCGCATGTGAAATGGTATAGGAAGTTCATCTACACCTGGGGGAAGGTGATCGGCTTGCAGGTGGAGAGGCAGCTTATGTTCCCAGCTGTACTGGTGGCTCCCAACACTTCCTGGTTCTCAGATTCGGCTCAAGGGCGGCTGGACATGTCACTTCCGGATGGTGAGAGAGTGGGGAGGAGCGCGCGTTCGGAGCATGCGTGCTCCTTCATCAAGCAATAGCAGTGGCCATGTTTGAAGAGGTTTTTATAGTCCATTCAGTCAGGGGATGTTGATGCGGTGCCATGGCAACCGCTCATGGGACGGGCTTCTGATTGCAGAATGGGCACTGGTGTGTCAGGCTGGATTGGACTGATCGAGCTCATGTGAACAAAGATGAGCTTTTTTTACATAGCAATGAAGATAATACAGGGGTAGAAAAGAAGGGTTTTTTTTTGATAAAATACTTTTTTTATATATAAACAACAAGAAAGAATTAAAAAATATACATACAGACAGTCTATTGACTGGAATGGTACCAGCTGATTGGAGAAAAGCCAATGTAGCACCAATATTTAAAAAGGGCCCAAAAAACATCCCTGGGAATTACAGACCAGTTAGCCTAACATCAATAGTATGTAAACTCTTGGAGGGGATGATAAGGGACTATATACAAGATTTTAGTAATAAGAATGATATCATTAGCAGTAATCAGCATGGATTCATGAAGAATCGTTCTTGCCAAACCAATCTATTAACCTTCTATGAGGAGGTGAGTTGCCATCTAGATAAAGGAAGGCCCGTAGACGTGGTGTATCTGGATTTTGCAAAAGCATTTGACACAGTTCCCCATAAACGTTTACTGTACAAAATAAGGTGTGTTGGCATGAACCATAGGGTGAGTACATGGATTGAAAACTGGCTACAAGGGCGTGTTCAGAGGGTGGTGATAAATGGGGAGTACTCAGAATGGTCAGGGGTGGGTAGTGGGGTTCCCCAGGGTTCTGTGCTGGGACCAATCCTATTTAATTTGTTCATAAACGACCTGGAGGATGGGATAAACAGTTCAATCTCTGTATTTGCAGACGATACTAAGCTAAGCAGGGCAATAACTTCTCCGCAGGATGTGGAAATCTTGCAAAAAGACCTGAACAAATTAATGGGGTGGGCGACTACATGGCAAATGAGGTTCAATGTAGAAAAATGTAAAATAATGCATTTGGGTGGCAAAAATATGAATGCAATCTATACACTGGGGGCAGAACCTCTGGGGGAATCTAGGATGGAAAAGGACTTGGGGGTCCTAGTGGATGATAGGCTCAGCAATGGCATGCAATGCCAAGCTGCTGCTAATAAAGCAAACAGAATATTGGCATGCATTAAAAGGGAGATCAACTGCAGAGATAAAACGATAATTCTCCCGCTCTACAAGACTCTGGTTCGCCCGCACCTGGAGTATGCTGTCCAGTTCTGGGCACCAGTCCTCAGGAAGGATGTACTGGAAATGGAGCGAGTACAAAGAAGGGCAACAAAGCTAATAAAGGGTCTGGTGGATCTTAGTTATGAGGAAAGGTTGCGAGTACTGAACTTATTCTCTCTGGAGAAGAGACGCTTGAGAGGGGATATGATTTCAATTTACAAATACTGTACTGGTGACCCCACAATAGGGATAAAACTTTTTCGCAGAAGAGAGTTTAATAAGACTCGTGGCCACTCATTACAATTAGAAGAAAAGAGGTTTAACCTTAAACTACGTAGAGGGTTCTTTACTGTAAGAGCGGCAAGGATGTGGAATTCCCTTCCACAGGCGGTGGTCTCAGCGGGGAGCATTGATAGCTTCAAGAAACTATTAGATAATCACCTGAATGACCGCAATATACAGGGATATGTAATGTAATGCTGACACATAATCACACACATAGGTTGGACTTGATGGACTTGTGTCTTTTTTCAACCTCACCTACTATGTAACTATGTAACTATATGATCTAGAAGCAGCTGAAATAGGAGATAGGTGAACTGAGGTAAAGAAAAAAAAGTATATAACTAAAGAAGTAAAAGGTTAAAATTAAAAATGGACATGAAGATAAAATGATAAAAATAAAAATTTATAAAAATAAAATTAATATAAAAATAAAATTGAAATAAAAAATAAAAATAAAAATGAAAATGAAATGAATTGAGGAATAGATAATGATGCATACAATGAAGTGGAACAGTGATGGGGAGAGAGGCTGGAGCTGTGATGAGGGAATGGTACGGTGGTACCGAGGGACATGCTTGGGATGAAGGGAGTGAGTGTTGGGGGGCGGGGTTGATGGAAAGCATACCTACTATTGATGGATGTCTAAGAGGGGAAAGGTCATGGACCTAAAATGATTAATGACAAATCATAACATATGTTAGGCAACAAGCAAAACAGGATTTCAAAAAAGAGAGAGAACAAAACAAAAAAATGTATATATCTAAATGTTACTTGTCTTTTTGAGAGGGAAGGAAGAATGCTTACTAAACAAGAATTTAGAGTAAAGGGTTAATTTCCAGCTCCTCCTTCAACCCAGCCAGCGTGAGGACATCTAGTCTGTAAATCCAGTAGGGTTCCTGTGCGCACAGGTGTTTGTAGCGTTCTGCTGCTGGAAAAGTATTGGGTATGGCTTTGATTACCCAAAATTTAAGATCATGAGAGGAATGTTTATGATGAATTAGGAAATGTTTGGGGACATTATGTTTATCTGACCCTGCGTCCACTAGACGTCTGTGTTCCCCAAATCTTTTTCGTAGTGTACGGATTGTTCAGCCTACATATAATAGGCCGCATGGACAGGACAGGCAATATATCACAAACTCGGATGAGCATGTGTAAAAATCAGATAGAGAATATGTTTTTACTTTAGAGTGAAATTCTTTTTGTTTGTGGGTGACATGTGAGCAAGTCAGGCATACAGCATTGGTACATGCCTCAGATATTGAAAAACTTAAATGCACTAGTGGTGGGTGGATTTGATTTAATTTTGCTGGGGGCAATTCTGTTTTTTAGGATCCTGGCACGTCTATATAAGATGAGGGGTCATGCTTTGATGGTAGATTTGAAGTGTGGGTATTCTTGTAAAATGGACCAATGTTTTTGGAAGATTCGTTCCATATTTTTGAATTCGGTGTGGAAGTTGGTTGTGAATCTCAATGGTTGTGTGGGAGGGTTAGTCCTATTATATTAGGGTGGGTTGTTAACCTTTCTCTAGGAATTTTTGTTTGAGAAGTTTGCCATGTGTGGCGTAGTCTTCATTTCTGGTACAATTATGTTTATGACGACAGTATTGGCTTTTGGGAATGTTTTTAATCCAGCATGGGTGGTGACAGCTTTTGTAGTGTAGGTATGAGTTTCCTGCAGTGGGTTTTGTCTAATTTTGTGATTATATGATTCCATTATCATGACTAAGGTTTAGGTCAAGAAAAGCTAGGGAATTTTCATCACAGACTGAGGTGAATGAGTGTTACAATGAGCTATGAATTGTTGGACTAGGGGTTTCAAGCCATCCCAGATGATAATGACATCATCGATATAGCAGCCATAAAAAAAATTAGGTGTGAAGTGAAGAAATTATTATTCCAGATGTATTGGTTCTCCCACAGGCCCATGGTGAGGTTGGCATTGCCGGGGGCAAAATTTACCCCCATTGCTGTACTATGGGTCTGTAGGTATAAGTCGCCATTGAATTCAAAATAATTGTGTGCGAGACAGAATTTTGTGGCTTCCAGTATAAATTTGGCCTGGCTGGTGTTTTATCATGGGATCATCATTAAGAGATTGTAGTACGGCTCTAAGGCCTATCTCATGTGGTATGGAGGTGTATAATGAGGCTACATCCAAAGAGAGCCATAAAAAGGATGGTTCCCAGGAGTAGTTTTGTAGGGTTTGTAATAAATGTATACTATCTTTAATATAAGAGGGTAACTGTTTTGCTAACGGCTGTAAAAAATAGTCTATGCAAATGGACAAATAGCTGGTGATGCTCTCCATGGTGGCCATGATTGGTCTACCTGGAGGATGTGTGGAATCTTTATGGATTTGGGGTAGATGATAAAAATATGGTCTATGGTAAAAATCATGTTTTAGGAAGGAGGTTTCTGATTTGTTGATAATGCCTTCTGAGGAGACCCTATCAGTTTGTGGGCTTCTAGAATGAATGATGAGAGTGGATCTTTGGATAGTTTTGTACATGTGTTGGTATCAGAGAGTAGTCATAAAGACTCCTGTAAATAATCAGATTTGTTCTGGATTACTAGGCTGCCACCTTTATCCTCTGTTTTAATGATTAGGTTGGAGTTTTTTGATCATTGAGTGCAGTGAGTTTAGAGGGGGAAAGATTGGATGATGAAGAGGGGGTATTGGGATTATGTTGACACAGGCAGAGTATGTCTGCATACACTACATGGTAGAAAGTTTGGATATACAGGCCTTTGGCGAAGGTGGGGTTGAAGACAGTCTTTGGATGAAAGGCGGTGTGTTTAATGGGTGAAGATGTGGGAGCATGCTGGGTTAGTAGTTCAAGATGATAATCCCCTATGTCTTCAGTATATACAGTAACTGTTCTAGAAGTTTTTGGGCTGTTGGGTCAGAGAAAGTGGAGTCCAAGGTAACATTGGGGACTGTGTCGGGCTCAGGAGAGAGGTCTGGGGTTTGTTCCTGTATGGGAGCCTTCACAGAAAAGAACCTTTTAACCGTGAGATTTCCGGTGAATCTGTTTAACTCAACAAAAAGTTGAAAAGGGTTGGGGGCTACTGTAGGAGCAAAGGTAAGACCTCGACTCAAAAGGGAGATTTCTTATACTGAAAGATGATGATCTGATAGATTAGAGATTTTTATATTCTCCTGACTTTTTTTTAGGTTTTTTTAGGTTATCAGTGCCTTCCCCTTCTTCTGCCTTGAGTTTTGTTTTCATGGTGGGAAGTGGTGTGAGGACTAAAAAAGTGGAGTCTGATGTGATGAGGGTGGAAGTGCAGAGAGGGTCAGGGGGATCTATTGAAGATTGTATTGGGGTGAAGATGGGTATGGCATCATTCCCACCCATATGAATTGGAGTGGTGGGTGGTAGAGTATTGGTAATGGAGGACTTAGGTGGTAAAGATGTTTTGGAGATTGTAACAGAGTTATGGGTGTTGGAAACGTGGGTGTCAGTGGCACCTGAGGTGGTTGCCACTATAGGGCAGCTTTGAGCACCAGGAACCGGTGGGGGCTTATGAAGAGATGGGATTTGATTGGTGTCGAAGAGATGAGATTTAGGCTGGTTGTTTGAGTGGTTGGTGAGATGACGACGGATGGAAGAGTCTATATGGTTGGGTCTGGGTGATCTACAATTGTGTGATAAGCAATGTAGTCTTGAAAAACGATTGTCGAGACATAGGGAGAGGAGTGGCCTAGGTTTGCGGGGGGGATCCAGAGGGTTCGAGCAGATGGGTGGGGCAGTGGGGGAAGGCGGAGGTTCGTTTGGAACTGGCTGTGAGGGAGTGTGAGAGGGCCCTTTTTCCAATCATGTATGCGGTTGGTGTTGTAGTCTTCAAGGTCTCTGCAGATTTTACCGAGTTTAACCTCAATGAAACTGTCTTCTTCTCGTTTGGTGTTGCGTTTGAATTTGTTTTACCAACTGGTGGGTAGGTTCAGTGTTTTTTTTTTTTTTTTTTTTTTTTTAAAAGGGCACCAAGTGAATTTTCTATTTTTGACAATAAATCAGAGTATTTTAGTTCTCTTTGTTGGATAACGATTTCTTTTTTTTTTTTTAAATTTATTTTTATTCAAATTTTTCTTATAAGACACAAAGACATAAAGACATATACAAATTGGTTGTCTAGCTTGTACAGGTAATATCGCAAGTACATCAGGAAAAAGAAAAAAAAAATGAAAGGGAAAGAAAAAGAGAGAAATAGAGAGATACATCCATGCAATGCAGTTTTAACATGTAAGTGAAAAGGGGATTTTTGGAATTTTTGGGCCGCCCCCCCACTGCCCATAAAGGCCTATACCTATTAACTAGGAATTACATTTAATCGTCGATTCTTGGTATCGTAACTGAAGCTAGTCCAACATTAGTAAGCAATGTTCATTTCCTCCAGCCACCCACTCCAAACCTTATTAAATTTCAATTGGCAGCCTCTATTAAGATAGGTATCTTTATATAGTGGAAGATTATCGTTAACCAAACGTTTCCACTGGACATTTGTGGGGGGATAGGGCTTCTTCCATTGAAATGTTATGGTTTTCCTAGCGTAAAATAGAAGCAAACCAATCATCGTGCGTTTAACTACAGCAGGAACTAATTTTTTTATAAGGCCCAACATACAAATCTCCATAGACAGTGGTAGATTAGTGGATGTAATTTTATTGATTAGGCCTAGTACCTCCCCCCAGAATTGTTGTATCTTTGGACAATGCCAAAAGATATGGGAAAAATCTCCGGGGGTGTAGCTACATCTCCAACACTTAGGGGAGTGGGCAGGGTTTATCAAATGAAGTCTGTGGGGAGTGAAATACACCCGGTGGACTATTTTAAATTGGACTAACTTGTCACGTATAGAGACTAGCGAACTAAAAGGGAAGTCCCAAACACCATCCCAATCTTCGCCACTCAAAGCTGGAATGTCACGCTGCCAACGGGACAAAAGGCCGTCCAACGGAGGCATGGACTCATAGATTAAATGCTGATATATGTGAGATGTAGGTTTTTTTGTACAACCGGATCTAAGAGTAGTCTCCAGTTTAGACTGTATTAATATACAGGACGAACGTGGGAATTGGGCTTCAAAAGCATGCAAAAGTTGAAGATAACGGAACTGATAGTGCTGCGGAAGATTATACTGGGAGGAAAGCTGACAAAAAGAAAGCAGTGAGGTGCAAGACACCACTTGTGAGATTAATTTTATACCATATCTAGTCCATATCTGGGGGTCAATAGATTTGTAAAAATGTGGTAGATTGGGGTTTAGCCATAGGGGTGTATTAGGGGAAATTCCCATCTGGCTGTGTTTTTCAATAGCCAAGCCCATTTTCCAGGCCCGTAAAGTAGTAAGCATAGACGGAGTTAATAAGTGTGGGGCACATGGGCCTCTGTAAATTAGGTATTGAAGAGATTCCCAGGAGCCTGCCACGGTGGCCTCCAAAGCGGAGGCCACATTGGTTTTATCAGGATTTAGCCACCCGACCACTGTCACCAGCTGTGTCGCCAAAAAGTACTTATAGCAATCCGGAAAGGCCATGCCACCCTGCGATAGTGGCCTCATTAATGTAGTTAACTTATATCTCGGTGGTAAGGAGCCCCAGAGAAACTCTGAAAAGCGTTGGTTTAGTTTAATAAAGAAGGATTTAGGAATCCACTGCGGGGAATGGCGGAATAAATATATGAATTTGGGGATGACCTTCATTTTAAGCAAGTTGACCCTTCCCCATACCGATAGGGGGAGATTATTCCATGCCTTGAGTTTAGCTTTCATATCCCCCACTACCGGATCCAAGTTTAATTTAAGAAAATCTGAGGCTTGTGCAGAGACACAAACCCAAAGATATTTAAAGGAGTCAACCCACTTTAATGGGCTATCTGGGGAGGATGTCAATTTGGCTGCTTGATCTATTGGAAATAGAGTAGATTTTGGCCAGTTTACCCGGAGGCCCGTTACCATGGAGAAAGTGTTGAGGAGTGACAGAGCACCCTGAAGTGATGGACCCGCGTCCCCCAAAAATAAAACCATGTCGTCAGCATACAGGGCTACCCTCTCCTCCAGCATACCTATCCTAAGCCCCTTAATATGAGGCGATGTACGGAGAGCCTCTGCAACTGGCTCTATAGCTAGAGCAAATAGGGCCGGAGAAAGAGGGCAGCCCTGTCTAGTTCCCCGAAACAGTTGAAATGGGGTTGAGAGTCTGGAGCCCAAACGAATCGATGAGATGGGACACCTATAGATCACCTGCAACCATGATATAAACCGTAGTGGAAAACCCATTCGACGTAGAGTCTCCCACAAAAAGGGCCACTCTACAGTGTCGAATGCCTTTTCTATATCTAGTAGGGCAATAGCTCTGGTACCGGAGTTGTTGTGTTGGGCGTGAATATTAGTAAAGAGTCTCCTAAGATTAACGTCGGTTGACCTTTTAGGCATAAATCCTGTTTGATCAGAGTCAATAACCGAAGGTAATAATGGATATAGACGGGTAGCCAGCAGTTTGGTTAAGATTTTCAGGTCATTATTCAATAGGGCTATTGGCCTATATGAGGCACATAACTCTGGGTCCTTAAGGTCCTTATGGATCAAAGTAAGATAGGCCTGGTGCATTGAAAAGGGCAGATCACCCTTGGATAGGCAGAGGGTGTATAATTGGGCCAGGATGGGTGCCAAAAATGCTGCATGTGCCCTATAAAATTCTATAGGAAGGCCATCCGGCCCTGGCGCCTTACCCAAAGGGAAGGACCGTATAATTTTTAAAACCTCTAAGGCCGAAATAGGGCGTACCAACGATTCTCGTTCCTCATTCGACAGCCAGCCAAGTGCTAGTGGATCTAAAAGGTTTTGCAACATCTCTGACTGGAAGTCGGGGGGAAGAGCAGAGGTATAGAGAGTTTGGTAAAAGGCTTTAAACATTTGTAAGATTTCTACCTGGGAGGTCACCTTATCCCCAGTTGAAGACCGCAGGCTCGAAACCACTGTGGATGGATATTCATGCTGTGCCAACATGGCCAGGAAACGACCATTCTTGTCCCCCTGTTCAAATAGTCGCTGTCTACCTTTATGCATATCCAATCTTGTAACTTCCGTTAAATGTAAATTTAGTGAACTGCGGGCGGCATTTAATGCGTCAAAATGAGCTGCTGTAGGATCTGTACTATAGATTACTGTTTGATCCTCTACCATCTGTTGTAACCTGTAAGTTTCCCGGCCCTGCTGTTTCTTGACACTAGCGATAATAGAGATATATTGCCCTCTTGTATAGGCCTTAAAGGTGTCCCAGACCGTCTGTGGGGTCGAGGAGCCTTCATTAAGTTCCCAAAACTCAACTAGTCTGGGTGGGATAGTATCAGCCACCTCAGGGTGGGAAATCCACTGTGCCCCCAGCCTCCACAGGGCCGCATCTCGGCGTGCAGACGAGCGAAGCTCGATTACCAGTGGGCTATGATCGGACAACCCACTGGGTAGGTATTTAGCCCCTATTACATCCGTCAACAGGATTGAATTAGAGAAGGCTAGGTCAATCCGTGAGGCAGTCCTGTGTGAGGCCGAAAAGCATGAGTATGCCCTAATAGCCGGGTGTTTCCATCTCCATATCTCCTGTAGCCCCATTGCCTGTGCCCATATAGATAGTTCAGAGCTATAGTTTTTTGATGGGACTGGTCTGTCCAAATCTGGGGAGATAGTAGAGTTGAAATCCCCCATCACCAGCAATTTCGCTGGATAAAAAGGAGCTGCTTTTTCCAAAACCTTATATAATAAATCATGTGTAAAGGGTGGAGGAATATAAACATTTATGATTATATATCGCTGAGACCAGTGTGAAAACACCACCATTGCAAACTTGCCCTGGGGGTCCGTGCACACGTCCTCAATAACACAGGGGAATTTCTTGTGTATTAGGATTGAGACCCCTCTAGCATAAGAGGAGTAAGTCGCATGGATGGCGTTCTGAATCCAGGGTTTTTTTAGAGTTAAAACCTTGCTGCCTGTGAGGTGAGTTTCCTGTAGGAGAATAAAATGTGGAGAATGGGTTTTTAGATATCTTATCAACAGTGCCCGTTTAAATTTAGAATTAAGACCTCTCACATTCCATGAAAGGACCGAAAAGGTTTCAGCTAAGGAAGTGGCCATATAGGTTTAAGAAGCCATGGCCAAGTAAAATGACTAGGGGAACACCATTTGGGGTAACTCACAAGCAGCAAGATTTTTACAATATACCATGTACCAGCAATGTTAATTTTTAAGGCAATTTTTGAAACAAGCTTATACAAACCATGACAAAGACCAACATAAAACAACAAAAAAAAATATATACCCAAGCACGAAGTGCTTATCCGACTAAGTCCCATCTCCTCTCTAACGATTTCAATCCATTTTTCTGAAATTCTGAAATGTTGGCCCATTCTTGGAAGAGGGGAGGTGACAAGAAGGTACACGTTTTAATAATTCTTAGACCCCTGGGGCTAATTTTGTATTGCAGATATTTTTGGAGGAAGAATTTATTCCATCATTGAAAATTGGCAGCATTGAACAGGTCCTCTATTTTACGAAATTGGGCGCAGAGGTGTTTATAGGTTGGGCGGGGTACTGAGTGAGAGGAGGAAAAGAAGTCTGCAGGAAAAAGGGTGTATAATTTGTCTAAGATCCCAAATTTAACTGATTTAATATTATGGATAATATTCATGTTAGAATAGGAATAATGGATGTGAACACTAAAACAAGGAGATAGGGAGTGGAGCAGCTGTAAATCTACTATCGTGATCAATTGCAACTGGTGATAGGTGTAGCAATAGCTCTAGATGTTGATATAAAAATATCTATTAAAACTTGTGTATCAGTAGTGAAATAGAGCAAAATTTTGACATTAAAAAAAAAATCTTTAGCCCGGGTTCACACCTATGCGAACTAGATGTGCGTTTCCGCACATCTAATTCGCATAGCAGGAGAATGTGACTGGCTCCCTCTGGAGCCGGTTCACATATCTCCGGGGCGGCTGTGGAGCGCACTGCACAAAAACGCTGTGCGTCTTTGGCTCCGTTTCAGGGCCGAATTCAGGCATAGAATCGGCCCTGATTCGTCCCTGAAACGGGGAACAGGGATGCACAGCGCTTCTGTGCGATCCGCAGCCCGTTATGGTGTGAACCCGGGCTTAATCTTTTGTACAGTTGTCCCTTTTTTGTTGTTCCTTGATTCAAGTTGGGCATCCCATAAATCACCAAGTTGATATCCCTAATAAAACCTCAAAACAAAGCCAAGGGACTGACTTCTTGTGTTTGGATGAAAATGGAGTATGGGTGTTGCTTGGCTGTGCAGGAGCCCATTGCCAGCAGGCCCTGTGGGGGTAGTGCTACATATATACAGTTATCTCACAAAAGTGAATACACCCCTCACTTTTTTCTAAATATTTTATTATATCTTTTCATGTGACAACACTGAAGAAATGGCACTTTGCTACAGTGCAAAGTAGTGAGTGTACATCTTGTATAACAGTGTAAATTTGCTGTCCCCTCAAAATAAATCAACACACAACCATAATTGTCTGAACCGCAAAAGTAAGGAGACCCCTAAGTGAAAATGTTCAAATTGGGCCCAAATAGCCATTTTTCCTCCCCAGTGTCATGTGGCTCGTTAATGTTACAAGGTCTCAGGTATGAATGGGGAGCAGGTATGTTAAATTTGGTGTTATCACTCTCACTCTCTCATGCTGGTCACTGGAAGTTCAACATGGGACCTCATGGCAAAGAACTCTCTGAGGATCTGAAAAAAAAGAATTGTTGCTCTACATAAAGATGGCCTAGGCTACAAGAAGATTGCCAAGACCCGAAACTAAGCTGCAGCACGGTGGCCAAGACCATACAGCAGTTTAACAGGACAGGTTCCACTCAGAACAGGCCTCGCCATGGTCGACCAAAGAAGTTGAGTACACGTGCGTCATATCCAGAGGTTGTCTTTGGGAAATAGACATTTGAGCAGTGGCGGCCCGTCCATAGGGGGCACCCGGGCAATAACAAAGAAAAAAAAAAAAAACTTCAACATGGCCCTTAAAAAAAAAAAAAAGTCCTTAAGTGCACTGTATTAGGGCGCCGGATACAGTGCATTATGGGAAGCGCCACGTCTATGCAATCACGAGATTGCAGATGCGGCACTTCCTTGGCAGGGTTTGGAGCTGCTTTGTGGCGCAATCCATCACGCCGAGCAGCATTTGCCCTCAGTGTGAGAACAAAGTCACTTCCGGCAGGCTACAAAAAGATGGCCGCTGTGAGGACTAATCCCCTTGTTTTCAGTGGAGAGGGGAGGCCCCTCCACTGAACACACGGAGAAAGCCAGGAACTAGCTGGGGAGAGACAAATGCGGCTTGAAGGAGGGCTGTTCTGCCGGGGACACAGATGTGAGGAGGACCCTGCTGCTCTGCTGACGGGGACACAGATGTAAGGAGGGCCTCCGCTGATGGGGACACAGATGTAAGGAGGGCCTCCACTGGCGGGGACACAGATGTAAGGAGGACCCTGCTGCTCTGCTGACGGGGACACAGATGTAAGGAGGGCCTCCGCTGACGGGGACACAGATGTAAGGAGGGCCTCCGCTGGCGGGGACACTGATGTAAGGAGGGGCTCCACTGACGGGGACACTGATGTAAGGAGGGGCTCCGCTGACGGGGACACTGATGTAAGGAGGGGCTCCGCTGACGGGGACACTGATGTAAGGAGGGGCTCCGCTGACGGGGACACTGATGTATGTAGGGACTGGAGGGCATCTGGTGACAGGCGACGTGGCAGGTGACATGCTCAGGGTTCCCACTGATTCTGCATTATGGTGAGTTGAATGAATTCATTTTATATTATAATGTAAAAATAGAAATAATGCACTTCAATCATCCTGACACCATAACAACCATGGTGCTGGGATGATTGAAGTGCCAACACCGGATGTTTGGAGTATCTTTATCTGCTGATTGTTAAACTTTCTGAAATACACATATTTCTATTGTTGTGTAGGATCTGGGCCTGCTGCCCCTCCCTCTCCCTCCCCCTCCATCCCTCGTTCCATCTCAGACGCTAACCACACCACCTTAGAGCCATGCCCACTATTTCACTGAAACCATGTCCATTTTCACCAAGTGCGAGGGGTCAAAAAGGAAGGGCGGGGTCTGGCGCCCCCCATCCTAAAACTTCACCAGTCGCCGCTGCATATGAGTCCTGCCAGCATTGCTGCAGAGGTTGAAGGGGTGAGGGGGTCAGCCTGTCAGTGCTCAGACCATACGCCGCACACTGAATCAAATTGGTCTGCATGGCTGTCATCCCAGAAGCAAGCCTCTTCTAAAGATGATGCACAAGAAAGCCTGCAAATAGTTTGCTGAAGACAAGCAGACTAAGGACATGGATTACTGGAACCATGTCCTGCGGTCTGATGAGACCAAGATAAACGTATTTTGTTTAGATGGTGTCAAGCGTGTGTGGCGGCAACAAGGGAGGAGCAGTACAAAGACAAGTGTGTCTTGCCTACAGTCAAGCATGGTGGTGGGAGTGTCATGGTCTGGGGCTGCATGAGTGCTGCCGGAACTGAGGAGCTACAGTTCATTGAGGGAACTATGAATGCCAACATGTACTGTGACATACTGAAGCAGAGCATGATCCCCTCCCTTCAGAGACTAGATTGCAGTGCAGTATTCCAACATGATAATGACCCCAAACACACCTCCAAGACGACCACTCCCTTGCTAAAGAAGCTGAGGGTAAAGGTGATGGACTGGCCAAGCATGTCCTCAGATCTAAACCCTATTAAGCATCTGTAGGGCATCCTCAAATGGAAGGTGGAGGAGCGCAAGTTCTCTAACATCCACCAGCTCTGTGATTTCCTCATGGAGGAGTGGATGAGGACTCCAGTGGCAACCTGTGACGCTCTGGTGAACACTCTCTCTTCAATTGTAAAAAGGTAATAGGAGGCTTGTCTGTAGTCAATTTCAGTTATACTCCAGAGGTAAATAAATACTCTTACCAGCTGCGGTGGACTCCAAATGTCATACGACAAAGGGTCATGTCCCCTGTCCCATGTAATGTGCCCTGTCATGGCCCTTGTCCCATGTCATGTCCCCTATCATATACAAGAACATATTTGGGGGGCACACCATACAATGCGTTTAAATTCAAGATGGTGCTGCTATAAGACCTACAAACTGTACAAAATATTTTACAGCGCACACATACAAGAATGACATTTCCTGCAGGGCTAGTTAAAAACACCTGAACATTAGGGATGAGCCGAACACCCCCCGGTTCGGTTTGCACCAGAACCTGCGAACGGACCGAAAGTTCGCACAAACGTTAGAACCCCATTGACGTCTATGGGACTTGAACGTTCGAAATCAAAAGTGCTCATTTTAAAGGCCAATTTGCATGGTATTGTCCTAAAAAGGGTTTGGGGACCCGGGTCCTACCCCAGGGGACATGTATCAATGCAAAAAAAACTTTTAAAAACGGCAGTTTTTTCGGGAGCAGTGATTTTAATGATGCTTAAAGTAAAAAAAAAAAAAGTGTAATATTCCTTTAAATATCGTACCTGGGGGGGGGTGTCTATAGTATGCCTGTAAAGTGGCGCGTGTTTCCCGTGTTTAGAACAGTCCCTGCACCAAATGTCATTTTTAAAGGAAAAAATCTCATTTAAAACTGCTTGCGGGTTTAATGTAATGTCGGGTCCTGGCAATATGGATGAAAATCAGTGAGACAAACGGCATGGGTACCCCCCAGTCCATTACCAGGCCCTTTGGGTCTTGTATGGATATTAAGGGGAACCCCGCATCCAAATTAAAATAAGGAAAGGTGTGGGGCCACCAGGCCCTATATACTCTGAACAGCAGTATACAGGCGGTGCAAACAAGACAGGGACTGTAGGTTTGTTGTTAAGTAGAATCTGTTTGTCAGGGTACATTTTTAACGTGTTTAGCTCCAGCCAAAAAATCTTTAAGCCTTTTTGGAAAACATAGGGAAGGGTTATCACCCCTGTGACATTTGTTTTGCTGTCTTTCCTCCTCTTTAGAAGATTTCACCTCACTTTTTGTCCCAATGATAAATGTTTTTTGAGAATTTGGGTTTTTTTGTGGAACAAGGATTGGAAGCATCAGTGGAAAGGAGAAATGTTTTTCCCATATTAACTCTTACAGGAGAGAATTTCCCTTCCTAGGGGTAGATTTCATCTCACTGAAGTAGGAGTCGTTTGTAAGTTAGATGTTTGAAAGTAGGGGCCTGCCCTATATACTCAGCAGAAATTTGGGCCTTAGGTGTTGTTGTGGCCACAACAACGTAAGCCCTCACAGGGCCCTGCTGTGAAATATTAGATCAAGAATTGTAATTACATGCCCCTGTTGAACAGGGGCAGAAAAACTGGGCCTTTGGTGGTGGTGGTGGTGCTGGTGCCACAACACTGTAAGTCCTCACTCGCTCTTGGTGGGTGCAGAAATGGGCCCTGCTGTGAAATATTAGATCAGGAATTGTAATTACATGCCCCTGTTGAACAGGGGCAGAAAAATTGGGCCTTTGGTGGTGGTGGTGCTGGTGCCACAACACTGCAACCCCTCACAGACACTCTAGTTGGAACGCAGGAACGAGCCCTACTGCAAAGTATTGCATCAAAAATTGTAATAACACGCCCCTGTTAAACAGGGGCTGAAAAATTGGGCCTTAGGCACTGGTGGTGGCGCCCAGAACCAAAAATGTTCTTACAAGCTATCAGCGTGATGATTGAGGAGGAAGAGGATAATTACTCAGGGATAGTCACTCAGCATCAGCATAGGCAGTCTTTGAAGGGATCTGAGATTTCAAAAAAAAATATTCGGTTCCATCAGTATCAGGTGCTTGGTAGCTGGTGGTGATCCAAGACTGATTCATTTTTATGAAGGTCAGTCGATCGACCGAGTCGGTGGACAGACGCACCCTGTGATCGGTTACCAGGCCTCCAGCAGCACTGAATGTGTGTTCCGAAAGAACGCTGGATGCAGGACAGGCCAGTAGCTCAATTGCATACTGTGCAAGCTCTGGCCAGTGATCCATCCACGTTGTCCAGAAACAGGAGTTTGTAACCTCCCAGTCTCTGGGAACGCGTTGCACAGACCTTTCTGCAAGGCCTCCCGAAGAGGTTTCATCCTCTGCTCCCTCTGCGATGGCAAGATAAGGTCCGCAACCTTACCCTTGTAACGTGGATCAAGGAGGGTTGCCAGCCAGTATTGGTCCTTCTCCTTGATACCACGAATACGAGGATCCTTACGCAGGCTTTGCAGGATCAGGGAGGCCATGCAGCGTAGGTTTGCTGAGGCATTCGATCCGGAGTCCTCTGGGTCACTAAGGATGACATGGTCCGCAGCCACCTCCTCCCAGCCACGTACAAGTCCATGTGTTTCTTGGGACTGATCCCTTAAAGACTGCTGCTGATGCTGAGTGCCAGGCTCCACCTCCATACTGACACAATCTTCCTCCTCCTCCTCCTCCTCCTCTTCCTGTGTGATCGGCGGGCACGCAGGAACACTGTCTGGATAAAGGGGGCCTTCAGAGCTAAGGAAGTCCTCCTCTTCCTGCCTCTGTTCTGCCTCAAGTGCCCTGTCCATTATTCCACGCAGCATGTGCTCCAACAGGTGGACAAGGGGGACAGTGTCACTGATGCATGCACTGTCACTGCTCACCATCCTCGTGGCCTCCTCAAATGGTGACAGGACAGTGCATGCATCCCTGATCATGGCCCACTGGCGTGGGGAAAAAAAACCAAGCTCCCCTGACCCTGTCCTGGTGCCATAGTCGCACAGGTACTCATTGATGGCCCTCTGCTGCGTGTGCAGCCGCTGCAGCATGGCCAACGTTGAGTTCCAGCTGGTGGGTATGTCACAGATTAGGCGGTTCTTGGGCAGGTTAAACTCCTTTTGGAGGTCCGTCAGCCGAGCACTGGCATTATATGACCGGCGGAAATGCACACAGACTTTCCTGGCCTGCCTCAGGACATCCTGTAAGCCCGGGTACCTGCCCAAGAACTGCTGCACCACCAAGTTAAGGACGTGAGCCAAACAGGGCACATGGGTCATTTGTCCCTGTCGGAGGGCAGAGAGGAGGTTGGTGCCATTGTCGCAAACCACCATTCCTGCCTTAAGTTGGTGTGGCGTCAACCACCTCTGAACCTGCCCCTGCAGAGCTGACAGAACCTCTGCCCCAGTGTGGCTCCTGTCCCCCAAGCACACCAGTTCAAGCACCGCATGGCATCTTTTGGCCTGCGTACTTGCGTAGCCCCTTGAACGGCTACGGAGCACTGCTGGTTCCGAGGACAAAGCACAGGAAGAGGCCATGGAGGAAGAAGAAGAGGAGGGGGTGGAGGAGAGAGGTGTGTCACAATCATTAGCATTTTGGAGGCGTGGTGGCGGATCAACCTCAAACACTACTGCACCTTGTCCTGAATCCTTCCCAGCTGCCAGCAGAGTCACCCAATGCGCCGTGAAACTTAGGTAACGTCCCTGTCCATGCCTGCTGAACCATGAGTCAGCGGTAATATGCACCTTACCGCTGACTGCCCTGTCCAGCGAGGCATGGACATTGTCTTCCACATGCCGGTAGAGAGCCGGAATCGCCTTCCGTGAGAAAAAGTGGCGTTTGGGTACCTGCCACTGAGGAACCGCACATTCCACAAACTCACAGAAGGGGGCAGAGTCTACCAACTGAAAAGGCAGCAGTTGAAGTGCTTGAATTTTGCCAAGCTAGCATTCAACCGCTGGGCATGTGGATGGCTGGGAGCAAACTTCTTTCGGCGGTGCAGCAGCTGGGGCAGGGAAATTTGCCTGGTACAATCTGACGTCGGTGTACCAAAAGCAGATTGCCCACAAGTACTTGGCTGTGACACACCTAATTCTACACCTTCATTCCTCTCAGTGCAGGTCTCAGAGAGGACTGAAGGTATAGTGGGGTTGGAAATCTCAGCTGATGAGGAGCAAGGAGAGGTCCTCTTTGTTCTTTGGTGTGGGTCTTTTAGATACGCTTGCCAACGAACTGCATGGCAGGTCAACATATGTCTGGTCAAGCATGTGGTACCCAAGCGGGAGATGTTTTGGCCACGCGAGATACGCTTGAGACATATGTTGCAAATAGCAGCGGTGCGATCTGATGCACTCATCTCAATTAAGGCCCACACCAAAGAACTTTTTGAATAACGCGCAGAAACTGCAGCGCCCTGCACATGTGGAGCTTTGGGGTGTGATGCAGTCAATGTGCTGCCCTTAGGCTGGCCCCTGGAGGGCATCCTGCCTCGTTGGTGATGTGCCGCCTCCTCCTCCTCTCTCCTATCAGGCACCCACGTTGAGTCAGTGACCTCATCATCCCCTCCCTCCTCATCACTGGAGCAAACCTGGCAGTATGCTGCAGCAGGGGGATCATGACTGCCAGATTGCTGTCCTTCTTGGGCACCCCCTCTGTCCGTGCTCATGTTACTGCCTTCATCGAGCTCAGTATCATCATCAGAGCCTTCCAAACGCTGGGCATCCTCCTGGAGCATGTACCCAACACTGTGGTCAAACAGTTTGAGGGACTCCTCAGGAGGACATGGTGGGGCTAGGGAAGGAGTCACTGATGACATTGAGCCGAGGGAAGAGGCCGCTGCTTTGCCAGACAAAGTACCCTGGGCATGGGTGAGAGAGGATGAGGAGGATGAGGATGGCTTGGTCATCCACTCGACCAAGTCTTCCGCATGTTGTGGCTCAACTCGGCCAGCTGCCGAAAAAAAGGCCAAGCATGTCCCACGGCCACGTGCTGATGAGGATGCACTGTCTCCACGACCAGCACTAGACACAGAGCCTGCTTGCCCTCTCTTATTGGCTTGTGACTGTCTGCCTCTCCTTCTTGGCCTTCCAGACATACTAATGGCCTGTAGCTGTACTAAGCTGGATATATATATATATATATATATATATATATATATATATATATATATATATATATATGTACTGATACTGCAGCTAGAAAAATCAACTGCCTGCCTGTAGTATGAGAACACCACCAACCTTCTACAGGTAGCTTTAGCTGAACACTGTGAGGTGGACGCACCCCAAAAACTTGTAGGTTTAGCTGAACACTGTGAACAGGACGCACCCCACTAACTTGTAGGTTTAGCTGAACACTGTGAGCAGGACGCACTGCACTAACTGTAAATAGTCTAGCTGCCTGACTGTGGTATTAATAGGATCAAAAGAACACCAGTAATTTTCTTCAGGTAGCTGTACATACTATAACAAGACAAGCCTGCCTGTCAGTAAGAAGATAACAGGAACGGATCTAGCTGAACACTGAGCAGGACGCACTGCACTAAACTTGTAGGTTTAGCTGAACACTGTGAGCAGGACGCACCCCACTAACTTGTAGGTTTAGCTGAACACTGTGAGCAGGACGCACCCCACTAGCTTGTAGGTTTAGCTGAACACTGTGAGCAGGACGCACCCCACTAACTTGTAGGTTTAGCTGAACGCTGTGAGGTGGACGCACCACACTAACTTGTAGGTTTAGCTGAACACTGTGAGCAGGACGCACCCCACTAACTTGTAGGTTTAGCTGAACACTGTGAGGTGGACGCCCCACACTAACTTGTAGGTTTAGCTGAACACTGTGAGAAGGACGCACCCCACTAACTTGTAGGTTTAGCTGAACACTGATCAGGACGCACCCCACTAACTTGTAGGTTTAGCTGAACACTGTGAGCAGGACGCACCCCACTAACTTGTAGGTTTAGCTGAACACTGTGAGCAGGACGCACCGCACTAACTTGTAGGTTTAGCTGAACACTGTGAGCAGGACGCACCCCACTAACTTGTAGGTTTAGCTGAACACTGAGCAGGACGCACCCCACTAACTTGTAGTTTTAGCTGAACACTGTGAGCAGGACGCACTGCACTAACTGTAAATAGTCTAGCTGCCTGACTGTGGTACTAATAGGATCAAAAGAACACCAGTAATTTTCTTCAGGTAGCTGTAAATACTGTAACAAGACAAGCCTGCCTGTCAGTAGGAAGATAACAAGAACGGATCTAGCTAAACTGAATACAGTGTATATATATATATATATATATATATATATATATATATATATATATATGCAACACCTGGGATGCATATATATATACACAATACACTGTAAATGCAGCTAACTGACTGACTGTTCTGCCTAATCTATCTAACTCAAATCAAATGTCACTGTCTGTCTCTCTCTCTCTTTCAATGAACGCCGGAACACACACTACACAGGGCCGCTGTGCAGGCGGCCTTATATAGTGTGGGGCGTGTACTAAATCCCCTGAGCCATAATTGGCCAAAGCCTCCTTGGCTTTGGCCAATTACGGCTCTCTGTTCAGGCGGCGCTGTGATTGGCCAAGCATGCGGGTCATAGTGCATGCTTGGCCAATCATCAGCCAGCAATGCAGTGCGATGCCGCAGTGAATTATGGCCCATGACGCGCCACACGAATTTGGCGCAAACGGCCCATATCGTTCGCAATTCCGCGAACGACCAAACAGCCGATGTTCGAGTCGAACATGGGTTCGACTCGAACACGAAGCTCATCCCTACTGAACATATTCAAAAAATACGGGGGTTTGGTCACACTATATGGTCATATAGTGCTAAGCCCACTTACTGCGACAAAGTACCCCGAATTAGTGGGTCCTACACTAGTAATAGAATGGAAGAGCCTTTGTCTCAACCATGGGAGCTGAACTCCTCTATGTGGGAGAACTGAAGGGGATACATCCTAAACACTGGTGGCCACTAATGAGAGGTAATGAGGAGGGGGAGGGGTGCTCCAGCCCAAAAAACCTGGTCAGGGCCTATTACAATATACAAGAACATATTTGGGGGGCACACCATACAATGCGTTTAAATTCAAGATGGTGCTGCTATAAGACCTACAAACAGTACAAAATATTTTACAGCGCACACATACAAGAATGACATTTCCTGTAGGGCTAGTTAAAAACACCTGAACATATTCATGGGACATGTCCCCTGTCCCATGTCATGTGCCATATCCCATGTCCCCTGTCATGTACCATGTAATGTCCACTGTCCCATGCCCCGTCCCATGTTATGTCCACTGTCCCATGCCCCATCCCATGTCATTTGCCATGTCCCGTCCCATGTCATGTGCCATGTAATGTGCCCTGTAATGTCCACTGTCCCCTGTAATGGCCACTGTCATGTCCCCTGCCTCATGCAATGTGCCCTGTCCCATATAATGTGCCCTGTCCCATGTAATCAAGCAAGATGTTTGGGGGGCACACCCTAAAAGATGCATTAAAGATGGTGCAGCGATAAGACCATAAAACAGAACAAAATATTACAGCGCATACATGCAAAAAAGACATTTACCTCCTGCAAGGCAATTTAAAACATCTAAACATTTTTAAAAAAATATGGGGATTTGGTCACACCATATTGCTATATGGTGCTTAAGCCAACTTACTGCAACAAAGTACCCCATAGTTAGTGGGTCCTATGCTGTTCATAGAATGGGAGATCCTGCTTCTCTGAACCATGGGAGAAATACACTCCTCTATATTGGAGAGCTAAAGGACTCCACCTAGTCCTTGCTGACACCATACAAGCAAATTGCTGCTCCCCCAGTATGTCCTGCACAGAGATCTGGCTCCAGTGTGGAGCATCCTCCCTAAGAAGCCTTGGAGTTTTATAGAGCACAGGGTACTCAGACCTGCTTCAGCTGAGCTCAATAATCCCTCAGTGAGCTAAACAAGCTCACTACACAGCACAAAATTGGACTGAAAGAAATTTCCAAGCTCAACTTATCGACCAGCCTGCGACCAATGGCATTGACCTGTCCAACAGTATGCGTTAAAAACAGGGGTTTAGCTGCACACATGTGCAAATACATGCATACGCCACAGAGCCCCGGCACCCCATTTTCTGTGGACCTAAACTCTAATTTCTGTGAGTTTACAACAATGGAATCACATGCATTTAGATGGACAGGTGTAGGGAAGATAACCTGGAGGGAGCCCACCCCTCCTTAAAGGCACAGGGGCACACTGAACCCTCAGCCCATAGCACTGGCAGCAAAGCTGTCTGTGTGTCGCCTGGCCAATGTAATTCATAGTACAAATGCTTGGTTACTGCCCCCACCTGTAAGTGGTCACTGCAGCAAAGAGCATCGGAAAGGCATTAAAAAAAAAACACAGAAATTTCGAAGGTCAAATTACCGACCAGCCTGCGACCAACTGAATTGACCCGTCCAACAGTATGCGTTAAAGACAGGGGTTGCACACATTTGCAAATACATGCATAAGCCACAGAGCCCCCCCCCACAAGGCACGCCATTTTCTGTGGACCTAAACTCAAATTTCTGTGAGTCTTCAACAATGGAAGGGCATTAATTTAGATGGACAGGCCTAGGGCAGATAACCTGGAGGGAGCCCGCCACTCCTTAAAGGCACAGGGGCACACTGAACACCCAGCCTATAGCACTATGGGAGCAAAGTCCCCAAAAGTGTTTTTAAATCTAGGCAAAATGACAGGTCCAAGCTGTTTCATTTTGTTAATTCATCTATACCACACCCTAAATGAGGATCTGATATAGATGTTAATAGGGGAACTCCCTCCCACACACAAAAATGAATGGCATGGGGTTGCGCTCCATAATACATACCAGGCCCTTCAGATCTGGTATGAATTTTAAAAGGAAACTCCATGCAAAATTAAACACCAGACCCTTATCCGAGCAGCAAAGTTAAAAGGTAATGAGTGTGTGCCCCTTTCCTTGAACTATACTAGGCCACATGCCTTCAGGGACTCCCCTGGCAAAAACAGGGGTCAGAACAGAAAGAAGAGAGAAATGGGACTTTGTGTGAGGCAGGTCACTGAATGAATACCTTATTCAAATCATTTATAAAATTATTTATTAATAACAATTGACGTTATAGAGAGTGTCAATCTGTAAATACAGGACAGGACACAATGTACTATGATACACTTGTATGAATATATAGTTGTTATACAAAGTAAGGTAAAACATAATAAGCATTACAGTTACATAAAAACACTCATCCATTCATGAAAATTCAATGAACATAATTGATTGCTCATGATGAGCCAAACTTGTCTAGGCATCAGTTTGATATAACTCGACGCATGTTTCATGGCTCATGCCAATCATCAGGAGTAAAATGCTCTTAGGTCCAAGGGAAAACAGGGGAAAAGGATTATCATATCCCCCAGGGCCGAGGTGAGGAGTCCCATCCAGACCAGATAACAGCTGTCATCCACAAGACCTGTCATTTGGCAGGAGCGAAGCAACAGGTGTATGTTGGCAGATTTATTACTTTGGCTGGTTGACAAGTGTCGGGCATAATTATTAACTACTTTAGCCCCGGAAGGATTTACCCCCTTGATGACCAGAGCATTTTTTGCAATTCGGCACTGCGTTGCTTTTTGTGTGGTCGTGCAAGGTGCAACCCAGAAAAAATTGGCGTCCTTTTTTTTTTCTCACAAATAGAGTTCTTTTGGTGGTATTTAATCATCGCTGCGTTTTTTATTTTTTGCGCTATAAACAAAAAAACACTGACAATTTGGAAAAAAAAAAGCAATATTTTTTACTTTTTGCTATAAAATCCCCAACAAATATGTAAAAAACAAATTTCTTCCACAGTTTGGGCCGATATGCATTCGTCTACATATTTTTGGTAAAAAAAATCCCAATAAGTGTATATTGATTGGTTGGTTGCGCAAAAGTTATAGGATCTACAAAATAGGGGATAGATGTATGGCATTTTTATTATTAATTTTTTTTTCTTTTTACTAGTAATGGGATTGTTATCGGGACTGCGACATTATGGCGGACAGATCAGACACTTTTGACACTATTTTGGGACCACTGACATCTATACAGCAAACAGAGCTACAAATAGCCACTGATTACTGTATAAATGACACTGGCAGGGAAGGGGTTAAACACTAGGGGGTTAAGTGTGTTGGATGGATTCCCTGGATGTTCTCTAACTGTAGGGGGGTTGGCTCACTACAGTCATGTTGCTAGGCTGAACAGGGAATGGCCTTGTTTACATAGGCATCTCCCTGTTCTGCCTCTCCTCGGTGCTATCGCGGGCCGCCGGCAAACATCGAGTTTGCGGGACCCACGGGCACACGCGTGCTAGGCAGCAAATTAAAAGGGACGTACAGGTGCACCCTTTTTCCTGCCCTTGCCATTCTGCTGAGGTAAATCGGCGGTCGGCAAGTGGTTATTGTGGATCTACATCACTGGATGACATAATTGATAATGTATACTTACATCATGGGATAATTTGAGGGATTTTATACACTTTTTTGGATGGAATTCCCCTTAAAAGGGCCTGATGGGCCTGATATGAATTATGGGGGGAATCCCTTCGCCAGAAATTGTTGGCAATGTAACTAAATGGGGCTAGTGGCCTGACAAGTTGTTAAGAACTCCTTCACCCATCGGCGTCCTTAAAGAGGAACTGCAGTCTGCTCACATAATTTGTAATAAAAACATCTTTTGCCATTCTGAAGCTTCCCTCCAACCACTAGGCATATTTTATATATACTGTGATTCTGTACTTGCTAAATATGCTGCAGAAATCTCCATTCACTAAGTTTGGCTGCATCCATTTTAACTGTGGGCAGCTGAAGCTGCTATCTGTTCACTTCCTGAATTTACACAGACACACAAAGGCACACCTCCAGCTCTGCAGCTCTCATTGGCCCTCTAATGACTCACCCCGTCCCTTCCTGGCAAACTCTCATAGTTGCATAGTAGGTGAGGTTGAAAAAAGACACAAAGTCCATCAAGTCCAACCTATATGCGTGTGTGATTTTATGTCAGTATTACATTGTATATCTGTGTATGTTGTGGTCGTTCAGGTGCTTATCTAATAGTTTCTTGAAATTATCGATGCTCCCCGCTGAAACCACTGCCTGTGAAAGAGAATTCCACATCCTTACCGCTCTTACAGTAAAGAACCAGTGGTGCATTTAGGTTTTGTGCTGCCCTAGGCCTGACTAAGCTCGCGCACCCCCCTAATTTAACTATGACCCACCCCTTCCTGTCAAGGCCACACCCCTTCCTTTTTAAGATCCGCCCTGTCATCTTCATGGGAGGACAGAGGGACGCCACAGGAAGAGGACAAAGGGATGCCGCGGGAGGAGGACAGTGAGCGATACAGCATCTTTTCATTTGGGGGTAAGGGGATATGTGCTGGGTGCTTTGGGAGGCTCTTGCACTGAAGTCGTGTCCCTCCTCTGTGGCTCCTCCTCCTCCTGGCTGTGTACGGAGTGTGTGGGGCTGACAGTGGGGAGAGAGGTGTGGGCTGCTACGGAAAGCCCATCGCCACTTGTGGGACTCCGGGCGGCAGATGTCCTGGGTGCCCACGCTGGCGCATCCCTGTCTGGCCAGTTACCGAAACTCAGTGCCATAACTTGTTGTGGGCTCTGGGACAGTGGCATCACTAGGGTTGGCCTAGAGGATATCAGGTTAGGTACTTCCTAATGGCTCAGTTCCTGGGAACAGTAATGTATAATGACCAACAGGCTCTCTTACCAGACCCGGTGAAACTGCAACAGTGATCCCGCTGGACGTTCACTCACTCTGGGTTGCCCAGGCCAACTCTAGTCAGTAGTGTAGCATCTCTACCCTGGCAGTGGCTTCATCTTTCTCCCCCTCTGGTGGTGCGGGTACAGCATGGCTCTCTGGTGGTGCGGGTACAGCGTGGCTCTCTGGTGGTGCGGGTACAGCGTGGCTTTCTGGTGGTGCGGGTACAGCGTGGCTCTCTGGTGGTGCGGGTACAGCGTGGCTCTCTGGTGGTGCGGGTACAGCATGGCTCTCTGGTGGTGCGGGTACAGCGTGGTTCTGGTGTTGCGGGAACAACGTCTCTCTGGTGGTGTGGGAACAACGTGGCTCTCTGGTGGTGCGGGAACAGCGTGGCTCTCTCTCTGGTGGTGCGTGGCTCCCTCTCTGGTGGTGCGGGTACAGCGTGGCTCTCTGGTGGTGCGGGTACAGCATGGCTCTGGTGGTGCGGGTACAGCGTGGCTCTGGTGGTGCGGGTACAGCATGGCTCTCTGGTGGTGCGGGTATAGCGTGGCTCTGGTGGTGTGGGTACAGCGTGGCTCTGGTGGTGCGGGTACAGTGTGGCTCTGGTGGTGCGGGTACAGCATGGCTCTGGTGGTGCGGGTACAGCGTGGCTCTGGTGGTGCGGGTACAGCGTGGCTCTGGTGGTGCGGATACAGCGTGGCTTTCTGGTGGTGCGGGTACAGCGTGGCTCTGGTGGTGCGGGTACAGCGTGGCTTTCTGGTGGTGCGGGTACAGCGTGGCTTTCTGGTGGTGTGGGTACAGCGTAGCTCTGGTGGTGCGGGTACAGCGTGGCTCTGGTGGTGCGGGTACAGCATGGCTTTCTGGTAGTGCGGGTACAGCGTGGCTCTGGTGGTGCGGGTACAGCATGGCTTTCTGGTGGTGCAGGTACAGCGTGGCTCTGGTGGTGCGGGTACAGTGTGGCTCTCTGGTGGTGCGGGTACAGCATGGCTCTCTAGTGGTGCGGGTACAGCGTGGCTCCCTATCTGGCTTCCCCCAGCACAGTACTCTCTTTTTCTCCTCCTGTAACCCCCCCCAGCAGAGTGCATGCATGCTGGGGGCTGTAGCATGATGTCCGTGGACACACAGGGCTGCCATTCTTTAGGGATTACTTTTCCCATGATGCCCCCAGAGTCTTCTGATTGGCCCTCTGCTGTGGCCAATTATGGGGTGAGAAACAGCGGTCAGGAAGCTGGGCAGCGGCATGGCGAAACCAATTAGAGCCGCTCTCTCTCTCTTCTCTCTTCGGCTGACAGAAAGAGGAGGGGGGCGAGCGGGGGAGATACACAGACAGCCCTCATCTCTCCTCTCCCTGTCACAACGCTGCTGCTCCATTTACCAGAGAACTCCCCCGCTCTCCCCCCCTTTCTGTCAACTGAACGGAGAAGAGAGAAGAAAGAGAGAGAGCGTCTCTAATTGATTTTGCCGTGCCGCCGCCCAGCTTCCTCCCTGCTGTTTCCCTCCCCATGATTGGCCACATCAGAGAGAGAGAATCACAGCTTTACAGGGGCGGCTTGACAGCTCCAGATTTAACTGCTTCCTGGCCCCATCTGCAGCCGCGAGGCCACTGCACTCCCAAGCTGTACTCTCTTGATGTGCCCTGCTGTGCGGGAGGAGAGCGGGTGCCGTTTTTGTGGGGGGGGGCTTTTTGCCGCCCCCCACAAAGTGCCGCCCTAGGCCTGGGCCTTGTTGACCTAGGCCAAAACACAGCACTGTAAAGAACCCTCTATGCAGTAGAAGGTTTTCTTCTAATTTTAGTGAATTTAGTGAATGGGCGCGTGTCTTATTAAATTCCCTTTCGGTGAAAAGTTTTATCCCTATTGTGGGGTCACCAGTATGGTATTTGTACATTGAAATCACATCCCCCTCCCAAGTGTCTCTTCTCCAGAGAGAATAAGTTCAGTGCTCATAACCCTTCCTCATAACTAAGGTCCTCCAGTCCCTTTATTCATTTTGTTGCCCTTCTTTGGACTCTTTCCAGTTCCAGCACATCCTTCCTGAGGACTGGTGCCCAGAACTGGACGGCATACTCCAGGTGAGGCCAAGCCAGAGTCTTGTAGAGTGGGAGAATTATCGTTTTATCTCTGGAGTTAATCCCCTTTTTATTGCATGCCAATATGCTGTTTGCTTGCAGCAGCTTGGCATTGCATGCCATTGCTGAGCCTGTCATCTACTAGGACCCCCAGGTCCTTTTCCATCCTAGATTCCCCAAGAGGTTCTCCCCCCAGTGAGTAGATTGCATTCATATTTTTGCCTCCCAAATGCATCATTTTACATTTTTCTACATTTAACCTCATTTGCCATGTAGTTGTCCACCCCATTAATTTGTTCATATCTTCTTGCAAGGTTTCCACATCCTACTGAGAAGTTATTGCCCTGCTTAGCTTAGTATCATCCGCAAATACAGAGATTGAGCTGTTTAACCCACCCTCCAGGTCGTTTATGAATAAAATGAATAAATAGGATTGGTCACAGGACAGAACCCTAGGGGACCCCACTTTCCACCCCGGACCTTCTGAGTACTCCCCATTTATCACTACCCTCTGAACTCACCCCTGTAGCCAGTTTTCAATTCATGTACTCACCCTATGGTCCATGTCAACGGACCTTACTCTGTACAGTAAACGTTTATGGGGAACTGTATCAAATGCTTTTGCAAAATCCAGATACACCACGCCTATGGGCCTTCCTTTATCTAGATGGCAGCTCACCTCCTCATAGAAGGTCAATAGATTGGTTTGGCAAGAACAATTCTTCATGAATCCATGCTGATTACTGCTAAGGATACCGTTGTCATTACTAAAATCTTGTATATAGTCTCTTATCCCCTCCAAGAGATGGCATACAGTTGATGTTAGGCTAACTGGTCTGTAATTCCCAGGGATGTATCTTGGCCCTTTTTTAAATATTGGTGCTACATTGGAGAAAACCCAATCAGCTGGTACCATTCCAGTCAGTAGACTGTTCGCAAAATTTGGGAACAATGGTCTGGCAAATACTTGACTTGAGTTCCTTAAGGACCCTTGGATGCAAGCCACCTGGTCCCGGTGACTTATTGTTAGGTTTTTCAAGTCTATTTCTAATTCTGTCCTCTGTTAGCCATGAGGGTGCTTCCTGTGGCTCTCTCATGAGAGTAAGAGAGAGAGCTGTGCATGATGTCATAAGCCTAGGCTTTTTTTTCCAGACAAGAAACCGGAAGTGGGCTGTATAAAGTATTTACTGGCAGAAAAAAAAATGTTTTACTATCCAACATTAAAACAACAAGGGCAGAAGATTTAACAGATGGAAAGATGAAAATATTACTGAAGTTCCGCTTTAACGACCATTGACAGTGGGAAGCTTTCATATATAATGGTAGTAACGATTATAGATGATGTTCGGCTCCTACCAGACTGGTAAATGTTTGAACATCCAAGATTCCATCCTAACTTAAAGTGTTTGTTACCCCAACAGTTCATATTCCTGACACTGTATGTGCCTGCTGTAGCATGTACTTATATGAGAAAGTATCATGTTCTCTTTGTATTGCTTCCTTTGTGTGAAATCACTCCCCTTACTTTGCTAATAAAAAAACTGACCACATTAAGCAGGAGAGCGCAATGTGGTCAGTTTTCTAGCCCTGCTGGGAACTCAGTATGCTTTCCTCTAACGATCAGACTTGTTCTGACACTCCCCCTCTGCACAGCCATTCACTGGTAAGATCAGTGTACTGATGCTTCTCCTCCCCCCAGCTCTTATGCAGCTGAGAATAGAGGAAATGTGGATACTTATAAAAAAAGGGGAAAAAATTATAATGTTTTTCTATATCTATACAAAAATATTTTGCATTTCATTTCTATTTTAAACTGAATGGGTAATTTTACAAGGTTATTGTTTACAATCATCTTAAGCTCATCCATAATGGTCAGCAAATAGGAAAATAGGTGATTCAGGAGGCAGGCATAAACATAGTTAATAAACAGGCCAGGAGGCAGGCAGGGATGTGGTCAGTATGCAGGCAAAGGATCAGTCCAGGCAGCAGGCAGAAATGTGGTCAATAAACAGGTCATGGTCAGTTCATTCATGCGGCAACCAGAGACAATGATGCACTGGTGTGGTAGCAATCAGAACAATGTTGCTTGCTGAACCAGTCTGAAGTCACTGGACCAGTGTTGCCAACCTACCAAATTGAAATTTACTGACATGACACCCAAAATTTACTGGGACGGACAAGTTTTTACTGGCATTTCCAAAAATTACAAAATTAGTTTTAAGTTCAAATTTCAGTATTTAGGTTACAAACAAGTGCAAAATGCAATTATCAATGCAATTTAAGGATTTAAAGGTATATAATAACCACTTCAGCCCCAGAAGGATTTGCCCCCTTCCTGACCAAGACATGTTTTGCAAAACGGCACTGCGTCGCTTTAACTAAAATTTGTACGGTCGTGCAACGATGTACCCAAACAAATTGTATGTCCTTTTTTCCCCACAAATAGAGCTTTCTTTTGGTGGTATTAGATCACCTCTGCGTTTATTTTTTTTTTTTTTGTGCTATTATCAAACAGAGCGACAATTTTGAAAAAAACACAATATTTTATACTTTTTGCTATAAAATCCAAAAAAATAAATAAAAAAAACAGTCACTGTGTTCTAACTGTGGGGGGATGGGAGTGACTAGAGGCGGAGACAGATCGTTGTTCCTACTTAGTCTCTGTCTCCTCTCCCCTTACAGAACCGGGGTTTGTTTGTTTACACACACAGATCCCCGTTTTCATTCTGTCATGAGCTATCGCGAGTGCCCGGCGGACATCGTGCCCATCGGCCATGCGCATTGGCTCCGGGCGCCTGCAATAGCGTCTTAAAGAGCGGACGTATACCTAAGGCTATTTGCACAGCTGTGCCAACCTGCTGCAGTATACCTGTAGCGGCTGGTCGGCTAGCCATTAAGGCAAAAAACATATTTCTTATTTTATTTTCGATATAGTAAGTAAGTAGCTCAGAGACAGGACTCAGAGACACACTGACAGCAGTGTGCAGCAGCACAGATGATGATGCCACCTCAACGACACAACACATTCCCCTTTTGATTCACAGTGACAGTCTCTCTCAGGTGGTCCCTTCAGTCAACTTCAGTGTAAAGAGCACTGACAGTCCCATTTCCGGCTCGCTGATCGGAGCAGCTGGAACTCCCGTCCTGCAGACCCGCACATTAGGTTCCGGCCGCTCCGCTCGGCTCCCTTGCACCATGAGATCACATGACATGCTCAGGCCCCACCTCCGCCAGACCCGCCCCCCAATGGCTCTGCCCAAACACACTATAGCAGGTTCTCGGATGGTCTCTGAGCATCACAGCCACATTTTTTACTGGCAACCTTTTTCTGTCACTGGCATTTACTGGCAGGAGAAAAGTGTTTTTTTAGTGGTTTTTTTTGTGGCTGCCAGTAAAATTACTGGCAGTTGGCAACACTGCACTGGACTGGTGTGACTAGTGATCAAGTACATTGTTGCTGGCTGCATTGGCTTTGATGACACTGGGAATAGTGGACTAGCAATCAGAAACATTGTTGCTGGCTGACTTGGTCTGGTGACACTTGCACTAGTGTGACAATGATCAGGAACACTGTTGTTGGTTGCACTGGTCTGGTGACAATGGCACTGATGTGGCTGCAATCAGGAACACTGTACTGGTCTGGTGGCAATGGGACTGGTGTGGTAGTGATCAGGAACACTCTGTTGCCTCCTCATAATGGCTTTGGCAACACTGGCACTGCTGTGGCTAGTGATCAGGAACACTGTTTACTGCACTGGCCCTGGTGACACTGGTACTAGTGTGGCTAGCTGTCAGAAATACTGTTGCTGGCTGCACTGGCTCTTTTGACCCTGTAATGGTGTGGTGGCAATCAGAGACGGTGTTGCTGGCTGCCAGTGGTGGCTGGTGGGTCCTCCTTTTGGGGGGGGGGGGCGGAAAACATGCACCAACCTCCCCCCCGCCTCAAGACAGCGCAGCACTGATCACGCAGCACTGACCACGAGCTTCACTGACCTCCTTCTCTCCTGCAGTGGTGGGGCTGTCCTCCTCCAGTGCGGGCAGCCGCGGCTCCGGTGTCCGCTCCTCAGGCTTCCTCCCCTGTGTGTTTCCTCTTCCGCTAAAGCACTAGGCACCTGGCGCTTTGGCCAATCGGGAAACGGGTCTCACAGACCTGCATCCTAATTGGCAGGGAGGAACTGTAGTGTGACCATAGCGAAAATTAATTTGCTATCGTCACACAACAGGGTGGGATCAGGATGCAGTGCCCTATTTTAAAGCCTATTAGAGCCTCTGGCTCTAATCACGTGCTTCAAAATACACCCCCCCTATCCTCGCCATAGTAATTCATGTGTCCGGCGTCCTGAAAGGGGCCGGGCATATGGATAGGGAGGGCGGCGGAGGTGTTAGGGGGCAGCGCCCCTGCACCCACAATGCACAGGCCGCCACTGCTGGCTGCACTGGTCTGGCAACACTAGCACTGATGTGGTTGCGATCAGGAACAGTGCTGCAGCCTGCACAGGTCTGGTTACACTGGGACTGGTGTGTTGACAATCTGGTGCTGGTATGGCCATAGTTGCCAATAGTCCCGAATTTCCCAGGACATTCACGGGATTTAGACCCTTTTCCCGATTGTAGTGTTTCCCTGCAAATGTCCCGGGAAATCCCTTTTTTCACGATTTTTTTTTTTTGGTAGAGGTCCGCGGCTGGCGGAGAAAATGTCTCCACTGGCCGCCATTTTCCAGAAGACCAGAACATCCATGCCGCTGCGCTCTGTGTTTGAGCCGAGCTTAGCAATGGGCAGCGGTGGGTGTCCTGTGATTGGCTGAGCAGGTCATGTGCAGGACAGAGGAGGACATGATTCGCCTGGAGGAGCGGGTCACATGTGGATGCAGGGCTGGACTGTGTCTGTGAGTAATCGCGCCAGCCCTGCATGTCCTATACTAGCGCTGTGTGTCTCTCATCTGCTCTGTTAGGCGCCCCCCTCTCCTCTCTGTCAGCCACCCCCCCTCTAGCCGCCCCCCTTCTCTCTGTGTGCCGCCTGCCCGTCCAGCCACCCCCCCTCTCCTCTCTGTCAGCCGCCCCCCTCTCCTCTCTGTCAGCCGCCCCCCCTCCAGCCTCCCCCCTCCTCTCTGTCAGCCGCGCCCCCCTCCAGCCGCCCACCTCCTCTCTGTCAGCCGCCCCCTCCAGCCGCCCCCCCCTCTCTGTCAGCCGCCCCCCCTCTCCTCTCTGTCAGCCGCCCCCTCTCCTCTCTGTCAGCTGCCCCCCTCTCCTCTGTGTCAGTCGCCCCCCCTCTCCTCTCTGTCAGCCGCCCCCCCCTTTCTGTCAGCCGCCCCCCCTCCTCTCTGTCAGCCACCCCCCTCTCTGTCAGCCGCCCCCCCTCTCCTCTCTGTCAGCCACCCACCCTCTCCTCTCTGTCAGCCGCCCCCTCTCTCCTCTCTGTCAGCCGCCCCCTCTCCTCTCTGTCAGCCGCCCCCCTCCTCTCTGTCAGCTTCCCCCCCCTCCAGCCAACCCCCTCCTCTCTGTAAGCCGCCCCCCTCTCCTCTCTGTCAGCCGCCCCCCCTCTCCTCTCTGTCAGCCGCCCCCCCTCCTTTCTGTCAGTCGCCCCCCTCTCCTCTCTGTCAGCCGCCCCTCCTCCTCTCTGTCAGCTGCCCCCCCTCTCCTCTCTGTCAGCTGCCTCCCCTCTCCTCTCTGTCAGCCGCCCCCCCCCTCCAGGCGCCCCCCTCCTCTCTGTCAGCCGCCCCCCCTCTCCTCTCTGTCAGCCGCCCCCCCCCTCCAGCCTCTTCCCTCAGCTCTGTCAGCCGCCCCCTCTCCTCTCTGTCAGCCGCCCCCCCTCTCCTCTCTGTCAGCTGCCCCCCCTCCAGCCACCACCCTCCTCTCTGTCAGCTGCCCCCCCTCCTCTCTGCCAGCCACCCCCCTCTCCTCTCTGTCAGCCGCCCCCCCTTCAACTGCCCCCCTCCTCTCTGTCAGCTGCCCCCGCTCCTCTCTTGTCAGCTGCCCCACCTCTCCTCTCTGTCAGCCGCCCCCCTCCTCTCTGTCAGCCGCCCCCCCCTCTCCTCTCTGTCAGCCGCCCCCCCTCTCCTCTCTGTCAGCCGCCCCCCCTCCAGCCGCCCCCCTCCTCTCTGTCAGCCGCCCCCCCTCTCCTCTCTCATACTTACCAACTATTTCCCAAATTTATTGCTTCCCGGGAAATGTCCAGAGAAATCCGTTTTTTCCACAATTTTCCGCCGCCGCCGCTAGAGGTCTGTGGCCAGCGGAGACATTGTCTCCACAGGCCGCCATTTTTAAGAAGACCAGGAACATGGCTGGGCGGCTAGGCGGAGCTCCTGTGTCACCACCCACCCTCCGCCCCGCCTACCCCCCCCTCGCTTTGCTCCCACCACCCCCTGCCCCACTCCGCCCCGTTCTATTGTAACCACGCGGCCGGCGGAGACCTACTAGGAAACCTGATGTAAGGGGGGCCCTGCTGGGGACATCTGATGTAAGGGGGGGCTCCGCTGGGCACATCTGATGTAAGGGGGGCTCCGCTGGGGGCACCTGATGCAAGGACGGACACTGCTGGGACACCTGATGCAAGGACAGACTCTGCTGGGACACCTGTTGCATGGACGGACTCTGCTGGGGGCACCTGATGCAAGGACGGACTCTGCTGGGACACCTGATGCAAGTACGGACTCTGCTGGGACACCTGTTGCAAGGACGAACTCTGCTGGGTGCACCTGATGCAAGGACGAACTCTGCTGGGACACCTGATGCAAGGACGGACTCTGCTGGGACACCTGATGCAAGGACGAACCCTGCTGGGGGCACCTGATGCAAGGACGGACTCTGCTGGGGGCACCTGATGCAAGGACGGACTCTGCTGGGGGCACCTAATGCAAGGACGGACGGCTGGTGGCAGGCGACGTGGCAGGTGACACGCTCAGGGATCCCACTGATTTGGCATTATGGTGAGTTGAATGATTTAATTTTATATTACAATGTAATAATAGAAATAATGCACTTCAATCATCCTGACATCATAACAACAATGGTGCCGGGATGATTGAAGTGCTAACACAAGGTGTTTGGAGTGTCTTTATCTGCTGATTGTTAAACTTTCTGGAATACACATATTTCTATTGTTGTGTAGGATCTGGGGCTGCTGTCCCTCCATCCCTCCCTCCCTCTCCCTCCATCCCTCGTTCATCTCAGACACTAACCACACCCCTTTTGAGCCACTCCCATTTAAGACACTCCCACTATTTTGCGTAAACCACGGCCAATTTTCGCCGCGGCGCGCTGAGCGCGCCGCAGTTTTACTTTTCCCCTGTGGCACACCTACAAATGCATGCCCCGACCCCTAATTATAATAAGACTCTGCCTACAGCCAAAAAAGTGTCCCTAAAATTTTTTTTACAATGTTGGAATCTATGGTATGGCTAATGATCAGGAGCACTGTTGCAGGCTGTAGTGTTCTGATATCACTGGGAATAGTGTGCTAGCAATCAGGAATACTGTTGCTGGCTGCACTGGTTTAGCGACACAGGGAATAGGTGCGTAGAGTTGCCACCTGTCCAGGATTCACCCGGACAGTTCAAATTTGGAATCATGTGTCAGGGTTTCAGACTGCCTGAAACCCGGACACATTATTCAGCCTGGGTTATGGCTTCCCAGCAGGGTTGCTGGCTGCAGTTGTCTAAGCTTAGAGTGCCTGTAACTCTCTTTCATGCTGCCCAAAGCCAGCACTAACAACCCCCCCCAAACACACATACAGATGGGAGAGGAGAGAGGGCTTGATCTGCACCTCTTCCTCCCGGCCCACCCCTCTGCATCTGCCCACACTCCTTAGAAAAGGAAAGTGTGGGCTGGAAATTTGAAGTTCATCAGCATCAGATACATCTGGATGAGAGGTGCTGACTTCCAAGGGGTGAGTGAGCTCACAATCCACTTCAAGGAGATATACACGGCATCTGAGGTTAAAACAAACACCACCACCTAGAGATGAAGAGGCTTTCCGGATGGGATGGACCCAAAGGGCATACGCCTAATTGGGTCGGATAGACTTGGGTGGTGAGTGGTTTAGAACGACCGGGAGAAGATGCTTGTGGATTGACCCGCTTGATGCTGTATCCCTCTAAACGGTGGGTGCCGGAATCAGGGGAAGCAATATGGATGAAACAAACTAAGCGTTGTCGTATCCCTCGGAATGTAGTTAAAAAGCCAAACGATGGTGTGGACAAATGGAAAAAAGAAGAAATGGCCACATAGTGTGAATCCGTAAAAAAAAGGTGATTTATTGAAATAAAAAGATATACACTCACATGTAAATCCAAGTAAAACAGCGCTGACAAAAAGTGGCGACAGTGGGGTCCTACCCGACGCGTTTTGTCTTCATAGATGTCGTCTGGGGGGTTCCCCCCACTGTAGCCACCAAAGTATATATAGGGGATCCAACTAGAATAATAGGAATCAGCTCCAAAATGGCCCCCCGGCGTGCGTTCCACGCCTCACCATGGGCACCGGAAGTGGATGAGACAGCATATGAGGTTAACTACACCAAAAGGTCAATAATAGTCGTAACTAGCAAAAAGTGCAATGTGCAATCTATAAAGAAGATTATATACAGTGTGCAATCCATGTAAACATAAAAAGATGCCAACCGTGATCAATGAAACCGTTCAATAGGAACGGTGGGGATATACACAGAGCGCGGTGGTATACTGCGCATGTGCGTGATGCGCGTGCGCAGTACGAGAGACGAGTGCCATCGAAGTGAGGGCTGACCTCAGATGAAGGGGTGACGGCAACAGCGTGCAGTGCATGATGGGCGTGTACGATGGCAAAAAAGACGCCAATGTGGGAATAAACCACAATGACGGCGTGAAGCTGAGGAGGCATGAAGTGCGCATGCGTGTTAAAAAACGTCCGTACGGTGATATAGAGACAGACGTGAATTGAGGCGGTGTAGGCATCTCTGCCTGACAACATCCTGCACATAACCCGGAAATGCAAAGGGCGAACGGGAAGTGCATGTGATGGCCCCAAAACGAAGAAATTTGAATTAGTGCATGTTCTGTTAAAGAAAATGTGTATAAAAAACTGTGATCGGTGAAAAAAAGGGCATACACTGATAACAATGACGTGCCATGTATGTAAAACATGTATAAAAAGGAAAAGGGAAAATATAAAAATCCTCATATGAAGCCATGTATAAATATGCAATGGTGGAGTAGAATCCCATGTTAGGATGCATCAGAAAATGACAAAAATGCACCCATACAGTAAACACAATTATGACAGTATACAGTAAAAAATAAATATAAAAAACAGAAGCTGAAAAAAACGGCCTAAAAGATTTGGCCTGAAAAATTATTTGTACTTATACAGTAAACCTAAACAGTATATGCAAAGTATGTGTATATAAAGGAGAGAGAGCAGAAGCCAAATAAACTTTAAGCTTTGTTAATAAAAGCATTAACGTCTAATTCGACGTTCATACCTAGTGGGAAAAGAGTGCGGAGTTCATGTATCCAGAAGGTCTCCAGACGGGAGACACCCCTAGTCATAGCACCGTCCCTCAAGGGGGGCACATATCGATCTATCACGACAAACTGGGTCCCCTCCATAACACGATTATGTTGTGTTTTATAATGTCGGGGGACAGTGTGTTTAGTGTCCCCACTTTTTATGAGGGCAATGTGTTCCGCCACTCTTATCGCAAAAGAGCGGATGGTGCGGCCCACATATTGTTTCCCACAGTGACATGTAATTAGGTATACGATGTAACTGGTGGAACAAGTACAAAACTGTTTGATGGAATATCTTTTATGGGTAACTGATGATGCAAATGACACAGTTTTTCTTCCGATGCCCGAATTGTGTTGACACACAATACATTTCCTACATGAGTAGAATCCTTCCATCTCATGGAAAAGTGGCTGTCGTATAGGAGGATTAATGATGTTAGGAGCAATTTTGCTCTGTAGCGTAGGGGCTCCTTTAAAGATGACCTTCGCCTTATCGGGCAAAACTGTGCCTAAGACTCTATCGTTCTTAAAAATGTCCCAATGCTTGGAAAGAATGGCTTTGACTTGCCTATGTTGGTTAGAAAAAGAGGTCAACAAAGACCACCTGAAGATCTCACTCTGTTCTTTTTTGGGCCTTTCCTCCAGAAGTGATTCCCTATTGGTTTCAAGAGCATGTTGAAGCTCGCGATCCACAAGCCGGGGTCATAATCCTTATCAACGAACTTAGCCCTCAAGAGTGCAGATTGCACCTTGAAGGTGTCAATGTTTGAACAGTTTCTTCGTAATCTAAGGAATTGACGCCGTGGCACAGAATCAAGCCACGACCGGTGATGACAGCTGTCAGGTGGTATGAAGCTGTTCCGGTCAGTAGCTTTGAAGTGGGTCTGGAACTGAAAATTACCATTACAAATCTCAATTTCTAGGTCCAAAAAAATGTATCCTATGTTTACTAGCTGTGTAAGATAGGGAGATGCCCCGATCATTATCATTCAGATGCTCGAAGAATGAATCGAGTGATTCAGCGCTCCCCTTCCATCGGAGGAGGATGTCGTCAATGTACCGTGCCCACATAATGAGGGAAGGGTCCCTGTTGGTATAGACGACATCCTCCTCCCACTTCGCCATAAATAGATTGGCGAGGCTGGGGGCGAATTTAGTGCCCATAGCCAGGCCGCGTAGTTGAAGGTAATATTGCTGGTCAAACCAGAAGTAACTACGTTTAGTGGCGAACTCTAATAGTTCCATAATGAAGGAACACTGAAAGGGAGCAATTCTCGACTCTTTTTCTAAAAAGTACCGGACAGCTTCCAAGCCTTTATCTTGGGGTATACATGTATACAGGGAAGCCACATCAGCGGTGGCAATGATGTGGTCATCCTGTAATTCTAAGCTTTCCAGTAGACGTATGGTAGCCCCCGTGTCCTTCAAGTAGGAAGGCATACGCCTCACCAGAGGCTGTAGATAAAAATCAATATACCGGCCTATACGTGAGGTGACAGAATCTATCCCACTCACGATAGGCCGGCCAGGAGGTTGTACTGGATTTTTATGCACCTTGGGCAAATAGTAGATGGTTGGAACCCTAGGTGCCAAAGGAACCAAAAAGTCTCTCTCCTTTTTATTTACAATCTTATGATCATAGCCCTTCTTTATGATGGCAGTTAGCTCTCTCTTAAATACAGTGGTGGGATTATTCGGTATTATCTTATATGTATCAGGTTCGTTGAGAATCCTATGCATCTCGGTTATGTAGTCCTTTTTATCCAAAACAACGATGCCGCCACCCTTGTCAGCCGGACGGATGACGAGGTCCTTTTGTAAACACAAAGACCTCAAGCCCGTATTGGACAAAGGGTGGCAGCGTAAAGATTTATCTGGAAGTTCGGATAGGTCTTTAAGGACCAAATCTCTAAAAATACCAATAGCGGGTGCCATGGGGACAGGTGGGGTAAACAGTGAAGGGTTGGACAGGCCGGAATGAACTGTCCCAAATGTGGAGCTACTCTCGTTTCTCACAGGGTTAGAAATGAGGTAGCGCTGAATATGTAACTTGGGTATGTATTTGTGGATATCAATAAAGGTGCCAAACCTATCCAACTTCTTGGGCGGGGCAAATTTCAGTCCCTTGTCAAGAACAGAAAGTTCCTCCGTAGTTAGTGGCTTGGCACTCAAATTAAAAACACCTTGGCCCCTTAAGTTTTCCTTCTTTTTCCTCCTTTGAATTCTCCACTCTCCCCTTGTACATCTCTTGAGTCGGAACCCCTTTTTCTTGGTCTTAGGTCCTCGTGAAAAACCTGTCCACTGCGTGAGTTGGTATTGGGTGGATAGTACACATGGGGTGACTGTTCATGTCTAGATCCAGAATCATGTCTATAGTAATCTATATATTCGTCATCCCATGTGTCGCTGAGGGGTAAAAACCGACTCTGTGTGGCAAGGGGAGGTTGTTCATAATGGTAGGGATTGGTATATTGGGTATCGGCATAGGCTCCCTGTCGGGATAAGGAAGCATTGCGTGGTCCTGAATATGATTCAGAGGGATGCATACCTCGGCCTCGTTGACCTCTACCACCCCTTTTACCTCTATTGTAACCCCTACCCCTCTGGTTGCCATGAGAGGTATTGGGGTTGTGGTGGTAACTAGTGGTGCGTGGAGGAGATTCATATCTAGAACCTTCTCTCCTTCTGGTGCGTGGAGGAGATTCATATCTGAAATCTTCCCTCCTAATCATATCAACAGAGGCACCCATAGATTGTGACTCAGTGCCAATTGTTCTTGACACGGAGGTACTGGGAGGACCCACCATAGAAGGTACAGTGGTGATAACAGCAGTATTGGCGGCAAGAAGTTTTTGCCAGCCAAACACATTGCGTGTTCTATAGTCCCCCATATCCCTAGAATACTTTTTTGTTTTTTATTTCGCTGTTCTTTATCTTCCTTTTCGAGATATTTCTGGAGATTGGAAGAAAGAACAGTATATTCAGGGGAGTTCTTATGAGTTAAAAGTTTGTCTTTAATTTCTTTAATCTCGCTATCTAGCGTGGAGATTTTATTGCGCTTCTTGGTAATGAGGATGCCAAGGAGGGTAATCCCTGCCTCATTAAAGTATTTATACCAAGAGTCAATATCTGGTTCTCCTTGTGGTGGGTGTACGTCCCACCTAAGGCTTCTAGGCACAATACGATCAGAAACGTATTGTTCCAAGAACGCCACGTCCCACTGTAAGTGAAGTTCAGAGGACATGATGTTCTTAAGCCTCAAGAACAAACCACCTAGTTTGGTGTCATTGCCTGTGACCACAAAGACTCCCTCGGTATTAACAGTTCGGGAGGCCCTGTAGTCAAAGACATCCATATTGCTACGGACGGGGATAGGCTGCAGCAGAATATAATCTCAAAACAACAAAGGAAATATATACAAAACAATTCAGCGCTGCCCTGAAAAAAGAAAGAACAAGCAACTAACACAACCAACAAGGTATAACAAAAGAAAAAAAGGAAAAATAAGTGTAGCGCTGATGAATGAATGTCCAATATGAAAAAAACATATAGAAAAAATAGTTAAAATGTAAACCATAAAAAGTCATCCGTATGTATACAGATATGGAGTCTCCAACGGAGTGAACACTTCAAGGAGATATACACGGCATCTGAGGTTAAAACAAACACACCACCACCTAGAGATGAAGAGGCTTACCAGATGGGATGGACCCAAAGGGCATACGCCGAATTGGGTCGGATAAGCTTGGGTGGTGAGTGGTTTAGAACGACCGGGAGACGATGCTTGTGGATTGACCCGCTTGATGCTGTATCCCTCTAAACGGTGGGTGCCGGAACCAGGGGAAGCAATATGGATGAAACAAACCAAGCGTTGTCGTATCCCTCGGAATGTAGTTAAAAAGCCAAATGATGTTGAATTAGTTTAATGCTTTTATTAACAAAGCTTAAAGTTTATTTGGCTTCTGCTCTCTCTCCTTTATATACACATACTTTGCATATACTGTTTAGGTTTACTGTATAAGTACAAATAATTTTTCAGGCCAAATCTTTTAGGCCGTTTTTTTCAGCTTCTGTTTTTTATATTTATTTTTTACTGTATACTGTCATAATTGTGTTTACTGTATGGGTGCATTTTTGTCATTTTCTGATGCATCCTAACATGGGATTCTACTCCACCATTGCATGTTTATACATGGCTTCATATGAGGATTTTTATATTTTCCCTTTTCCTTTTTATACATGTTTTACATACATGGCACGTCATTGTTATCAGTGTATGCCCTTTTTTTCACCGATCACAGTTTTTTATACACATTTTCTTGAACAGAACATGCACTAATTCAAATTTCTTCGTTTTGGGGCCATCACATGCACTTCCCGTTCGCCCTTTGCATTTCCGGGTTATGTGCAGGATGTTGTCAGGCAGAGATGCCTACACCGCCTCAATTCACGTCTGTCTCTATATCACCGTACGGACATTTTTTAACACGCATGCGCACTTCATGCCTCCTCAGCTTCACGCCGTCATTGTGGTTTATTCCCACATTGGCGTCTTTTTTGCCATCGTACATGCCCATCACGCACTGCACGCTGTTGCCGTCACCCCTTCATCTGAGGTCAGCCCTCACTTCGACGGCACCCGTCTCTCGTACTGCGCACGCGCATCACGCACATGCGCAGTATACCACCGCGCTCTGTGTATATCCCCACCGTTCCTATTGAACGGTTTCATTCATCACGGTTGGCATCTTTTTATATTTACATGGATTGCACACTGTATATAATCTTCTTTATAGATTGCACATTGCACTTTTTGCTAGTTACGATTATTATTGACCTTTTGGTGTAGTTAACCTCATATGCTGTCTCATCCACTTCCGGTGCCCATGGTGAGGCGTGGAACGCATGCCGGGCGGCCATTTTGGGCCCGATACCGGAAGTGATGTTTTTACAGTCGTGGAGCTGATTCCCATTATTCTAGTTGGATCCCCTATATATACTTTGGTGGCTACAGTGGGGGGAACCCCCCAGACGACGTCTATGAAGACGAAACGCGTCGGGTAGGACCCCACTGTCGCCACTTTTTCTCAGCGCTGTTTTACTTGGATTTACATGTAAGTGTATATCTTTTTATTTCAATAAATCCCTATTTTTTACGGATTCACACTATGTGGCCATTCCTTCTTTTTTCCATTTGTCCACACCATCGTTTGGCTTTTTAACTACATTCCGAGGGATACGACAACGCTTGGTTTGTTTCATCCATATTGCTTCCCCTGGTTCCGGCACCCACCGTTTAGAGGCATCAAGCGGGTCAATCCACAAGCATCGTCTCCTGGTCGTTCTAAACCACTCACCACCCAAGCCTCAGATGCCGTGTATATCTCCTTGAAGTGTTCAATCCGTTGGAGACTCCATATCAGTATACATACGGATGACTTTTTATGGTTTACATTTGAACTATTTTTTCTATATGTTTTCTTCATATTGGACATTCATTCATCAGGGCTACACTTATTTTTCCTTTTTTTTTCTTTTGTTATACCTTGTTGGTTGTGTTAGCTGCTTGTTCTTTCTTTTTTCAGGGCAGCGCTGAATTGTTTTGTATATATAGCTCACAATCCACCCCTGGCTGTGAGTGAAGTCTCCCCCCTTCTATCACCTGCTTCTGAGTGGGTAAACTAAGGTAAATCAGGGTTCTCAGAGCACCCCTTACATCAGAGTTCCCCTTTACACGTGAGGCCACAGTGTTCCCCTTTCAGAGTCCTCTCCGTGCATCAGAGTTCTCAGTGTTCCCCCGTAAATCAGGGTTCCCAGAGCATCCCTTATGTCAGAGTCGCCAGAGTTCTCCCTTACATCAGAGTCTGCAGTGTCTCCCCCCTTACAATGAAAGCTAACTCTGTGAGTTCAGATGTAAAGGGGGAATCTTGTTATTAACTTCATATGATTAGAAATGTTATTCAATAGCAAAATATATGTATAGGTGTTATTACAAAAAAAATGCTGTGTGAGCGCTAAAGTGTTCAGGTTTGACTTGAAGAAAAGGTGGCAACCCTACAGGTGCGGCATTGATCAGGAATGCTGTTGTTGGCTTTCACTGGTCTAGTGACACTATACTGGTGTTGAAGCGATCAAGAGCACTGCTGCTGGCTTCTGCTGGTCTGGTGACACTAGGACTGGTGTGGCCATGATCAGGAACACTGATGCTGGCTGCACTGACCCTATGACACTGTACCAGTGGCGGCTGATGCTTCTATCATTAGCTTGGCTTTAAAAAATTAAAGCTAGAAGCTGATTGGTTGCCATGCACAGCTGCTCTAGATTCCGGCTGCTTCAGTTTTGATCAATGTGTGGGGAAATAGAGTAGTGGCTGCAAAATAAGCCTCTATTTTCATGTGTAATGGCTGTGATTAGTCACAGCAACAATGTAGTACAGAGACAATTTCACTGGCTCTGTACCCTGTTCTGTGACCTACCTTGTGCAATGGACACATTGATTACAGAGAGTGCTAGTGTGTGCACTAGAGGGCATGCACAAGCACTGCAAAGGGGAGGTTGTTTTAAAATAACCTCCTGTCATCCATAAGGCAGCCGTCCGGCCGTTTATGTACAAAGCCAGATGGTGATGAGCTGTAAGGCTTCCTCATAGGAATGCATGGGGCCATAAGGTTATATTTCACTGTTGATTGAAAGCCAAATTTGTAATGAAAAATAAATTCAGATGAATATTTTACATAATAAAACAATGTTTTTAATGGATAGCTAGTTAGGCAGCTCTGAAAAGCAAAGTTCTGGTCCTGAAATGGTTAAGCAACTTAGAAACCTGGACTTAACTGGAGCATAGTTTGCTTGGCACCGAAAGTAAAACTGAAGTAGGTGGTGTTTTACAATCTTCATTGATACAAAGTCCAGTAAAGTAACAGACAAAAGATCTGCACTGTTTTAAGCAAACGTAAATGTTAAACTATGGTTCTACTGCCATGCCCCCTTAACCACTTACCCAAAGACCAGAGCACTTTTTGTGATTCGGCACTGCGCCGATTTAACTGACAATTGCGCATTCGTGCTAAGTGGCTCCCAAACAAAATTGATATCCTTTTTTCCCCACAAATAGAGCTTTCTTTTGGTGGTATTTGATCACCTCTGCGGTTTTTATTTTTTGTTCTATAAACAAAAAAATAGCGACAATTTTGAAAAAAACACATTTTTACATTGTGCTATAATAAATATCCCCCAAAAATCTAAAAATCTATATAAAAAATTGTTTTCCTCAGTTTAGGCCGATACGTATTCTTCTACATATTTTTGGTAAAAAAATCAATAAGCGTTTATTGATTGGTTTGCGCAAAAGTTATAGCGTCTACAAAATATGGGATAATTTTATGCCATTTTTATTATTTTTTTTTTACTAGTAATGGCAGCGATCCGCGATTTTATCGTGACTGCGACATTATGGCAGACAGATCGGACACTTTTGGCGCAATTTTGGGACCATTCACATTTTTATAGCGATCAGTGCAATTAAAAATGTATTGATTACTGTGTAAATGTGACTGGCAGTGAAGGGGTTAACCAATAGGTGGAGCTGTAGGGGTTAAGTGTGTCATAGGGAGTGATGCTAACTGTGGGGGGGAGGGGCTATGTGTGACATGACACTGATTACCGATCACAGGGAGCTGTGATCAGTGTCAGTGTCACCAGGCAGAACGGGGAAATGCTTGTTTACATCAGCATTTCCCCGTTCTTCCTCTCCGTGTGACGATCGCGGGTATCCCCGTGGACATCGAGTCCGCGGGACCCGCGATCACACTCACGGAGGTCGTGGCGGGAGCGCACGCCTGCAAACCGCTTTTTAAAGGGCAACGTACAGGTACGTTAACCTGCCTGTACGTGCCCTTCTGCCGACGTATATTGGCGTGAGCCGGCCGACAAGCGGTTAAAAGAGAATTATGCAAAAAAAAAAAAAGTTTTGTTAAATCCAAAACTCAAGTGCTTTTTTTTTTATACCTACTATTCCTTTTATACTGGTTTTTGAAATGACAAATGCAGCAATTTAGAATTTGAATGAAAGGTTTAGCCCTTTTAGGCAGCAAGTTAACATGTTGTCCCTGAGGTTGATGGGCTGAAAGCAGAAAAAATTAGGCAAGCATAAGGATTTGATTGACTTTGAGAAGGGCCAAATTGTAATGGCTAGACAACTGGGTCAGAGCAAATCCAAAACTCCAGCTCTTGTGGGATGTCCCCAGTCTACAGTGGTCAGGAACTACCAAAAGTGGGCCAAGAAAGGAAAAACAGTGAACTGGCAACAGAATCATGGGCGGTCAAGGCTCACTGATGCACGTGGGGAGTGAAGGCTGGCCCCTGTAGTCCAATCCAATAGAAGAGCTACTGTAGCTCAAATTGCTGAAATAGTTAATGCTGGTTGCAATAGAAAGGTGTCAGAATACACAGTACATTGCAGTTTGCTGAGTATGGGGCTTCGTAGCAGCAGACAGGTCAGGGTGCCCATGCTGACCCACAGCCAAAAGCGCCTACAATGGGCATGCGATCATCAGAACTGGACCACGAAGCAATGGAGGAAGGTGGCCTGGTCTGATGAATTCAAGAATGGTTTGAGGAACATAACAACAATTTTGAGGTGCTGACTTGGCCTCCAAATTCTCCAGATCTCAATCCTTTGAGCATCTGTGGGATGTGCTGGAAAACAAGTCTGCTCAATAGGGATGAGCTCGATGTTCGGGTCGAACAGAAGTTCGATTCGAACATCGGGTGTTCGCCGAACAGCGTGCATTTTGGGGTGTTCACGGAAAATCTGAGCTCCATGGAATGCCCCATAATGCACTGCAAGATCACAGTGCATTGCTGTATGATGAATGGCCAAAGCATGCACCTGACCTGCATGTTTTGGCCAATCACAGCGTGCTCTGTTAAGAGAGCAATAATTGGCCAAAGGCAGGGTGCCTTTGGCCAATCATGGCTCAGGGGGACTAAGTCCACGCCCCACACTATATAAGGCTGCTTACAGAGGCGTGGACAGAGAGATAGCTTGATTTAGATTAAGTACGCAGGTTATTCAGTTAGTGGCAGTGTATTTGATATATATATACAGTCTAGTATGTATGTGTGTATGTGTGTGTGTATTTATGTATATATATGCAAATATTGCACAGATATCACAGTGTTTTACAATTACGGTGGTCACAACAGGCAGGTAAATTTCAGATGATAAAGCCGCACATTAGCCCGACATGTTTCGCTGAAATGCTTCCTCAAGGGATGTGCAGACCGAAAATTTGTATCAACATAAACTCTACAGGTATGAAGATAAAAAGTAATCATATAAGTGAACAGACAAATTGTATATATATATTATATTACTTTCAAAATGCAACAATCAAAAAACAGAAGAGCACAGTGTATATTTGACATAGCACAAAGAGAGCTTACCCCGCAGCAACTATTACACAGAATAATCACAGCAAAAACCTCAACTAGCACAATATCCCAAATGAGGCCATCTTGGTGCAGTCACAGAGGACAGAAGGGTAAAACTAGGGGTAAAGAAAAATATACATATATGTAATATAAATACATATGTGGGAATAAAATGTATATATGTAACCAAAGGTGAAAAAAGAAGAGGAATGATCCTGGCTAGAAATGACATATGGCCAGGAAAATGGGGGGACATAGGTTAGTACTTACTTTCATGATAAATTAACAAAGCATATGGTGAAGGGAAGACTTCAGTAGTCCTGCTGATGGTGATTGCAGGAATACATTCTGTTGACTATTGAAAGAAAAAAAGGGATGAAATAAAGAAAGAAGGGAATATGAATTGCTAAATGTTCAACTAATTAATGAGAATGGGGATGAACTGAATGATAAAGTATAATAGAAATTGTCAAAGATAGATAGCTTCTATAAAGGACATTGTCTCACCAAATAGTATAAGAATAAAAAAAAAAAATAAAGCATTGTTTGTAAAGTTAATGCGCAGGGAGCCTAGAGCCCGATAGACTACAAGCCCCAGAGTGCAGTGCGGCAATGAGAAAGCTACAGCCGACACACAGACTAAAGGCTGGGCGAATGGCACGCAGCCAAATCAGAGCCCACAGCGCAATCATGGGGCAGCAGGATGTTGTGAAGGGAACGCTAAGAGGCGTAACTGAAAAGGGGCTCCTGACCTCCCGCTAGCGAGGCGTAGAATGGACACAGAGTGAAAATCACAGTGTGCCCCGTGTGACTGCTATGTATATTTGATATATATACAGTCAGTCTAGTGTGTATGTGTGTATGTGTGTGTATATATATATATGTCTATATCACACACACACAGTATCTCACATAAGTGAGTAGTACAACCCTCACATTTTTGTAAATATTTTTCTATCTTTTTATGTGGCTGTACAGCTTGTATAACGGTGTAAATTTGCTGTCCCCTCAAAATAACTCCACACAGCCAGTAATGTCTAAACCACTGGCAACAAAAGTGAGTACACCCCTAAGTGAAAATGTCCAAATTGGGCCCAATTAGACATTTTCCCTCCCCGGTGTCATGTGACTCATTGGTGTTACAAGGTTTCAGATGTGAATGGGGAGCAGGTGTGTTAAATTTGGTGCTATCGCTCTCACTCTCTCATACTGGTCACTGGAAGTTCAACATGGCACCTCATCACAAAGAACTCTCTGAGTATCTGAAAAAAGAATTATTGCTCTACAGAAAGATGGCCTAGACTATAAGAAGATTGCCAAGGCCCTGAAACTGAGCTGCAGCACAGTGGCCAAGACCATACAGCAGTTTAATAGGACAGGTTCCACTGAGAACAGGCCTTGCTATGGTCGACCAAAGAAGTTGAATGCATGTGCTCAGTGTCAAATCCAGAGGTTGTCTTTGGGAAATAGACATATGAGTTCTGCTGCAGAGGTTGAAGGGGTGGGAAGTCAGCCTTTCAATGCTCAGACCATATGCCGCACGCTGCATCAAATTGGTCTCCATGGCTGTCGTCCCAGAAGAAAGCCTCTTCTAAAGATGATGCACAAGAGAGCCTGCAAACAGTTTGCTGAAGACAAGCAGACTAAGGACATGGATTACTGGAACCATGTCCTGTGGTCTGATGAGACCAAGATAAACTTATTTTGTTCAGATGGTGTCAAGCGTGTGTGGCGGCAACCAGGTGAGGAGTACAAAGACAAGTATGTCTTTCCTACAGTCAAGCATAGTGATGGGAGTGTCATAGTCTGGGGCTGCATGAGTGCTGCCGACACTGGGGAGCTACAGCTCATTGAGGGAACCATGAATGCAAACATGTACTGTGACATACTGAAGCAGGGCATGATCCCCTCCCTTTGGAGACTGGGCCACAGGGCAGTATTTCAACATAACAACCCCATAACACGCCTCCAAGATGACCACTGCCTTGCTAAAGAAGCTCAGGGTAAGGGTGATGGACTGGCCAAGCATGTCTCCAGACCTAAACCCTTGTCCTCATGGAGGAGTGGAAGAGGACTCCAGTGGCAACCTGTGAAGCTCTGGTAAACTCCATGCTGGAAAATAATGGTGGCCACACAAAATATTGACACTTTGGGCCCAATTTGTACATTTTCACTTAGGGATGTACTCACTTTTGTTGCCAGCGGTTTAGACATTAATGGCCGTGTTCGTTATTTTGAGGGGACAGCAAATTTACACTGTTATACAAGCTGTACACTCACTACTTAACATTGTAGCAAAGTGTCATTTATTCAGTGTTGTCACATCAAAAGATTTAATAAAATATTTACAAAAATGTGAGGGATGTACTCACTTTTGTGAGATAATGTGTATATGTGTGTGTATATGTGTGTGTGTGTGTGTGTGTGTGTGTGTGTGTGTGTGTGTGTGTGTGTATATATATATATATATATATATATATATATATACATACAGTGTGTACAGTTTCTACTACACTTCTGGTGTACACAGTATAAAATACAGTGCAGCCATTGTACAGTGTAGGTGGTGTATACACAATACGGTGCAGCTGTAGTACAGTTTCTAATAAAGTACAGGTGGTGTACACAGTATTTAATACAGTGTGTACAGTTTTCGGAAGGCCACCAAGGAGAGGCAGACACCCACAGGCCACTAAAAGAGGGCAAGCAGCCTCTGTCTACAGTCAACAGTGGTGGTCGTGGACATGGTGAATCCTCTGCAGGTGGCCGTAGGGTACGCTTGTGTGTTTGTTTTTTTTAATGCCGCTGACCATGTTATTGAGCCACAACATGCAGAAGGGTTGATGGAGTGGATAACAAAGTCCTCCTCATCCTCCTCATCCTCTGTCACCCAGGTTCAGAGTAGTTTGCATTCCAATGCAGCTGCCAAAGCGGCCTATTCCACCGGCAACTTGTCCACAGTCACTCCTTCCGTAGCTCCACCATCCTGCACAGAGGAGTCCCCAGAATTATTCGACCACAGTGTCGGGTACATGCTGCTGGAGGATGCAAAGCGATTTGAAAGCTCCGATGTTGGTTCCCAGGTTGAGGAAGGGAGTAACGTAAGCCTAGACAGAGGGGGTGCCCAAGAAGGACAAGAAACTGGCAGTCATGTTCCCCCAGCTGCAGCCGTCACTGGAGCTGCACCAAGTTTGCTCCAGTGATGAGGGAGGGGATGATTAGGTCACTGGCTGTACTTGGGTGCCTGAGAGAAGAGAGGAGGAGGCACAACTCCAACAAGGCAGGATGTCCTCTAGGGGGCAGCTTAGGGGAACCACCCTATTGCAACACACGGCAGAGCTCCGCAGGTGCAGGACACTGCTGACTCCCCACTGACTTTTAAAAGTTCCTTGATGTGGGCCTTTTTTGACACGTGTGCAGCAGATCGCACCATTGCTGTTTGCAACCTATGTCTGAAGTGGATCAAGCGTGGCCAGAACAGCAGCCGCATGGGCACCACGTGCTTGACCAGACCAGACATATGATGACCTGCCATGGAGTCTTTTGACAACAGCACTTGAAAGACCCACATCAAAGAAAAAGGTGGACTTCTCCTTGCTTTTCACCTGGGATCTCCAACCCCACTATACCTCCAGTCCTCTCAAAAACCTGCACTGAGAGGAATGAAGGTATAGCAATAGGTGTCCCAAGTACTTGCAGACAATCTGCTAGCAGTACACCACCATCTGATTTTTAGCAGGCAAATTTCCCTACCCCAGTTGCTGAACCCTAAAAAGAAATTTGATCCCAGCCATCCACATGCTCAGTGTCTAAATGCTGCCTTTTCAGCTGGTAGACTCTGTCCCCTTTTGTGAGTTTGTGGAATGTGCTGTACCTCAGTGGCAGGTTCCAAAACACCATTTCTTTTCACGGAAGTCCATTCCGGCTCTCTACTGGCATGTGGAAGGCAATGTTTTGTCCTCGTTGGAAAGGGTGGTCGGCAGTAAGGTTCATATTGCTTTTCCTTCACAGCGGGTAACTCTGCTGGCAGCTGGGAAGGATGCAGGACAGGGTTCAGTCTTGTTGGAGCTTATTCCGCCACCATGCTTCCAAAATGCTAGTGGTGATTCTGCCACAGCTCTCTTCTCCACCCCTCTTCCTCTTCCTCTATGGCCTCTTCTTCAGATTTGTCCTCTGAACCAGCGGTGCTCTGTAAGTGTTCAAGAGCTACGCAAGCAGTCAGGCTAAAAGATGCCATGCGGTGCTTGAGTTGGAAGGCCTAGGGGACAGGAGTCACACTGGGGCAGAGATTCTGTCAGCTCTGCAGGGGCAGGCTCAGAGAGGGTTGACGCCATGCCAGCTTCAGCCAGGAATGATTGTATGCAAAAATGGCACCAACCTTCTCTCCGGCCTCCGACAGGGACACTTGACCCATGTTCCATGTTTGGCACACGTCCTGAATTTGGTGGTGCAGTGGTCCTTGTGCAGGTACCCAGGCCTACAGGATCTCCTGAGGTAGGCCAGAAAAGTCTGTGGTCATTTACGCCGGTCATACAATGCCAGTGCTCGGCTGGCTGATATTCAAAGGGAGTGCAACCTGCCCACCAACTGCCTCATTTGTGACATGCCCACCAGGTGGAACTCAAAGTTGGCTAAGCTGCATAGGCTGCACACAGTAAAGGGCCATCAATGAGTATCTGTCTGAGTATGGCACCAGGACAGGGTCAGGGGGGCATGGCTTCTTTTCACCACGCCAGTGGCTACTAATCAAGGATGCATGCACTGTCCTGTCACCATTTGAGGAGGCCACAAGGATGGTGAGCAGCAACAATGCATGCATCAGTGCCACTGTTTGTCTAGTCTTCTTGTTGGAGCACACGCTTCATGGAATCATGGACAGGGCATTTGAGACAGAACAGCGGGATGAAGAGGAGGACTTCCTTACCTCTCAAGGCCCCCTTAATCCAGATAGCATTCCTGCTGGCCCACCAAACACACAGGAAGAAGGAGGAGGAGGAGGATTGTGTCAGCTTGGATGTAGAGGATAACACTCAGCAGCAGTCTTCAAGGGATGGTTTTCAGTCCACAGAAGCCCAAGGAGTGGTACGTGGCTGGGAGGAGGTAGTTACAGATCATGTGATCCTTAGTGACCCAGAGGACTCAGAATCGAATGCCTCTGCAAACTTACGCTGCATGGCCTCCCCGATTCTGCAAAGCCTGCGAAAGGACCCTAGTATTCGTGGTATCAAGGAGAAGGATCATTACTGGCTGGCAACCCTTCTTGATCCACGTTACAAGAGTAAGGTTACAGAACTCATCCTGCCTTCACAGAGGGAGCAGAGGATGAAACATCTTCAGGAGGTCTTGAAGAAAGGTTTGTGCCATGCATTTCCAGACCCTGGGAGGTTACAATTTCCTGGTGCTGGACAACGTGTTGCTGAGGCTTCGTTCATTCAGAGAAAGAGCTGTGGAGAAAGTGGCTGGCTGACTGATGCCTTTAAATAATTTTTCAGTCCTCAGCACCAAGGTCTGTTCGGTTCAAGCAACCATCGCCAGCGTCTGCATTACATGGTGCAGGAATATCTAGGGGCAAGAGCAGACTTGGAGACCTTTCCAACAGAGCATCCATTGGGTTACTGGGTCTTGAGGGTGGACCACTGGCCAGAATTTTCTCAATATTCAATTGAGTTACTGGCCTGTCCTGCATCCAACATTATTTCTGAACACACATTCAGTGCTGCTGGAGGGTTTGTAAGGCATCATAGAGTGTGCCTGTCCAAAGACTTTGATAGGCTCACATTAATAAAAATGAATCAGTCTTGGATCCGCAGCTATCAAGCACCTGATGCTGTTGTAACTTATTGAATTTGCTATGGTTGTGGGATCCCTTGAAGACTGCCTATGCTGACTATCCTATTCCTCCTCAATCATGATGATGCTAGCTTCCAACAATATTTTTGGTTTAGGGCACCACCACCACCACCACCACCCAAGGCCAAATTTTTCTGCCCCTGTTTAACAGGGGCATGTAATTACAATTTTTTTTAATTTAATACTTCAACGCACGTCCTGTTCCAGCACCCAAAAAGAGTAACTGTGAGGGTGTGACGGGAGGGCCTGTGGAACTCAGAATCCCTTGAAAAGTAGGGGATTTTTCAGCTCCCCATACACCTCTTATGTCTAAGTCACCCTGTGCTATCCTGGCACAGGGTGAGTGAGAAAATATATCTTGGACTACTTAAAATGGGACAGTAATATTTGTCCACGATATCTCCCAGGATGTATGTAAAGACTATTCTTGGTTTGATTGATTCTGAACTCAACATGTTAATTGAGTGAGCTGATCACATTAGCCTCCAGGACTGGCTAGGAGACAAACAGTCTATTCCTATTGTTAAATGCTAATGTCATCAATTCCAGCTACCTGTCTGTTGTCAGCTATAATGTGTATATTGTAAATAAGTCTAGTGTGGCTCTAAGAGTCTTTTCACCTATTGTTGTTTATGTTAATTAACTCTGTTACTGTGTGAAGCTCAGTGACCACAAGTCTGGGCAAAAGGTCATGTCTCAGTCACCTAGGCTGTATAAAGGATTAGATAATTAGCTCATGGTAATTAGGTTAGCTTCTAGTCATCCTGCTGTATAAATTTGTGTGAGATCTCAAATAAAGAGTTAGTCCATGTTAGCATCTAAGCAAGTGTTGCCTTGTTTTGTGCTCAGAGCGGTTGGAATATCTGATATCTGTATCCAGACTACAAGGAAGTGGTATACTGATGGAAGCACTCAAGCGGAGTGTGGGACGTTCCGTTACAGAGGGCTTACAGTGTTGTGGCACTGTTGTGGAAGAAGATAGAAGAAGAAGCGGGGAAAGAAGACATTAATAAAGGAATTGTGAAAAACCGGCTATTGTCTTTTTTAACACTTTTGACACTTTTTGTGAAATGGTAGGGGTACATTTGTACCCCATTACCAATTCACACTGGGGGGCAGAATCTGGGGGTCCCCTTGTTAAAGGGGGCTTCCAGAATCCAATAAGCCACCCGGCTGAAGACCCCCGGGCAAGGGCTGTGGGGATCAGGCCCTTCTCCCCATCAACATGGGGACAAGGTGCTTTGGGGGGATACCCCAAAGCACCCTCCCAATGTTGAGGGCATGTGGCCTGCTACTGTTCAGGAGGTGGGGTGCTCTCTCTCGTCCCCCCTCTTTTCCTGCGGCCTGCCGGGTTGCGTGCTCGGATAATGGTCTGGTATAGATTTTTGGGGGGACCCCCATGCAATTTTTTTTAAATGTTGGCGCGGGGTTCCCCTTAAGACCCATACCAGACCTGAAGGGCCTGGTATGAAATTCGGGTTCCCTTGTGCCTTTTTTTCAATGACTTTTATGTGTATTGCTGGGACCACGAGTAGTTTTAAATGACTTTTTTTCCTTTAGAAATGTCATTTTGCTCTCAGACTGTTCTAAACACGGGAAACATGCGCCACTTTACAGGCATACTATAGACACCCCCCAGCTACGAAATTTAAAGGAATATTACACTTTTATTGTTTCACTTTAAGCATTTTTAAAATCACTGCTCCCCCCTTTTTGCATTGATACATGTCTCTTGGGGCAGGACCCGGGTCCCCAAACACTTTTTATGACAATAACTTGCATATAAGCCTTTAAAATTAGTACTTTTGATTATTCATGTTCGTGTCCCATAGACTTTAACAGTGTTGGCGTGGTCAAACAAATTTTTTGCCTGTTAGCATGTTCTGGATGCGAACCGAACCGGGGGTGTTTGGCCCATCCCTAGTCCTTAGTCTGCTTGTCTTCAGCAAACTGTTTGCAGGCTTTCTTGTGCATTATCTTTAGAAGAGGCTTCCTTCTGGGATGATAACCATGCAGACCAATTTGATGCAGTGTGCGGCGTATGGTCTGAGCACTGACAGGCTGACCCCTTCTCCCTCTGCAGCAATGCTGACAGCACTCATTTGTCTATTTCCCAAAGACAACCTCTGGATATGATGCTGAGCAGGTACACTCAACTTCTTTAGTCAACCATGGCGAAGCCTGTTCTGAGTAGAACCTGTCCTGTTAAACTGCTGTATGGTCTTGGGCACCATGCTGCAGCTCAGTTTCAGGGTCTTGGCAATCTTCTTATAGCCTAGGCCATCTTTATGTAGAGCAACAGTTCATTTTTTTCAGATCCTCAGAGTGTTCTTTGCCATGAGGTGCCATGTTGAACTTCCAGTGACCAGTATGAGAGCGATAACACCAAATTTAACACACCTGCTCCCCATTCACACCTGAGACCTTGTAACTCTAATGAGTCACATGACACTGGTGAGGGAAAATGGCTAATTGGGCCCAATTTAGACATTTTCACTTAGGGGTGTACTCACTTTTGTTGCCAGCAGTTTAGACATTAATGGCTGTGTGTTGAGTTACTTTGAGGGGACAGCAAATTTACACTGTTATACAAGCTGTACACTCATTACATTGTAGCAAAGTGTCATTTCTTCAATGTCACATGAAAATATATAATAAAATATTTACAAAAATGTGAGGGGTGTACTCACTTTTGTGAGATACTGTAGTTTGCCTAGATACTTATACGTAAAGAATTCTAAATATGTGTATCTCTATGATTGGTTAAATTAATAATGGAGGTCTTATAATAAAGGAAATCTGTCACCTGACATGCATTTATCATAATATGCATTATATTTGTATCTGATTGGTGGGCAGAGACATATCGCCTCCCACTTGTTTTGTATACTTAACATGATGAGACACGCCCAGTAAACAAGTATCTGCTCTTCGATCCAGTGTGTGAGTGTCTAAGCAGGACTCCCAGTGCCCTGAAGTCAAGGTAAGGTAACGGGAGGACCAATGGTAGTACCCTTTACAGTTGCGCCTTGATTTGCTCCTGTAGAGCTCTCCTGACTGGGCTAACCTTCATTCCTACCACAAACTGGTCCCTCAGTAGGTGATCTGAGGCGGATATATCAGCACAGCCATACACATCCCTCTTCTCCAGGCATTTCCAGAGATTCTGAAGTGCTACCGCAAAGTGGGTGAGGCTTTTGTCCTCCTGCTGCCTCTAGACAAAGAACCTCTCCCGCAACTCTGAAACCGTCATGTTCTCTCCAATCAGTCCCTCCAGGTCCACTAGTGTGTTCCAGGCTGGCTCTGTCCTCTTCCGGCAGTGCCATCACCACTCAGCGGGCATGATCCACCAAACAGTTAATAGCCAGCGCCAAGATAAGCCAGGCAGGAACCTAATAGGTACGCAGCACTCTCTACCCTCCCCTACCACTCAGCCAGGGGAATGTTGGAGCCATTAAATTTGGGCACCAGGGCCAAGGCCGAGCCTAACAGTGTCATTATGGTTCCCATTCCTCCTTCTGCATCCACTGCAAGAAGGGACATATCATGCCAATTACCACCAAGTGTAGGTAGGTGCAGCGTGGGTAGGTGCAGCATGGTGTGGTGGAAGAAACACTCCAATTTCAGAAAACAGAACTGTATTGAAGTTCAGTAATGCACAACAAGCCCGGTGGGAAGACAACCCAACCGAGTACACTCACAGGATGCACCGCTAAGTAGTAGCAGTAGGTCTCAGGCGTGTTGACAGCATCTGTCTCGAGGAATGGAATGCAACCTGGCCAGTCTGTATCCAAGTGGAAAGGCTTCCAGAATAGGATGGCGTGTCCCTGCATTTTCCCTACTCATAGGAACCTCTCCTTGACGATAATCACTCTTTCTGACTAACAGGTGACCTGTCCCTACTTTAGAAACAAGATATACCTGTGCTCAAATAGCTTGTATATGCATAGAATCTATATTATAGATAAAGGGGTATGACCACATGTGAACACTAGAGACTCTGGATAACCCTTGGCACACTGCTATATACCCTTTTTTAGCAAACTTTGCAATGAAAAACAGGGATTTTTAGTTCACACATATTACAATACACATTTAATAGAATAAAACATGAATCTAGGTGAAAAGGGGACAGCCCCCTGGATTTTTTAGGCAGAAAATCTATTAGAGGTAGTTACATAGTTGTTGTTTAGATAAAAGGCAACACGATGCCACTTTTATTAAGTACAAAGCATAATACAATTGTAAACATAGCCTTACAGGTAATATAAAATACACAATGTATACAAAATAGAAAAAATATACATGTTACATATGTAGTCAAAACCATTCGTGACATGTATGCCATCCTATGTGCGTGATACTATTAATTTTTTGAAAATCATCACAAATATTAATTTAAATTATGACAAACAATTGGTGGCTATAAATGTCGAGGGCCTGTACAATACTATTCCTCATGATAAAGTGTTTACGGTAGTACGCCGCCTGCGTTTTCAATCTATCCAACATGAACCCCAATGTAGTTAATTTAATTTGGCATCCGTGGAGTTTATACTTGTGTTGCGTTTGTTACAATATGATTTTTTTTTTTATTAATCAGACTTACAATACATGGGACATAACATTACACAATAGTGGTTGGTCATAGAGATATTGTCAGTTTTTTGGCTTGAGTAGATTTCTCAAACAAATGCTGTTTTATACAATGGGGGTAAATATCATTGTTGTATTCAATTGACAGTTCAATTAACAGGCTATTGTCTCTATAGCTACAGTAAACAAGTAAGAAATGTACTTGTCTTAGGTCCTTTCAGCTTTCAAACTGAAAGAATGACTGTTAGATTACTGTCAGGTGTTGGCTTGATTAGACAATGGTACGTAGATACCATTTTTGTATTCAATTGACAGTTTGCAACAGTCCATTGTTTCTACAGCTACAGTAAACAGGTATGTTTTCTGTTGTTTGGTAACTATGGTAAACAGAATAATTATCTGATCTTATATATCCACATACCCACCAGAACCTACTTCTAGATACATAGGACCAAATAAGAGGCGCTTATATCCCCAATAGTGGAAGATAAAGTGTGCTAAATTACCATCAAATGATGAAAACCATCTAAGTGTATATACATAAATGGACTGAATAGTGCAATATTAACATACACAAATAATTTCTATGTGACAGTGAAAAATAATTATATTAATTGCACCAATCTAATAGCAAATCAATCACCAAAAAAATGTGACATACAGGATAAAAAATGGTGCAAAATATGAGAAAACAGTCCAAAATATAAAAATCAGTCCTTAAATCTTTTGTGACAAAAAATGCGTGATTTAATTGGTGACAAAAAAATCAACGAAAATCTTCTAAGGTGCAGTGATCTTGATATATTCCATGTGTCTTTCACCTCACCCCTGTGAAAACGTGAATCCACTCCCAATGGAAACTCACTCACCAAATATTTTTGCCAGCACTCTCATGCACGGCAAAAAGCGCTTCTGAACCACACTCCAGAGTGACCTGATATGCAATTACTTCCCAATGTTTTGGATCAATCCACATGTAAAAGAATTTGAAGACTCACATAGTGTAAACCAGCACGGCAAGTTTATTTAAAACCACTACAAACTTCCATAAAAGCACTCACATTTTAAAAGATAAATGCCAGCAATGAAAAACCAGTGCAGCTCACAGCAACTTCAAATTCAGTGGAAAACACTCCAAACAACAAGTGGTCACGGCGGACCCGAGGTGTGCTAATGCCCAGACTCACGGTCTTTCTCGCCCCCCTTCGTGGTGCGCCGTAGAAACAAATCTCTCCTTCATCTAGTGCGGCTCTCAGCGTCTCTCGTCACTTCTCATAGCCACGCCCCCGACATGTTTCGTCATAGATCAGACTTATTCATGGGATAGGCTAAGCAGGCTGCCCGTCATCGCTTAAATCTCCTCCTCACTAGCTTCCTATAGGTCAGTGAGTCCGCATGCGCACACCTCGTGTCCCCGCTATGATAAAGAGCCAGGGACTGCGGCGCGCCGCTGTATAAGGATGCAGCTTGCCTTTACTTTACTTAGGACTGATTATAACATAAACTTCATATGGGTAGCTTAACTCGAGTAACTACTATATAATGCTCTAAGTGACCACATCATTGCAGATACAATCACAACTAAAGTGTATCCCAATTTCAAGCCGATGTCTCACTTAAAGTATATATATATATACACCGGCTTGAAGTCACCTGAATTCAAAGCTTAAGTTCCAATCACTGGAATGACAAATCCTTGGATACACCTTATAAACCATAAAGTCACATACCCAAAAGGATATTAACATAATGAATTGCTTATTAATCTAAATCATATTGAGTACACTGTAATGTGTTAAAATATTAAAAAATCAATATAAACATCCAACGAATATCTCCTCATTCCCAGTTTACCTAGGATTTAACAACATGGTGAGAATCTGTTTAATTAGATAAAACTACATTAAAAATCCATATGTCGTCTCTAAATCTAGGCATGTATGACACAGATCGTGATAATATAGACATTCCTGTCACGTTTACCCAGGGAGGCGGCCAATTACCAATCCCCGAGGCCCATGTCTCGGGGAGGAGGTGGATACCCGGGAAGGTATCAGAATGAGTACTCTTCCCCAAGGGGCTATGGGAGAGAAGCTCCACATGGGTATGATACCCCGCCAGATTATAGGCATTGGCAACAGTATCCCCCATACCATCAAGACACTGTAGATAATACTGTTTTCCCACTACATAACAGATTTGCCCCACTGGAAAATGAGGATCAATCAAGATATGCCCCCTACAATGTGCCTTTTTTAGGCCAGCGGGGGAGAGGGAAGGGAACTCCGAGGAGGAATTCCAGGGGTTCATACCAGAGGGGGGGAGGAAGACCCACCCCGACCCATGGCTACAATCACGATCACGTGGCCCCCCGAAGAGAAGAAGGGGATGTAGGGCAGGGCGATCAAAACAACCCAAGAAAACGACCGAGGGATGCATGAACACAGGGATATTCAACCTAAGCAACGTTGAACTCAATCACAAAGAGCTCAACATATTGAACTTGGGTTTGAAATGTGCCCCAAAAAAAGAAATGAATAAATTTGATGTCTACATAGACACACACAAATTTATTAGGTCAATGAACATTAAAAAATATTTTCTTAGCCATCCAGTGGAGTCTACTATGAAATCGAGAGTACCTGATACCAAAATTGATACAGGACTCAAGAATAAATCCATTTTTAACCCCCAGAACCCGAGCAACCACTTCATAGAAGTGTTTAAGAGTTTGGTTCTTAATGACATTGAGGAACTTATCCCACGTAAAGGGGTTAACCCATATTACATCAGAGAGGGGATACGTTCGTTGGAAGAGAAGAAGGATCTGATAGTGCGACCCGCAGATAAGGGGGGAGGAGTGGTACTGTTAGATAAATCCTTTTATCTCAACCAACTAGTGGAGCTTGTCAGTGATAGATCCACCTATAAGAAATTGCCTTCCGACCCTACGGAGGCATATAAAACTCAGTTGACGATTCTGGTGGAATGGGGGTACAGAATGGATGCCTTAAACTATAAAGAGAAGAGATATTTAATTCCGAGTGCGTGTAGAATCCCTGTGATCTACACCCTGCCAAAGATACACAAAAGTACACAATGCCCACCGCCTCGCCCCATCGTCAATGGGATTGGGTCGGTCACAGCTAGACTGGGGGAGTACTTGGATAAATTCCTCCAGCCGAGCGTGAGGACCACAAGAGCGTATTTGAAAGATACGGGGGATTTGCTAACAGCGCTCAATGGTGTGAGGTTGGAGGCTACGTCTTCAGTATACTTGGTGACTGCAGACGTGGCCTCCCTGTATACTATTATACAACATGAAGACGCATCTTTGGCCCTTAATTGGGCATTAAGTAAAAGGGATGATATCCCAGGTGTACAGAAACGTTTTTTGGGGCATGTGTTGGATTTTTGCATGTCCCACAATTATTTTTGGTGTAATGGCGACTTTTATTCTCAACAGGTTGGCGTGGCAATGGGAGCCAAATTTGCACCCAGCCTCGCCAACCTGTTTATGGCAGAGTGGGAGGACAGGAAGGTTTTTAATGCTAGGAGACCCCAACTTTTGTTTTACCGGAGATTTATTGATGACCTCCTATTTATTTGGGAGGGCACGGAGGATTCGGTAGTTGAGTTCTTACAGGAGCTCAACAATAATACCAACAATATCAGATTGGAATACCAGATGAGTAGAGACACGGTGAACTTCTTAGATGTGACAATTGAAAGATATATGGACACATTAAGAACAAAAGTGTTTTTTAAACCGACAGACCGTAACAGCTACCTGTCCATAAGGAGCGGTCACCATCCCGCATGGATAAAAAACATTCCAAAGGGACAGATGTTACGAGTTCGTCGTAACTGTACGCAATTGGAGGATTTTTATGAACAGGCAGGAATCCTAAAAAATAAATTTATACAAAAAGGATATGACACCAATGTACTAAATAAGGTGATTCAGGAAGTTGCACAAATCCCGAGGGACAAATGCTTTGAAAAAAGTAATGGTCCCCAGAGGACTGATGGTCAACATCAGTTTGGGTTCGTATCAGGATACCATTGTCAATACAAAGACATAGAAGTGATTTTCAGAAGGCATTGGCATATTTTATGTCAAGATAGACATTTGGGGCAAGTCTTACCGAATCAACCGAAGTTCATTTACAGAAGAGCCCCGAGCTTTGGTGATCATGTAGTAAGAAAAATTCTAGATCCGCCTGGACACAATGATTTGAAACTTGATTTGAAGGGTTTTTACAGTTGCAGAAGATGTGTATGTTGCAGGACTGTCAAAGTGAATCATAGAGGAATCACAAGTGTAACGAATAGGGATGGTGAAACCTTTCAGATTAGGGAATTTAGCTCCTGTAACTCCTCGTATGTTGTATATCTGATGTGGTGCCCGTGTGGCCTACTTTATGTAGGCAGAACAAAAAGAAAGTTAAGGGTTAGGATTTCGGAGCACCTAACCAACATCAAGAATGGGTACAAATACCATAGTGTGTCCCTGCACTTTAAAGAGAGACACCAAAGGGACCCTTCGCTCTTGCAGTTCTGTGGAATTGATGTGGTCCACTCATCCTGGAGAGGTTCCAACAAAGTTAGAGATTTATCGCAGAGGGAAACTCGCTGGATCTTTTTATTGAAAAGTTTAACCCCTAGGGGGTTAAACATTGAATTGGATCTAAATTGCTTTATAAATAACTTTTAATAATTTTTAAATGGTTTATCTGTAGGGCTGCCCAACAGGTGCTGAATACTTTAGTAGTAGGTTTAGGATCATGGTAGTACAGCACAATATTTTTAGGCAACCCTGAGGTTATGAATTTAATAAATTTTACGCTTTAGGAATTTTTTAGTTATCCATATGGAGGATTTAATTTGGGCTATTGCAGACAATAAATCAGTCCTAAAGAGTGGGGGGAGAGAGATGGCTGTGTACTGAGCAATATCTATAAATAATACCCTTGTTTTAAGGGATGATAGGTATAGGAGCACAATCCACGGCCGCCTCCCTGGGTAAACGTGACAGGAATGTCTATATTATCACGATCTGTGTCATACATGCCTAGATTTAGAGACGACATATGGATTTTTAATGTAGTTTTATCTAATTAAACAGATTCTCACCATGTTGTTAAATCCTAGGTAAACTGGGAATGAGGAGATATTCGTTGGATGTTTATATTGATTTTTTAATATTTTAACACATTACAGTGTACTCAATATGATTTAGATTAATAAGCAATTCATTATGTTAATATCCTTTTGGGTATGTGACTTTATGGTTTATAAGGTGTATCCAAGGATTTGTCATTCCAGTGATTGGAACTTAAGCTTTGAATTCAGGTGACTTCAAGCCGGTGTATATATATATATATACTTTAAGTGAGACATCGGCTTGAAATTGGGATACACTTTAGTTGTGATTGTATCTGCAATGATGTGGTCACTTAGAGCATTATATAGTAGTTACTCGAGTTAAGCTACCCATATGAAGTTTATGTTATAATCAGTCCTAAGTAAAGTAAAGGCAAGCTGCATCCTTATACAGCGGCGCGCCGCAGTCCCTGGCTCTTTATCATAGCGGGGACACGAGGTGTGCGCATGCGGACTCACTGACCTATAGGAAGCTAGTGAGGAGGAGATTTAAGCGATGACGGGCAGCCTGCTTAGCCTATCCCATGAATAAGTCTGATCTATGACGAAACATGTCTGGGGCGTGGCTATGAGAAGTGACGAGAGACGCTGAGAGCCGCACTAGATGAAGGAGAGATTTGTTTCTACGGCGCACCACGAAGGGGGGCGAGAAAGACCGTGAGTCTGGGCATTAGCACACCTCGGGTCCGCCGTGACCACTTGTTGTTTGGAGTGTTTTCCACTGAATTTGAAGTTGCTGTGAGCTGCACTGGTTTTTCATTGCTGGCATTTATCTTTTAAAATGTGAGTGCTTTTATGGAAGTTTGTAGTGGTTTTAAATAAACTTGCCGTGCTGGTTTACACTATGTGAGTCTTCAAATTCTTTTACATGTGGATTGATCCAAAACATTGGGAAGTAATTGCATATCGGATCACTCTGGAGTGTGGTTCAGAAGCGCTTTTTGCCGTGCATGAGAGTGCTGGCAAAAATATTTGGTGAGTGAGTTTCCATTGGGAGTGGATTCACGTTTTCACAGGGGTGAGGTGAAAGACACATGGAATATATCAAGATCACTGCACCTTAGAAGATTTTCGTTGATTTTTTTGTCACCAATTAAATCACGCATTTTTTGTCACAAAAGATTTAAGGACTGATTTTTATATTTTGGACTGTTTTCTCATATTTTGCACCATTTTTTATCCTGTATGTCACATTTTTTTGGTGATTGATTTGCTATTAGATTGGTGCAATTAATATAATTATTTTTCACTGTCACATAGAAATTATTTGTGTATGTTAATATTGCACTATTCAGTCCATTTATGTATATACACTTAGATGGTTTTCATCATTTGATGGTAATTTAGCACACTTTATCTTCCACTATTGGGGATATAAGCGCCTCTTATTTGGTCCTATGTATCTAGAAGTAGGTTCTGGTGGGTATGTGGATATATAAGATCAGATAATTATTCAGCTTTGTAGTTTTTAAAGGGGCAGCTCACTTTTTCACTTTACATTAAGTTTATAAAGTGACTCTTTCGCACATTGAGTGGTCCATTCACTGGATCTCACTCCTTAGTTTTCACATTGAGTGGTCCATTCACTGGATCTCACTCCTTAGTTTTTCACTCCATCCATCAGCGCAGTGGGGGTAATTTTGAATTGAGGGCGGTTTATTAATTCAGATTCCCACTTTACAACTATGGTAAACAGCCTGACACATAAAAGGGGTGAGTAGGGACATACACAGAAACACACACCATCATGCTGTAACATCAGAAGCCACCCATGATAGAAGAACAGTGCCTGATGCTCCCGAAAAATCATTACCAATGGAGATCACGAACATACAGTAACAGAAGATAAGTAACCTTTAAGTGTATTTGTACTGATATAGACCATAGGCTGTGCAGTTTGCTAGGCATTTTGCTTGTTATAGATATCTGTCAGTCTTGTATTGTATTCCTAAGATTGTAATAGTTTTGTATGTACAGCATCTTTGTATAGTAAAAGCACATTTACACACTGCAGAAATCTCAGCTTCCTTGCTTATACCACAGAGTAACCTTGCTAGATAGACGTAAGCAAAACATTTGGTGGCTCGTACCGTGACTGTGCTATAGTTCAATTGAAGCAGACCTGTTGTATTTCTGTAGTGTGTTGTGTAGCTTGTGCTAGGTTAAATGCTGCGTAAGCTGTTTAGGAAAAGCAAGGATGCAGAGGGTTCTTGTGGCCAGAAGGAAATGTTCAGCTTACCTATCTGGGTTAGAGACAATGAGTGGGAGCCTCTTGCTAAAGAATTTGTGAAGTATGCTTCTCCCTTGAAGCTGACTTGGGGTGATAAAGTCTAAGATCATTTTGTAGATTTTAGCCTTAAGGGGTTGGATTTAAGTAAAAAAGAGAAGAGGACAGTGTCCACAGTGGGCTGGTATTTCCTTAATGCTATTTATACCGAATCACAGAGAAGGGAGAAGGCAGAGGCAGAAGTTAAGGTATTAAAAGACCAGCTAGCAGTTGCTTCAGAGTGTGTGCATTCAACTGCTAGTCGGGCTGATGATTTACAAGAGTGATGTGCAGCCTTCATGACCAAATCAATTAATGCCTTAGGGAAAAGGAAGGGATATAAACCTGTTAGTAAAGCCAGGGTATGTGCCATTGTCACATCCCAAAATTGGGATTGTGAGGATGTGCTCTCCTTAAATGATGGTGAGGATGAGGAGATAGAGTTTGATATTTCGCATGATGATCTGATAGTGCGAAAGAAAAAGTATGTTAGACCTCTCATTACAAAGCATAGGAAACGGCAACATGATAGAGAGGATATGGCAGATGGTGAGGTGCATTATCGCAACCCCAGAGATGTTGAATTTGAAGAAGTACGAGAGTTTACACAAACTGAACTCCATGTGCTGGCAAAACAGTACAAACAAAGGTCTGGGGAGCCCCTATTGACCTGGCTCCAACGCTTATGGGATGAAGGGGCGGACAGTGTTGTTTTGTCAGGTAAGGAAGCAGTGACTATGAGAGAGTTAACCCATGATCCACAATTGCGTCAGGCAATGCGAAAAGCCTGAAAGTTTAGCGTGAATTTTTCACTGTTAGACCTCGTGAGAGATGGAATAGTCCGAGTATACGCTAGTCCTACTGACCTGGAAAATACCTACACCTGGAGATCAATAGGAGAGGGTATGTCCAGGTTACGTGAGATGGGTTGTATAACCGGGTTAAATACGTTTCAAGAATGGATGGGTCCAGATATGGAACCCTTTACGTCTGCTCTGCGCTCTAAGCTGATGAAGTCTGCGCCATTTAATCTCAGGGCTCCATTATTGTCGTTGTTGGGAGGCCTGGGATTAAACAGCAAGATTCATGAAGCCACAACCCTTTTAAGCCAGTTGGGGGAGTTAGAGGAGACTAAAAAACAAAACCTGTCAGGGCAGTAGATAAGGTCAAGGCCAGACAGAATACAAGCAGAAAATAACAGAGAAGAAAGGGAATGGGGTAGAGAAGACCGGAGGTGAAGAGAAAACCAGGCTAGTTATTTCTAGGAAAGAAATGTAGATGGACCTATTAAAGGCAGGAGTACCTAAAGATGAGATAGATGGCATTTCTACTAGGGTTGTCCCGATACCACTTTTTTAGGACCGAGTACAAGTACCGATACTTTTTTTCAAGTACTCGCCGATACCGATTACCGATACTTTTTTTTTTTAATGTCACGTGACATTTTTTTTTTTAAACAATGCTTTTTTTTTTTCGGGGGGGGGGGGGGGGGGTCGGGGGTGAACGGTGTCTGTATGTGTGTTTTTTTTAATTTTTTTTTTACAATAATATTTTTTTTATTCATTTTTGCAATATGTTTTTTTTTTTTTTTAATCAGCCCTGTTGGGGGGCTTTGGTGAGATATCAGGGGTCTTAACAGACCTCTGATATCTCCCCCTTGAGACAGAGAAAGAGACAGAGGATAGCGATTCCCCAGTCCCTTTCTCTGCAGCCTCAGCTGCACTGAGAATAAATGGAGAGAAGACAGCGGCTCCTCTCTATTCATAAACTGTCACATAGTAATCACAGGAGATTACAATGTTTCAGTTATGTGAATGGACAGAGTCAGCTGACTCTATCCATTCACAAAGGAAGGAGGAGGAGGACGGAAGGGACAGCGGAGAGGCACAGCAGAATGGAGGAACGGAATGGAGGGGGACAGAAAAGGAGAGGGGGACAGAGGAACGGGGGAACGGAACGGAGGGGGACAGATAAGGAGAGGGGGACAGAGGAACGGGGGAACGGAACGGAGGGGGACAGAGAAGGAGAGGGGGACAGAGGAACGGAACGGAGGGGGACAGATAAGGAGAGGGAGACAGAGGAACGGAACGGAGGGGGACAGATAAGGAGAGGGGGACAGAGGAATGGAACGGAGGGGGACAGAGAAGGAGAGGGGGACAGAGGAACGGAGGGGGCATGGAGGAGGATGAGGTGACAGTCAGCGGTGATCGCGTGGGGAAGTTACAAGCACTGATCACCGCTGTATGTCACTGAAAGCCGCTGAAAGCCCGGGGGGAAGCTTGTAACTCCCCCACACGCCGATCACCGCTGACTGTCATAGTATCGGCGGAAGCATCGGGAGCATTTGCCCGAGTACAAGTACTTGGGCAAATGCTCGGTATCGGTGCCGATACCGATACTAGTATCGGTATCGGGACAACCCTAATTTCTATTGAAGAAATGCTGAAGAGGTGGAAACATTTAGTAGGGAAAACTGTCAGGGTTAGAAACACTACTCCTAGTGAAGATAACATCAGCCTAGACTTAGAGAAAACAGAACAGACCCCTCTTGTTAGCCCAAAACCAATTCCCAAAACTGAACATGAACCCAAACCCAAATCCCTTTATCCTGGGGAGGAGTTAGAGAGAATCAGAAAAGGGGATTGAGAGGTTCCTTATTCTTTATGAAGGGAAGGTGAGTCTCCTGTAATAGCCGTGAGGGCAGAGACAGCAGGAGACCGACGCCCATATGCACCTGTCACTGTATGGTGGGGGAAGTCATCTTCTACACATGTAATGGCTTTAGTTGATAGCGGAGCCGAAGTTACACTTTTGCAAGGAAATCCTTCCCATCACAAAGGAGAATTGTTTTATGTAGAAGGTTTGGGAGGGAAAACTACACCAGCAGTTAGGAGACGGGTGAAATTGACTATTGGCAAGGGATCAGGATTTATGACAAATGTTTTGGTATCAGAGTTACCCGAAAATATTCTTGGGATGGATGTACTTCAAGGTCAGTCAATTCAGACTGAAAGAGGTACATTCACATTTCGGTATCCTGATAAAGCGTATCTGGTTAGGGCGGTGAAGGCTGAAGTCAGAGGTCATGCGAAATGGACCCCTGTCTACATTCCTCCACCAGAGAAGCCAGTCTGTCTCAAGCAGGACAGACTTCCTATAGGCCACAAAGAAATTGGGGAGTCTATTCAAGAACTGTTGAGAGTAGGGATCCTTAGACCTGCTGTAAGTCCTTTCTCGTCTCCGGTGTTCCCAGTAAAAAAAAGCTATCTTCATTCTCCAACGATTTGTCATGGACTGATTGCCTGAGATTTAAGTACCCTGAATTTGAAAGTCGCTGTGTTTCACTACATTGATGACGACATGATCTCTGGGACAAAAGAAGATGTAACTGAAGCACTGCACCTGCTGATAGAGCACTTGGAGAACAGAGGGTGGGCTATCAACAGAGAAAAATTCCAAGGACCTGCCACAGAAGTGAAATTCCTGGGAATGATGTGGACTGGGCCGCAGAGGAAAATTCCAGAGACAGTTTTAAACTATCCAAGCGCTGTCGCCCCCTACTACCAAAAAGGAGGCACAGAAGTTCATTGGAGTTGTGGGGTTCTGGAGATCGTTCATCCCACATCTTGAACTGATTCTGAGGCCTATATATAATGTCACCAGAAAAAAGACTGAGTTCTCATGGGGTTCAGAACAGCGTACTGCATTCCTGGCTGCTAAAGAAGCTTTTTTGCAGCATCAGGGATTAGGACCCGTGAGACAAGGAGTACCATTTCAGCTGGATGTAGTAGAACAGAATGAAACCATATCTTGGAGTCTGTGGCAGCCAAATCAAAAGAAAGGACTGAGAGCAATATCCATTGGATTTTGGTCCAAACAACTGACAGGGGCACAGAAGAGATACACGCCCCTAGAGAAGTATCTGTTTGGGGCCTGCACAACACTTCAACATGTAGAGACCATTACAGGAAAGGACACATACACCATCCATACTGCATTGCCAATAGCAGAATGGATTGACCACTAGGGCAGCTGTAGCCCAGAACCAGACACTGATGAAATGGAAGTGGTACCTTCAAGAAAGAGGGGGTATCGCAGCTGGGGATGTTAGAAACATTTCAAAATAGTTGGCTGGGCTTGTCACTTTTACCAGCACCCAGCCAGAAGAAGAAATTCCTGTGCTGCAGTCATCCCCCATTCAAGAGGCTCCACCCTTTGAGTCTCTGTCAGAAGACATAAAGGAGTCAGTGTGGTTCACTGATGGTTCAGCCATAGTCACCTTGTCTGGGCGTAAATGGACAGCAGCAGCCTACAACCCAAGTACCGACATGGTCCTGCAGGAGACCAGAATTGGAGGGTCCAGTCAGTATGCAGAGTTGAAAGCTGTAGTGATGACTCTTCAGGAGGATCCTTCTTCCCATGTCACTATCTACACTGACAGCTGGGCGGTTTTTAAAGGACTGACAACTTGGATGCCCACATGAAAGTCCAATGAATGGATGATTCATGGAAAGGTGGTGTGGAGAGGCAAGGAAGTCTGGGACTACATCTGGAAGGAAGCTCACTCCTGCACCATAAAAGTGGGGCATGTTGATGCACATGTGCCCCTAGTCCCAGACTTTAAGACTATAACAGAGTTGCAGATGAAATCGCCAAAGTGAAGACAGTTGTGCCAATTGATCCTGTCTTGATGAACTTGGCCAACTGGGCCCACAAGCAATCTGCATATTTGGGGCAGAAAGCAACATATGAATGGGCACAGCAGAGAGGATTGCCTATATCCATGGACATGATAAAGACTGTAATAGGGAACTGTACAGTGTGTGGAGAAGTGTGATAATGGCCATTGCAAAAGTACTCCACCGGGTCGATTAAGAGGGATGAAAGGCCTGCAGAGATCTGGCAGATTGACTTCATCGGTCCCCTGCCCCGGGGAAACAATGGACTAAGATATTGTTGCACTGCAGTGGACACCTGTTCAGGACTTATGCTTGTTCATCCCTGCAAATGTGCAGATCAAGCAGAAACGCTTCAACTGCTCCAGAAACTTGTCGTTGCTTATGGTCGTCCCAAACAAGTCCAAAGTGATAACAGCTCACACTGGATCAACAGTCAGCAGTGGGCCAACGATTCTGGAGTGTACTGGTTGTGCCACATCCCATACCATCCACAGGCAGCTGGTTTGATTGAAAGATACAACGGGCTATTGAAGGACCAGATACGCAAACTTACACCCACACATACACTAAGGGGGTGGGATCGGGTCCTCACACAGGCAGTCATGTTGTTAAATTCTAGGCCATGTTGTTAAATTCTAGGCCAATAGCCAAAAGCACACCATATGAGAGGATGGTAGGGGCTAGGGCACAGATTCCACAGCTGGAGTGCAGAGTTCAGTATTTATGTTAGGTTCTTGAAAGAACAGGGCTTAACAAGGATGCATAGCACTCTCAGAGGTAGGACGTTGAGACGGAAGGGAGTCAACACCAGTCTCAGAAGCATCAACCTCAAGGATAAAAGGTAACGTAGGATCAGGATGTGCCAACACAGGAGCAGAAACAAAGGCAGCCTTGAGACTTTCAAAGGCCTTAATGGACTCCGGAGACTAACTCTATGGGTTACTGCTCTTTCTGGTCATATCGATCAGGGGCTTGACCAGAGACCAGAAGTTATGAATAAACTAGTTGGCAAAACCCAGGAAACGCTGCAGAGGATGTAACCCCACGGGTCGAGGCCACTGTAGGACTGCCGAAAGTTTCTCTGGGTCCATCGGAAAACCAGCAGTGGAAATGACATTTAACCTGTTCCCGATGGAACTCACACTTCTCCAGTTTACAATAGAGATTGTTCTCTCCTAATTTCTGAAGCACACGACAGACATCTGTGTGGTGGCTCTCCAGGGACTTGGAAAATATGAGGATATCATCGAGATAAACCAACACATAACTGCAACAGATCTCGGAGGACATCGTTAATAAATTCCTGGAAAACTGCCGGGGCCTTACAAAGGCCAAAAGGCATTACGAGATACTCATAATGGCCGGTTCTGGTATTAAACGCAGTTTTCCACTCATCGCCCTCCTTAATCCTCGCGAGATTGTAAGCCCCTCTCAGATCAAGCTTAGTGAAAACCATTTCTCTCTTGAGGCGGTCAAATAACTCTGTAATCAACAGAATCAGGTAGGCATTCTTAATCGTGAAATGATTGAGACCCCTATAATCAATACAAGGTCTTAGTACACCGCTCCTCTTCTTCACAAAGAAGAAACCAGCAGGAGACGAGGATTTGTGGATGAAACCCAGAGAAAGTGTATCTGCAACATACTCCTCCATGGCTTTATCCTCCAAGACCGACAAAGGGTAAACCCTGCCACGAGGGGGAGTGGCACCAGGTTGAATGTCAATTGCGCAATCATACGGCCGGTGTGGAGGCAAACTACTGGCTTGACCTTTGTCAAAGACATCGCTAAAATCGCGGTACTCCTCTGGCAGGGAGGAGAGTGAAGAGGTGCACAGGACCTTGGCTACCTTCTGGAAGCATGTTTCACTGCACTGTAGTGACCAGGTGAGAACCTCAGCACGGAGCCAATCAAAAGAGGGGCTGTGCCTCTGTAACCAAGGATAACCAATAACCAGCAGAAACTTAGGAGAATAAATCACATGGAATTGGATTATCTCACGGTGAAGAGCCCCTATGGCCATGGACAATGAAACCGTCTCATGAGTCACATGGGCAGGCTGTAGAGGTCTCCCATCAAGAGCCTCAATGGCAAGTGGAGTGTCATGCAGCTGCAGTGGAATCGAGTGCTTTGATACAAAGGCAGCATCAATGAACAGGCCTGCAGCCCCGATTAATGCCTGTATCTCGATAGACGACTTAGCCCAAGAAAGGGTGGCCGAAACCAGGGGCTTATCATTCTGGATAACTGGGGACGACACAACACCACCTAAGGTCTGTCCATGACAGGACCTTAAGGTTCAGGTGTTCCCAGGATGGGTAGGACAAGACTTCTAAAAGTGACCTGCCTGGCCACAATAAAGGCACAATCTCTCCCTCCTCCTAAAGGCTCTCTCATCCGCAGAGAGAGACGCATGAAGCCCAAGTGCATGGGTTCATCTTCACTGACCGACTCGGTACCAGGAGGCATGGGAAGTGAGGGAGTCATGGGTGGGACTGCAAAGCTCGGAGGTAAACGTACAGGGGGCTTCCGCAAGCGCTCCTTAAAAGAAAGTCTTTCTCTGAGTCTGGAGTCAATGAGGATGGCAAACGAGATCAAGCTGTTCACACTGATTATGCTTATGGCTATCAGCTTTCCTTCCATCGTCTGCCTATGTGTGAGACCCCAGCAAAATGGCCGACGGCTCTGTTTAATACTGATGCTATTCATTACAATGATGGGCTTCGGGAAAATGGCTACCAGGCGTCCATCATGTGCAGACTATTTAAATATGTACGAACCAGTGCGCAAAACCACAATATGAGTAAGAGAATAATGAAACTGACGGTAAAATACCCGATGGAGAGCCGCCAACATAGATAGGTCCACTCAGTTCCCCAAAAAATCAAATATTAAATAAAGATATGTGGCGCTATTCCATCAATCAGTAACAAAAATGTAAGATGAAGTGGGCAGAGTCCACTCCACCTCATATAATATATGCCAGGAAAGAGTGAATAATAGCCTAGAAATAAATATCACCATACAAGAGTAGATCAAAAAAGATGCAGAATTGCATCTCTTTTTTGATCTACTCTTGTATGGTGATATTTATTTCTAGGCTATTATTCACTCTTTCCTGGCATATATTATATGAGGTGGAGTGGACTCTGCCCACTTCATCTTACATTTTTGTTACTGATTGATGGAATAGCGCCACATATCTTTATTTAATATCAGACTATTTAAAGGCATTTACTTTTACCCTGTGTTATCCTCTAAAGAAGTCACGTGACGTGATGATACGCGTCAGGATTGGAGCACGGGACACTGTCACAAACTGACGGCAGGAGACGAGTTCAGCGCTCGTGGATGCTATGTATCGCAGTTTACTTTTAAATGTGAGTTTACCATACTGTTTTAAATAAATTGTTTTTTATACGGGATTATGCTATGTGCGCTTTCTCCCTATACCCCACATACATTCACCCTATCTGACGAGCATTGAAAAGCGGGGACTGACTGAAGATACCTATTGAGGCATACGAACTTGGCGTTCATGGATTGATGCCCACACTCATTTTCAAAAAGTGAGTGCACCCCCTTTCTGTGTTCCACCCCCTCTCACTTTGGTCGTCACAGAGTTACACTACATTTCTGTTCATGTCATTTCTTTCATATACCGTCCTGCATATCCACCATTGGAACCGCCTCAAAAATTGGATGGGATATCCATGCTTGCCCGTGGTTTGCAACTAAGCACAAGCTGTATACCTTACAGCAGTAAAGTGAGCTACTTGCAGACACGGAGGTGTTTTCACTGAAGATTTCTCCCTTCTCTTGGAATTTTATACTACTTGGTGGTGGGACTGCTATATGCTTACTCATATGGATTTATCACATTCAGCTTTTGGATTTGTCACTATGTGCTAGTTTTGATACTAGCCCTTATCCACTTGGACTGTTTTGAGTGTTTTTTATCACTGCCATTTACACTTGTTATGTCATTTTTTTAGTCATTCAACCCATGTTAGTACCTATGTTATTTCATTGTATGTTTGTGTAGGGCATCTGTGGCCGCATCCACTTCGGCCGCTTTCACCTCTCTACCTTTTCTACTTAGCCCCTTCCACCTCCCCTTCCCTTTTGTCACAGCGCAACTACCACTTCTTTCTATTTATACTTTCTTGTCTGTTTGGATCAGTCACACAGGTGTTGCAGCAGTGTTCCTTAGTATAGGCCTTTTTGACAGCGCGGGAGTTTTCCAATTTTACATGATTAACTGTGAAGAGAGATGAGAGCTGGCAATTAGCCAACAGCTGAGCGGCCAGCTCAGAGAAGGAAGGGCTGAGCCAGCCCTGATACCCGGGAGCTGATGGCCTACCCACAGAAACATATTGGAGGTACGGGGACACTCTCTTACCCAACCTACTTAAAACCCTAAACAATGCCTTTCAGTAAGGTAGTCTGCCCGACTCCATGATCCAGGCTATTATTGTAGTTATTCCAAAACAAGGCAAGGACCCATTACAACCTGACTCCTATAGGCCAATTTCACTGCTCAACGCTGATGTCAAATTGCTGGCACGGTTGTTGGCCACTAGACTTTCTGGACTTGTGGCAGGGCTGGTCCACTGAGACCAGTCCGGTTTCATTCCTGCTAGAACTACAGCATTGAAGAATTGAAGACTATTCCTTAATGCTCAGCTCCCAGTAGATAGCCCTGGCAACACAGCCATCTTCTCCCTCGATGCTGCCAAGGCCTTCGACAGCGTGGAGTGTAAATATTTGTGGGAGGTTTTGCGGCGATGTGGTCTGGGCGACAAGTTTATCTCCTGGATCCAGCTTTTGTACGCTGCCCCTATGGCTAGGGTGAGGAATAATGACTCCCTTTTAGAGCTCTTCCCTCTAATTCACGGTACATGACAGGGGTGCCCCTTGTCACCCCTGTTGTTTGCCCTTGCACTGGAGCCTCTGGCGGCTATGGTGAGGGCCTCCCCTAACTTTACGGGCTTCCACAGAGGACAACGAGAGGAAAAGATTTCCTTGTACGCAGATGACACCCTGCTGTACTTGGGGGATACTGGATACTCCGAGAGCAGTCATGCGCCTAATAGATCAGTTTGGACAGTTATCAGGCTTTGCCATTAATTGGCATAAGTCAACTCTGTTGCTCCTGGATCCGTTACCGGCACCTTTGCCGGAAGATGTATCCCACATACAAGTAGTTTCCTCATTTAAGTATTTGGGCATAGTAGTGACTGGAAATACATGAGACTACATTACACTAAACCTGAAACCCATACTACAAAAGTTTCAACAGAAGCAGGCCGTAGTTACATAGTTAGTCAGGTTGAAAAAAGACACAAGTCCATCCAGTTCAACCATAAAAAAAAAAAAAAAATATTGTACAATCCAATATACCCAATTCTATACCCACATTTGATCCAGAGGAAGGCAAAAAACCCTAGCAGAGCATACTCCAATTTGCTACAGCAGGGGAAGAAATTCCTTCCTTATCCCCAAGAGGGGATCTGATCCAGGGATCAGATTTTCCCTGGATCAACTTTACCTATAAATGTTAGTACCCAGTTATATTATGTACATTTAGGAAAGTATCCAGGCCTTTCTTAAAGCAATCTACTGAGCTGGCCAGAACCACCTCTGGCGGGAGTCTATTCCACATTTTCACAGCTCTTACTGTGAAGAAAACTTTCTGTATTTGGAGATGAAATCTCTTTTCCTCTAGATGTAAAGAGTGCCCCCGTGTCCTCTGTGTTGATCATAAAGGGAATAACTCAACACCAAGTTCACTATATGGACCCCTTATATATTTGAACATATTGATCATGTCCCCCCTTATTTTCTTCTTCTCAAGAGTGAGTAAATTCAGTTCCTCTAATCTTTCCTCATAGCTAAGCTCCTCCATGCCTCTTATCAGTTTGGTTGCCCTTCTCTGCACTTTCTCCAGTTCCCCGATATACTTTTTGAGAACTGGTGCCCAAAACTAAACTGCATATTCCAGATGAGGTCTTACTAATGATTTGAACAGGGGCAAAATTATATCTCTCTCTCTGGAGTCCATACCTCTCTTAATACAAGAAAGGACTTTGCTCGCTTTGGAAACCACAGCTTGGCATTGCATGCTATTATTGAGCTTATGATCTACCAAAAATCGCAGATCCTTCTCCACTACGGATTCCCCCAGTTGCACTCCCCCCTAGCATGTATGATGCATGCACATTATTAGCCCCCAAGTGCATAACTTTACATTTATCAACATTAAACTTCATCTGCCACATAGTCGCCCAATTAAACAGTGCATTGAGGTTGGCTTGTAAATTGGAGACATCCTGTAAGGATGTTATTCCACTACATAGCTTGGTGTCATCTGCAAAGACAGAAATGTTACTTTTGATCCCAGACCCAATATCATTTATAAAGATATTAAAAATTAAGGGTCCCAGCACTGAACCTTGGGGTACACCACTGATAACCTTAGACCATTCAGAGTAAGAAGCATTACCGTATATACTCGAGTATAAGTCGAGTTTTTCAGCACATTTTTTTGTGCTGAAAGTGCCCCCCTGGACTTATACTCGAGTCAAGCACTTTTCTGCAGCAAAAAATTTCATTTTCCGAACCGACTTTGGGGCCCCGTATCTCAGGGCCACTTGGTGCTAGGAACCCCAAATTTGGTGTGCAAACCCAGTGGAACTGGTGCCAGAACATATCCAATGGAGTTCCTAGCACCAAGTGGCCCCGAGATACGGGGCCCCAAAATCGGTTCGGAAAATGTCATTCTCTGCTGCAGAAAAGTGCTTGACATTTTCTGAACCGATTTTTGGGGCCCTGTATCTCGGGGCCACTTGGTGCTAGAAAACCCAGCTTTGGAAATTGTATGGTGCTAGTTCCACTGGGTTTGCACAGCAAATTTGGGGTTCTTAGCACTAAGTGGCCCCAAGATACGGGGCACCAAATTCGGTCAACTGTGTCCATCTGCAGCAATGTCATTTTGGGACCCTTTGGGTTCAGAGACCCCAAATTTTGGCTGCAGCTAGGGGGCATCTAGGAACCCTTAACTACCGAGTTTGAAGTTCGGGGGACCTATGGCTGCAAATGGGCACAGTGAGGCATGCAAATGGGCACAGTGAGGCTGCAAATGGGCATTGTTGACCCTCTTTTCCACTTACAGTAGCTGTGCATTTCTCACCCTTGTCTTATACTCGGGTCAATAAGTTTTTCCCATTTTTTTGTGGTAAATTAGGGCCTCGACTTATACTCAGAACGACTTATACTCGAGTATATACGGTAACTACTACTCTCTGAATTCTGTCTTTTAGCCAGTTTTCTTTTCATCTACAAACTGATATTTCCAAGCCTGTAGACTTTACCTTACACATGAGCTGTGTGTGCGGAACTGTATCGAACGCTTTTGCAAAATCCAAGTATACCACGTCCACAGCCACCCCTCCATCCAAGGTTTTACTTACCTCTTCATAAAAAGAAATCAGGTTTGTCTGACAACTTCTGTCTTTCATGAATCCATGCTGTCTATTGCTTAAAATGTTTTTTTTTCCAGCAAGAACTTGTCTATATGGTCTTTTATTAAACGCTCCAGTACATTCCCGACTATAGAAGTTAAACTAACAGATCTATAGTTACTTGGTAAAGACTTTGCTCCCTTTTTAAATATAGGCACCACGTTCGCCCTGCGCCAACGAAGTGGTACTATTCCTGTCGTTAATGAGTCCCTAAAAATTAGATACAATGGCCTTGAAATTACAGGGCTCAATTACTTTAGGATCCGTGGGTGGATGCCATCAGGTCCAGGTGCTTTATCCACCTTTATTTTGTCTAAATATTTCTGGACCATATCAGTTTTGAGCCATTGTGGATCATTCTGGGCTGTGTCAATACCACCCCCATTATGGACATGAGCTCCCCCATGCTCTTTTGTATACACAGAGCTGCAGAAAGTATTTAATAAATTAGCCTTCTCTTTGTCCCCAGTCACCCACTCTAGATTATTTTGTAAAGGGACTACATGCTCAGACCTGAAATTTTTACTATTAATATATTTGAAGAATTTTTTTGGGTTTGTCCTACTATCTTTTGCAATCTGTCGTTTGTTTTGAATTTTTTGCATCCTTGATTTCCTTTTTACATATTCTGTTAAATTCTTTGTAACATTTAAACAACACTAGTGTTCCTTAATTTTTATATTTTTTAAAAAGCTCTTTTTTATTGTTTATAGCTTTTTTAACTTTGACCGTGAGCCACATAGGTTTTATTTTTAGCATTTTAAACTTATTGCCCATGGGTATATACTTTGTAGTGAGGTCCCAAACAGTCTTTTTGAAGAATTCCCATTTCTGGGAATTCTGAAATTCCTAAATTTGCTCTCTTGAAGTTAAGTGATTTTTTATTTCCCGTATGTATTTCTTGTTTACAGATAACATCAAATGAAATCATCTTATGATCACTGCTACCCAGGTGTTCCTTTATCTGAACATTAGTAATAAGCTCTGCAGGTTTGAGATTACCAGGTCCAACAGAGCTTCATTCCTAGTTGGGGCCTCAATAAACTGGACCATAAAATTGTCCTGTAATAGGTTTATAAATTTTTGCCCTTTAACTGTCCCAGCAGTGCCATTACTCCAGTCAATTTTTGGGTAGTTAAAATCCCCCATTATTATCACCGTCCCAGCCTTTGCAGCCCTTTCCATCTGTGCAAGGAGCTAAGTCTCCACCTCCTCGTTAACATTGGGTGGTCTATAACAAACGCCAATGATTAACTTTGAACTACGCACATCTATATGCAGTTCCACCCATAATGCCTCAGACTCATCACACTCTCCATCAACCAGGTCCTCTTTCACACTTTCTTTGAGATCACTTCTCACATAGAGACAGACCCCGCCACCTTTCCTTTTTACCCTGTCTCTTCGAAAGAGTGCATAGCCAGGAATATTAATAGCCTAGTCATGTGAGGATTGAAGCCAAGTTTCAGTAATACTGATTACACCATAGCTCTCCTCATGCACCAGAGCTTCCAACTCACCTATTTTGCTTGGCAGACTTCTGGAATTGGTGAACAAACACTTTAATGCATTATTACATTTTGCTCTGGTGTTTTTCAGGCCAGTTGGAGCAGACTACCTCTGTTGGTGACTGGCTGCGTCAATCTCATAAAAATTATCTGGGCACCGCAGCTGCTGTACATTCTACATAATGCCCCGGTTTGGATACCACAGTATTGGCATTTAGATTCACAGTTTAGAGCACTCATTTGGAGAGGTGGAGTGGCGAGAATTAAACTGGCCACTCTACAACTCCCAAAAGACCAGGGGGGCATGGCGGTTCCCCACCCTCTAATGTACTACCTAGCTGAGCAGATGCAACATTTCACGGGGTGGGATCTCGGGATGGTGTCAGACCCCTCCAGGGATCTCCTCCTAGGCCCTGGAATGGATTATACTGCCATGTCCAATATGGAGCTGGGCTTCCCTAGTGTTCCCTCTAACTGCCCCACAGTTAGGTCACTGATGAAAATCTGGAGCAGAGTTAAGACCACTTTGGGACTGACGAGTTATCTCCGTCAGACCCCTATATGGCGAAACCGCTTTTACGTGGACTTGACCAGGGTGCCTAACCGGTCGGTCTGGGAAAGGGCGGGGGTTAGATACCTCACACAGATACTTGACAGACCTGTCCTAAAGCCGTACAACCAATTACTGAGTGAAATCCCTGCACTTAAAGGCCACCGCTTTCAATACATACAATTACAACATGCCTTTGGATACCAAAGTCGACAATCCAACTTGCAATTAGAAGATTCCACATTCCTTGAGTCCATATATTCTGATTATGAGAAAAAGGGAATCATTTCTAGAATCTATATCCACCTACTATCACACATACAAGCCCCTGACTTACCATGTAGGGAGGGGTGGGTGCGAAATATCGGTCCCATCGATGGTGAGCAGTGGAATCAGATCCTGGGAGTGGGTCCCTTGGTATCAGTATCAGCGGCACAGAGACTGTCTCACCTGTTTATACTACACAGAGTATACCGCACTCCAGTACAGTTGCATAAGTGGGTAGGCGTGACTCCCCCATATGTCCCAAATGCCAAGCTTATCCGGGTGATCTCATTCATATGCTCTAGCGATGCCCCAAGCTAGTGAGGTACTGTAATTGCATCATTGCCAGAATAAACAGTGTATTCCAAGCTCAGTTAGCGGTAGAGCCATTGATCTGCTTACTGGGTTGCCTGGACGAAGACTTGTACCTCCCCCCGGTGCACATTGCCCTCACGAGGCTTATATATATTTAGCCAGGAAGCTGATTGCCCATTTGTGGCTCTCAGTACGCACCCCAAAGAAGGCGCAGTGGACACAAATGGTCAATGCTAGCCTCATTCGGGAAAAAAACATGTATCGCCATAGAAAATCGCCAACAAAAAATTTACCAACATCTGGCAGAGTTGGCTTACCTCCCCAGATGTTGCACCACCACAATTGGCCCTAGACAGGCTGCTGATGGGATAACTGGGCCTTTAGAACTGATGTTGGTGCCCTATATGGTTCAGAAAGATGAGTGACGTGCTAGGAGTGCTTTGCATGCTCAGCAAATGTCAACCCCTAATGATATATGATCGGTTGGTTTACCACTTTTTTGTTTTTATTTTTATTTAATTTACCTAAGTTTCTTTCTTAGCTGAGCACTAGGCTATTCATCTGTTTGTTTGTATTTTTTTTTCTTATATTCAGGGCAACCAGGAACTCAGGGTTCCATACAATGTTTTTTCAGCTGTATGATAACAGTGTTGGCCTTACTGTTAATGCCACTCATACGTTGTAATGAGAAATGAGACTCCTGTTTTATATCTGTATCATACGATTGCAATTGTCCCATGTTTTGCCTTATGTTCTCATTAATAAAAACCTTTTTACCCCAAACACTATGTCAACTGCAGGACTCCCAGTGTGGTGTATCTACTCTCTTGCAAGTGTGGATGCTACTACGTCGGGAAGACAATAAATTAATTTTGGTAGCGTGTATATACCATCATCTATCTAGTATACATAAACATGATCCCAACATGCCTATGGTGATCTCAACAAGCATGTACTGCAGTGCGAACTTAGATGGATTTTTGATTTGTAGGCCACCTCACCTCCTGGCCTAAATGGGGCATTTCTTTTAAAGCCCTATCTTCCTGGGTTTGTGTCAGGGGGATGCAAATTAAATCTGTAATCTTTAATCATGAGGATTGCAATTATAATACCAACTGGTAATATTTCAATATTGTCATCTTTTCTTTGTATGAACCATGACCTTTGTGCTGATTCTATGGTTGTTTTTTATTCCATATTGTTATTCATTATTATTTACAATATATGGCAACAGCCTGTCATGCTCTTTTTTTTTTCTTTTTTTCACATGTATCATTTACCCACTGTGGCTGTCATAACCATTTGGGTCCACTGGGTGGCACTGCATGCGTCCCCTGTGGAGTCTTTTTGCCTACACCACCCGGCGGGTAGGCTCCACCTGCGCAGACACCACTTCCTGCTGTCCTCACGGCCTGTCTGCAGGCTAGAGCTCCTACCCATCCCCACCGCATGTTCGGATGCGGTTGGAGAATTCCAATGCTGGTAATGATTTGGCGCGTGATGTCCTCCTGCTCCTAGGGGCAGGGCCACACTGCATTTCCCTTCATCAGAGAACCACCCTGTTTCTGCCCCCATACTCTCTACATAAAGCAGTCACACCCAGCAGGTCTGTCTCGGATCAAGCTCTGCCACTGTGGTGGAATGTCTGCACCAGCTTGTTAAAAGGTACTGTAACCTTTGACAGGAATACATCATTCCTATCTGTGTTCCTGTCTCATTGCCATGAAGTGCTATGTGCCTTTATATAATGATTTTGATGAAGTGTATGCTAATATGCCCTACCCCCCTCTTTGGGTTCAGATATTATTATCCTTACTGCTGGTGTAGCCTACACAGTGTTTCTTGTGGATGTTTGCAAGCTACTCATCCAGGTATACACACGCATCCACCTGTTGCTCCGCGGAGTGTTTCAGGCATTGTGGGATCTTTCATTGATTTTACTGTTCGTTGCCTTTTGTTTGCTATGAATATACTATAATTTTACTCTGTGAAATCACTTGTCCTGTTTACATTATGTATTGCAGTGTGATTATCATGTGACTATGTTTATATTTCAGAAAGAGAAACAAAGTCACCCAAAATATAATTTCCCCTGATGAAGGAATATACATTGATAATTCCGAAACATGTTGGGCTATATGCAAGAAATCCCTACCAACTGACCACAGCATGACTGACAGTGTTTCGGCAAACTTGCTCTTATTGGGTTCGACTACATATGTAACATGTACATTTTGTTCTATTTTGTATACATTGTGTATTTTATATAACCTTGCCTAAAAGGCTATATTTACAATTTTATTACGCTTTGTACTTAATAAAAGTGGCATCATGTTACATTTTTATCTAAACAACTAACTCTAATAGAGTTTCTGCCTAAAAAGTCCAAGGGGGCTGTCCCATTTGCACCTTGATGCATGTTTTTTCTACAGTGAGGACGGAAAGTATTCAGACCCCCTTAACTTTTTCACTCTTTGTTATATTGCAGCCATTTGCTAAAATCATTTTCATAAAATCAAGTTCATTTTTTCCTCATAAATGTACACACAGCACCCCATATTGACAGAAAAACACTGAATTGTTGACATTTTTGCAGCTTTATTAAAAGAGAAAAACTGAAATATCACATGGTTTGCTGTAGCAAATTGGAGCATGCTCTGCTGGGGTTTTTTGCCTTCCTCTGGATCAACTGAGGGTATAAAATTGGGTATATTGGATTGTACGATATTTTTTATTTGATTTATTTATTGTTTTTAAGTTTGAACTGGATGGACTTGTGTCTTTTTTCAACCCGACTATGTAACTATGGTCCTAAGTATTTAGACGCTTTGCTCGGTATTTAGTAGAAGCACCCTTTTGATCTAATACAGCCAGGAGTCTATTGGGGAAAGATGCAACAAGTTTTTCACACCTGCATTTGGGGATCCTCCTTGCAGATCCTCTCCAGTTCTGTCAGATTGGATGGTTAACGTTGGTGGACAGCCATTTTTAGGTCTCTCCAGAGATGCTCAATTGGGTTTAAGTCAGGGCTCTGGCTGGGCCATTCAAGAACAGTCATGGAGTTGTAGTGAAGCCACTCCTTTGTTATTTTAGCTGTGTGCTTAAGGTCATTGTCTTGTTGGAAGGTAAACCTTTGGCCCAGTCTGAGGTCCTGAGCACTCTGGAGAAGGTTTTTGTCCAGGATATCCCTGCACTTGGCCACATTCATCTTTCCCTGGATTGCAACCTGTTGTCCTGTCCCTGCAGCTAAAACACCCCCACAGCATGATGCTGCCACCACCATGCTTCACTGTTGGGACTGTATTGGAGAGGTGATGAGCAGTGCCTGGTTTTCTCCACACATACCAATTAGAATTAAGGCCAAAAAGTTCTATCTTGGTCTCATCAGACCAGAGAATCTTATTTCTCACCATCTTGGAGTCCTTCAGGTGTTTTTTTAGCAAACTCCATGCGGGCTTTCATGTGTCTTGCACTGAGGAGAGGCTTCCGTCGAGCCACTCTGTCATAAAGCCCTGACTGGTGGAGGGCTGCAGTGATGGTTAAATTTCTACAACTTTCTACCCTCTCCCAAATGCATCCCTGGAGCTCAGCCACAGTGATCTTTGGGTTCTTTTTTACCTCTCTCACCAAGGCTCTTCTCCCCCGATAGCTCAGTTTGGCCGGACGGCCAGCTCTAGGAAGGGTTCTGGTCGTCCCAAACTCCTTCCTTTTAAGGATTGTGGAGGCCACTGTGCTCTTAGGAACCTTAAGTGCAGCAGAAATGTGTTTGTAACCTTGGCCAGATCTGTGTCTTGCCACTGGAGCTTTTAATAAAAGACCACATAGACGAGTTCTTGCTGGAAAAAAACATTTTAAGCAACAGACAGCATGGGTTCATGAAAGACAGAAGTTGTCAGACAAACCTGATTTCTTTTTATGAAGAGGTAAGTAAAACCTTGGACAGAGGGGTGGCTGTGGACGTGGTTTACTTGGATTTTGCAAAAGCGTTCAATACAGTTCCGCACACACGGCTCATGTGTAAGTTAAAGTCTACAGGCTTGGAAATATCAGTTTGTAAATGGATAGAAAACTGGCTAAAAAACAGAATTCAGAGAGTAGTGGTTAATGATTCTTACTCTGAATGGTCTAAGGTTATCAGTGGTGTACCCCAAGGTTCAGTGCTGGGACCCTTACTCTTTAATATCTTTATAAATGATATCGGGTCTGGGATCAAAAGTAACATTTCTGTCTTTGCAGATGACACCAAGCTATGCAGTGGAATAACGTCCTTACAGGATGTCTCCAATTTACAAGCCGACCTCAATGCACTGTCTAATTGGGCGACTATGTGGCAGATGAGGTTTAATGTTGAGAAATGTAAAGTTATGCATGCATCATACATACTAGGGGGAGTACAACTGGGGGAATCCGTAGTGGAGAAGGATCTGGGGGTTTTGGTAGATCATAAGCTCAATAATAGCATGCAATGCCAAGCTGCGGTTTCCAAAGCGAGCAAAGTCCTTTCTTGTATTAAGAGAGGTATGGACTCCAGAGAGAGAGATATAATTTTGCCCCTGTTCAAATAATTAGTAAGACCTCATCTGGAATATGCAGTTCAGTTTTGGGCACCAGTTCTCAAAAAGGATATCAGGGAACTGGAGAAAGTGCAGAGAAGGGCAACCGAACTCATAAGAGGCATGGGGGAGCTCAGCTATGAGGAAAGATTAGAGGAACTGAATTTGTTCACTCTTGAGAAGAGGAGAATAAGGGGGGATATGATCAACATGTTCAAATATATAAGGGGTCCATATAGTGAACTTGGTGTTGAGTTATTCACTTTACGGTCAACACAGAGGACAAGGGGCACTCTTTACGACTGGAGGAAAAGAGATTTCATCTCCAAATACGGAAAGGTTTCTTCACAGTAAGAGCTGTGAAAATGTGGAATAGACTCCCTCCAGAGGTGGTTCTGGCCAGCTCAGTAGATTGCTTCAAGAAAGGCCATGATACTTTACTAAATGTACATAATATAACTGGGTACTGACATTTATAGGTAAAGTTGATCCAGGGAACATCCGATTGCCTCTCTGGGATCAGGAAGGAATTTTTTCCCCTGCTGTAGCAAATTGGAGCATGCTCTGCTGGGGTTTTTTGCCTTCCTCTGGATCAACTGTGGGTATAGTATTGGGTATATTGGATTGTACGATTTATTTTATTTTATTTTTTTATGGTTGAACTGGATGGACTTGTGTCTTTTTTCAACCTGACTAACTATGTAACTAACTATGTAACTATGTAATTCTGTCTCTAAACTCTTCAGGCAGTTCCTTTGACCTCATGATTCTCATTTGCTCTGACATACACTGTGAGCTGTAAGGCCTTATATAGACAGGTATGTGGCTTTCCTAATCAAGTCCAATCAGTATAAGCAGTATAATCAAACACATCTGGACTCAAATGAAGGTGTAGAACCATTTCAAGGATGATCAGAAGAAATGGACAGCACCTGAGTTAAATATATGAGTATTACAGCAAAGGGTCTGAATACTTAGGACCATGTGATATTTCAGTTTTTCTTTTTTAATAAATCTGCAAAAATGTCAACAATTCTGTGTTTTTCTGTCAATATGGGGTGCTGTGTGTACATTAATGAGGAAAAAAAATGAACTTAAATGATTTTAGCAAATGGCTGCAATATAACAAAGAGTGAAAATTTTAAGGGGGTCTGAATACTTTCCGTCCTCACTGTACATTTGCACACTAGCCCCTTTAGTCTTTAGCTACAGTTACACACTCTTATAATTATTATTATATTTATACAGGATTTATATAGTGCCAACAGGAAAAAAAATTAACTTAAATGATTTTAGGGGGTCTGAGTACTTTCTGTCCCCACTGTGTATATATATATATATATATATATATATATATATATATGTGTGTGTGTGCAAAAACAATTGCCATACTGACTGCAATTAGGGTGTATCTAGAAGTACTCTAAAGTGGTAATAATGCTAATAGTATCCATATTAATATCAATAATAGCAGTTGTCATACCAAATCGATCAAATCGGCGTCCGGATCCCATCAAACACACACATTCCGGTCCTTATCCAGAGTGCATAGCTGCTCGTTTTAGCATTTGCTTCACTACCAGAAGCATTGTAATACCAAAAATGGCAGATGGAACGCATGCTGTATTGTTTATGCCCTAGTTCTCTTAGAAATCGTAAATGCAGTCCAGACGTTACTTCCTGTGCACCGGGTGTCTCACAGGATTGACATCGGCCGTTGTGGACACTGTCCACCATTTTGGTGAAGACTTCTTGTAGAGGGCAAAGCAGACAGATCTGCCACCTCACACACCGCTCACTAGTCGCTCATAGAGACACATGAAAGACACACGAAAGAGATCTTATACCCCACCTCTCATACCTTAGATGAAAAATGAGAGAGGAAACTTATATGCACACATGCATATAAAAAGCATAGTTACTAGTATGCACGTGTGTGTGTGTGTGTGCGCGTATATATATAAATATATATATAATCCTACTAGTAAAAAGTTCCATAAATGAAAATAAAGAAGGTAAAAGCTCATTACCCATAGGGGAGAATCTAATACATTATTGGATAATGGCATATTCATTCTACCCCCACCTGTGACTTGCACTTCCAGTGTATCATTTGAGAGTGCAGCTACAGACTTGGGCATTGACCCCAAGACACCTAATCAAGTACAGGCATATAACCCCTTTACGGTCCTTGGAAATTCTGAGTCAGATGATAACTGTGCTAGAATATCAGACATCACACCCCCTTTGATTTTTTTTTAGAGAAGGAAGTTGCAAAAATAGAGGGTTCTGTAACAGGCAACAAGATTTTGGACCCTCTATTGCTCACTCCATTTATGATAAAAAAACAAGGAAAGGAGAAGAAGAACAAGAAGAGGAATAAGAGGAGGAAAGAGATGTAAAAAGAGGCAGACTCTAGAAACCACCATTTCTACTATTAAAATCTATCCAGCTCTGTTTTTTCGGAAACTGAAATGGACCTCCTCATGAAGGGTCTTAATTGTGCTCCACCCAGTACACCAAATTTATTTGAGCTATTCATCGATCTCAATAAATATATACGCAAACTCACTATCCAAAGATATTATATACTTAAAGAAGCTAGAAGTAATAATAGTACTGGTAATAATATTGGAGCAGAACCAGTTATATTGCCATCCTCTGAAACTAGTTTAGAGGAGGTATCACGTACCTGATCGGAGGCTGAAGTGCTGGGAGAGCTTCCCTTGCGACTAAGTGCAGAGCGCCCCCTGGAGGTGGTACAGGGGGAGCTATACTCAAAGCGGCAGAGGTTGCTGGCTGCGGCAAGCTGAGATGAAGCAGAGAAGTCCACTGGTGGGCAGCTGACGAGCAGGGTAGACTGCTAGGCAGGGGTACCTCGGAAGTACCAGATGAGATCGTACAGCAGGAAGTACCAGGAGCAGTGTCAGGAGCCAGGCCGGGGTTCATACACAGGACAGCAAACAGTAGCACAGTCTATAGAACAAGCCAGGGGTTATACACGGTGCAGCGGATCAAACAGTAGCAAAGTCCATAAAACAAGCCAGGGGTCATACACAGTGCAGCAGATCAAACAGTAGCAAAGTCCATAAAACAAGCCAGGGGTCATACACGGTGCAGCAGATCAGAGCGGAGTAACAGGAACGAGCCAAGGGTCAAGCCGGGGTAAGTACAGATCAGATAGCTCAAGACAAGCCGGGTCGTTTAGCAGATAATCCAAGACAACAGGAACAGGAACTGAGGAATACACAGGAAGCTGAAGATCATGCAGCAGTTGGTGACTGCTGCAACATGCTTTAAATAGCATGCTTGGTGCCTGGTGTCTCTCACGTGGTGTGTGTGCTTTGGCGTGCAGGTGTTCGCATTAGTGCTGGAGAATTTGTGTTCATTGATACAGGATTCTGCTGGCCATAGATGTTAGTTCTCCTGCGGGTTAGTCCCTGACAGTGCCCCCCCCCCAAGGGGCAGCCTCCGGATGCCCAGGCGGGCTTGCTTCTCCGGATATCTTCTGAAGAATTCACGTAGCAGTCTAGGGGCATGAACATTACTTGCGGGTTCCCAAGAGCTCTCCTCTGATGGGTAACCCTTCCACTTTACTAAATATTGAATTTGTCTACCTCTCTTTCGACAATCCAGGATGATTTCCACCTCGAACTCCGTTTCTTCACCCACTGTGATTGGAGGTGGAGAAGGATCTTCTCTTGCAGAGAAGGGGCCAGTACTGATTGGCTTGAGCAGCGAGACGTGGAAGACTGGGTGAATCTTGTAAGAGCTTGGCAGGGACAATTCAAAAGCCACAGGATTAATCTCTCTCTTAATCGCAAAGGGACTGATGAATCTTGGGCCCAGCTTCCGGGAGGGGCAAGACAATTTGAGATTCAATGTGGAGAGCCAAACTTTGTCCCCTACTTTCAGAACTGGATTACCTTTCCTCTTCCTGTCATAATGCTTTTTATAGTCCTCCTGTGCTTTTTTCATGTTTTCTTGAAGAACCTGTAAATTTTCTTGAATGAAAGTTAATCTGTCCTGTACAGCAGGTACCGCTGCTTCTGGAGTGACATAAGGCAAGAAGGATGGGTGGAATCCATAGTTTGCCCAGAATGGAGACTGATTGGTGGAGGCGTGTACCGAATTATTATAGGCAAATTCGGCACATGGCAGCAAGGTTACCCAGTTATCTTGAGAGAAGGTAGAAAAACAGTGGAGGTACTGCTCTAGTGTCTGATTCGTCCTCTCCGTCTGGCCATTACTCTGTGGGTGATAGGCAGAAGACAAACCGATTTCAATGTTCAAAGCTTTACAGAGAGCCCTCCAGAACCTTGAAGTAAATTGTACTCCTCTGTCGGATACAATACTGTCTGGCAAGCCGTGCAATCTTACGATCTCTTTAATAAAGACATGTGCTGTATCAATGGCAGAAGGTGTGCCTAGTAGATTCGTCACTGCTTGGGTCAGCGTAGCGACTTGCTGGCACAGAGTCTTGAGCAGGGAAGCACCTCCGTCAGCCTCTGACGTTACTGGCTGCATGATACTACCACATACCTGATCGGAGGCTGAAGTGCTGGGAGAGCTTCCCTTGCAATTAAGTGCAGAGCGCCCCCTGGAGGTGGTACAGGGGGAGCTATACTCAAAGCGACAGGGGTTGCTGGCTGCGGCAAGCTGAGATGAAGCAGAGAAGTCCACTGGTGGGCAGCTGACGAGCAGGGTAGACTGCTAGGCAGGGGTACCTTGGAAGTACCAGATGAGATCGTACAGCAGGAAGTACCAGGAGCAGTGTCAGGAGCCAGGCCGGGGTTCATACACAGGACAGCAAACAGTAGCACAGTCTATAGAACAAGCCAGGGGTTATACACGGTGCAGCGGATCAAACAGTAGCAAAGTCCATAAAACAAGCCAGGGGTCATACACAGTGCAGCAGATCAAACAGTAGCAAAGTCCATAAAACAAGCCAGGGGTCATACACGGTGCAGCAGATCAGAGCGGAGTAACAGGAACGAGCCAAGGATCAAGCCGGGGTAAGTACAGATCAGATAGGTCAAGACAAGCCGGGTCGTTTAGCAGATAATCCAAGACAACAGGAACAGGAACTAAGGAATACACAGGAAGCTGAAGATCATGCAGCAGTTGGTGACTGCTGCAACATGCTTTAAATAGCATGCTTGGTGCCTGGTGTCTCTCACGTGGTGTGTGTGCTTTGGCGTGCAGGTGTTCGCATTAGTGCTGGAGAATTTGTGTTCATTGATACAGGATTCTGCTGGCCATAGATGTTAGTTCTCCTGCGGGTTAGTCCCTGACAGGAGGATTCTTTACCAAATGTAATAGAGCTATATCTAGAGGCCCAACAAGATGGACAGACAATTTCTGAACCAAATGTTTGTCCCTCATGTGGAAGTGCAATAGTCCAGATTGCATTTAGACCCAAATCCTCTTTCCAAAGACCCAAATCCTCCTCTTTTAAAACAAAGTTTAATTATAATAACAAGAAAAATAGCACCAAAAACTTTGATCCCTATCTTATGTCTATAGACAGCCTGAAACAAAATCAGGATGTACTTATCCGAAGGGGCAATAAAGATGGAAGTCTTGTTGTTCAAAATAAAGATGAGTATATAGCTAAGGCAAGGAGAATCCTGGGTGACACAATACCAATACTAAATTAAGAAAGGATCCTACAGTGGAGTACACACAAGAACTAAAAATACTTTTGGATGAGGCATTATTGAAGGAAGTTCTTACAAAAAACGAATATTTTTTCCTGTACAATAGACATGCTGTGACTCCACACTTTTACCATATAGCCAAGGTGCAAAAGAGTCCTATAAATCCCCGGGGAAGACCAATAATTGCTGGACAGTCTTTCTAGCAACCTGGGATCCTATATTGATTATTTTTTGCAGGACATTGTGACCAATCTACTATCCTTTGTAAGAGACTCTGGCCATATGCTTGAAATCCTGTGTAATTACAAACGGCAGCCTAGCTATAGATGGCTCTCTCTGGACGTGGCCTTGTTGTATACATCTATTGACCATACATATGGTCTAAGAGCCATGAACGATTATCTACTAGAGGATGATAGATTGAATCCCTTACAAGCCAAATTCTTTTTAGATTGTGTCGAATACTCCCTCACACACAACTATTTTTCCTTTTTGGGTGAATATTACCTACAGACTAGAGGCACAGCTATAGGGGCCAGGTTTGCCCCCAGCTTTGCAAATTTATTTATGGGATTTTGAGAGAGTGCTTTTATATGGAAAAACAATCCTTTTGGGGCAAACCTGGTCCTCTATGGCAGATATATTGATGATATCCTTATAATCTGGGACGGGTCAGATCATGATCTCAATAATTTTCTAGAATACTGTAAGGATAATCCCTTCAGTATAGAATTTACCCATGTCATTGACGAAAAGTGCCTAATCTTCCTGGACCTAGAACTCCAGGGAAACTTTGATGGTGATATCTTGTCTAGAACCCACTTCAAACCAAGTGGAGGTAATTCTTACCTACATGTGAAAAGTAATCACCATCCAAGGTGGATACAAAATGTCCCCTATGGGCAAATCTGTCGCTTGAAGCATAAGTGCACCCAAAAAGAAGACTATTTATAACAGAGTGAGCTCCTTACGCAGAAGTTTAAAGAGAAAGGCTATGATGCAAGTCACATAGAGACAGCTCTAAACAAATATCTGGCCCTTTACGACAATCCATCAGATCACAATAAAGAACCTCTATGCTGGACTAACCCTGACATTCAACGGGTTCGATTCTCTACTCGGTATTCTAATAAGGCCTTTGAGATTCAGAATATAATTAAAAGAAATTGGAACATTCTCAAACATGACTCTATGTTAGGTAACACACTCCCCGATCATCCTAATATTGTGTTTCAGAAGCCTTGAGACCTGAGGAGCTTGGTAGCCCCAAGTAGGGTGAAAATATCTACTGATAAACCCACCAGTATATGGTCAACAATATTTGACCAAAAAGGGAGCTACAAGTGCAGTGTTAAAAACTGTGGCACATGCATGTACATGTGGCACAGGAAGAAAACTGTAGTGGGGAGAGATGGAAGGATCCATAAACTAAAACAGTTCATGAACTGCGGAACAGAATATGTAGTTTATGCTATTGTCTGCCCTTGTGGTCATCTCTATGTGGGTCGGACTTTGCGTCCTATGAGAGTCAGAATAGGAGAACATAAACGTGGTATTATTAATCTCAGAGACAAATACCCAGTTCCCTGGCACTTTCAAGAGGCCCACCAGGGAGATCCATCGGGTATGAGAGTGTTCGGTATAGAGTCATTCAGGGGAGATCTAGATACAGGGAGGAGACAACAGAGGCTATGTAAGCGAGAAGCCTTCTGGATCTTCACCCTTGGCAGTCTCACCCCCGGAGGCCTCAACGAAGACCCCGAAATACACAAAATAGTGTGAAGCACTATAGAGCTAAATATAGGATAGGCTTTTTCACCCACTAACAACATCTACCTTTTGCTACATGATGTATACTAGCCATCAGTGTGGGAAGTTGTGGTTTGGCCTTCCCCAATTTAGATAGATATATCATTTATGTGTTCATTATATCAGCAAAAAACTTCTGTTCACCAATTCAATTTTGTCTAGGAACACGCACATGCTTGTGCATGTGCGTATACATTCATATCTTTTTCTACTTTTTTTACCGTCAATATGTATTTTAATAGTTCAACAGTGATTTTTTAAAATGTTTTTTAAAATTGAAAATCTGTTATCCTTAACGCTAAGTATATAGATTCAATTTAAAAAAAACTCTTTTATACCATTTAAAACACTTAATCATGTGTATATTTAATGTGCATTGCCTATATGTGCATGCTTTTATCTCTGTATATATTTGTATGCTTGTGTGTGTGCAATTTTGTGTATACATGGGTGTATTTATGTGTTTGTGCGTATGTCTATATACGGTGGGGAAGGAAAGTATTCAGACCCCCTTAAATTTTTCACTCTTTGTTATATTGCAGCCATTTGCTAAAATCATTTAAGTTCATTTTTTTCCTCATTAATGTACACACAGCACCTCATATTGACAGAAAAACACAGAATTGTTGACATTTTTGCAGATTTATTAAAAAAGAAAAACTGAAATATCACATGGTCCTAAGTATTCAGACCCTTTGCTGTAATACTCATATATTTAACTCAGGTGCTGTCCATTTCTTCTGATCATCCTTGAAATGGTTCTACACCTTCATTTGAGTCCAGATGTGTTTGATTATACTGATTGGACTTGATTAGGAAAGCCACGCACCTGTCTATATAAGACCTTACAGCTCACAGTGCATGTCAGAGCAAATGAGAATCATGAGGCCAAAGGAACTGCCTGAAGAGCTCAGAGACAGAATTGTGGCAAGGCACAGATCTGGCCAAGGTTACAAACACATTTTTGCTGCACTTAAGTTTCCTAAGATCACAGTGGCCTCCAAAATTCTTAAATGGAAGACGTTTGGGGTGACCAGAACCCTTCCTAGAGCTGGCCATCTGGCCAAACTGAGCTATCGGGGGAGAAGAGCCTTGGTGAGAGAGGTAAAGAAGAACCCAAAGATCACTGTGGCTGAGCTCCAGGGATGCAGTCGGGAGAGGGGAGAAAGTTGTAGAAATGTAACCATCACTGCAGCCCTCCACATGTCAGGGCTTTATGACAGAGTGGCCCGACGGAAGCCTCTCCTCAGTGCAAGACACATGTAAGCCCGCATGGAGTTTGCTAAAAAAACACCTGAAGGACTCCAAGATGGTGAGAAATAAGATTCTCTGGTCTGATGAGACCAAGATAGAACTTTTTGGCCTTAATTCTAATTGGTATGTGTGGAGAAAATCAGGCACTTCTCATCACCTCTCCAATACAGTCCCAACAGTGAAGTATGGTGGTGGCAGCATCATGCTGTGGGGGTGTTTTTCAGCTGCAGGGACAGGAGGACTGGTTGCAATTGAGGGAAAGATGAATTCAGCCAAGTACAGGGATATCCTGGGCGAAAACATTCAGAGTGCTCAGGACCTCAGACTGGGCCGAAGGTTTACCTTCCAACAAGACAATGACCCTAAGCACACAGCTAAAATAACAAAGGAGTGGCTTCACAACAACTCCGTGGCTGTTCTTGAATGGCCCAGCCAGAGCCCTGACTTAAACCCAGTTGAGCATCTTTGGAGAGACCTAAAAATGGCTGTCCACCAACGTTTACCATCCAACCTGACAGAACTGGAGAGGATCTGCAAGGAGGAATGGCAGAGGATCCCCAAATGCAATTGTTGCATCTTTCCCAAAAAAACTTATGGCTGTATTAGATCAAAAGGGTGCTTCTACTAAATACTGAGCAAAGGGTCTGAATACTTAGGACCATGTGATATTTCAGTTTTTCTTTTTTAATAAATCTGCAAAAATGTCAACAATTCTGTGTTTTTCTGTCAATATGGGGTGCTGTGTGTACATTAATGAGGAAAAAAAATGAACTTAAATGATTTTAGCAAATGGCTGCAATATAACAAAGAGTGAAAATTTTAAGGGGGTCTGAATACTTTCCGTCCTCACTGTACATATGCACACTAGCCCCTTTAGTCTTTAGCTACAGTTACACACTCTTATAATTATTATTATAATTATACAGGATTTATATAGTGCCAACAGTTTGCGCAGCGCTTTACAACATGAGGGCAGACAGTACACTTACCATACAAATCAATGCAGGAGGGATCAGAGGGCCCTGCTCATTAGAGCTTACAATCTAGAAGGGAGGGTCAAGTGGAAACAAAAGGGAATAACTGTGGGGGGTGAGCTGATGGAGAAAATGAAAAAACAGTTGTTAGGTGTGGGTAGGGTAGGCTGCTCTGAAGAGAAGGGTTTTCAATGATCGTCTAAAAGCTAATAGAGTAGGAGATAAGTGGACAGATTGGGGTAGGGCATTCCATAGGATTGGAGAGGCTTTGGAAAAGTCCTGGAGGTGAGCATGGGAGGAAGTGACGAGGGAGCTAGAGAGCAGGAGGTCTTGAGAGGAACTAAGAGAATTAGTAGGTTGGTATTTAGAGACTAGGCTAGTGATGTAGCTGGGGGCTAAATTGTGGATGGCTTTGTACATAGTCATTAGTGTTTTGAATTAAATTTTTTGGCCAAGCGGAAGCCAGTGGAGGGATTGACAGAGAGGGGTAGCAGAGACAGAGCGATTGGTAAGGTGGATGAGTCTGGCAGCAGCATTCATGATGGATTGAAGAGGTGATAGACTATGTAGAGGTAAACCAATGTGAAGGGAGTTGCAGTAGTCGAGGCGAGAGATGACCAGCGAGTGATTTAAGAACTTTGTTGTGTCATTGGTTAGAAAGGGGCATATTCTGGAGATGATGCAGAGGTTGAGGCGGCAGGATTTGGACAGTGATTGGATGTGGTGCTTAAAGTGGAGTTCAGAGTCCAGGACTACACCTAGAACAGAGAGAACAGAACAGAACTACACCTATTTTGACAGAGAGATCTGGGGAAGGGGCATATGGTGGAGGAAAAAGTTCGGTTTTGGATAGATTGAGTTTGAGGAAGTGGTGTGACATCCAGACTGATATATCTGATAGTAAAATAGTGATATGTGAGGAGACAGAGGGAGTGAGCTGAGGGGTAGAGAAATAGATTTTAGTGTCATCAGCGTAGAGGTGGTATTGGAAGCCATGGGAGTCTATCAGCTGACACAGGGAGGAGGTATAGATTGAAAATAGGAGAGGTCCAAGAACAGAACCTTGGGGGACCCAAACTGAGAAAGGAAGAGGAGAGGAGGAAGTAGAGTTGTAAGAAACGCTAAAGGTGCGGTTGGATAAGTAGCAAGAGAACCAGCAAAGAGTACAGTCACGGAGACCAAAGTCGTGGAGTTTTTTGAAGAGGAGGGGGTGGTCAACCATATCAAAGGCAGCAGAGAGGTCCAGGAGTAGGAGTACAGAATAGTGTCGATTGGTTTTGGCCGTTAGTAGATCATTTGTTAGTTTTAGTAGAGCAGTTTCTGTGGAGTGTTGAGGACAAAATCCAGACTGAAGGGGATCAAGAAGGCTATTATCAGCGAGGTGGACGCTCAGTCGGTTGTGGACCAGACGTTCGAGAAGTTTGGATAAGAAGGGGAGAAAGGAGATGGGGCCTAGGTTATTAAGATTGGATGGGTCCAGTGAGGGCTTTTTAAGTATGGGTCTGACAAGTGCTTTAGGGAGTTGGGGAAGATGCCAGAAGAGAGGGAGAGATTGAGGATGTTGGTTAGAGAGTGTAGAATAGAGCAAGAGGGTGAACATAGCATTTGTAAGGGAACAGGATCCAGAGGGCAGGTGGTAAGGTGGACATTAGCAAGTAGTTTAGCAACCTCGCCTATAGTGGTGGGGTTGAAAGAGAGAAGTAATGATTGTGCCTGTGGGCATGAAATGTAAAGCGTGGAGGGTATCAGAACAGTAGAGATCTCCTCGCAAATTGTATCAATCTTCTGTTTGAAGTGATTGGCGATCTCCTGGGCAGTGAGTGAGTTGGCGGGTGGAGGCGGTGGAGGACGAAGTAGAGAGTTGAAGGTAGAGAAGAGTTGACGGGGACGGGATGATAAGTTGCTAATGAGAGTGATAAAATAGGTCTGCTTGGCAATGAGGAGGCTGGAATTGTATTTTTGGAGGGCAGATTTATATTGGTTGAAAACTCTCTGAGACTAATGCCCCGTACACACGATCGGAAATTCGGCCAGCAAAAAGACCGATGAGAGCTTTTGGTCGGAAAATGCGACCGTGTGTATGCTCCATCGGACTTTTGTTGGCAGAATTCCAGCCAGCAAAAGATTGAGAGCATGTTCTCAATTTTTCGGTCGGGAAAAGTTCCTATCCGAAAATGCGAACGTCTGTATGCAATTCCGACGCGCCAAAAATCACGCATGCTCAGAATCAAGTACGAAACAGAAGCGCTCAGTCTGGTAAAACTAGCGCTCGTAAGGGAGATAGCACATTCGTCACGCTGCAAATGATTGGATTTTAATGCAGCACATTCTTTTGTTCTTTATAATGCTAGAAGAATGAAGTTGTTTTGCTGCTGATATTCACACAGAGTTCTGACAAACTTATTTCTTTATTATTTCTCGTGCTCTCCTGAATAATCTTTTTTTTTTTTAAAGCCAGATCTCCATAATAATGTTTAGAATTATTTTTTGGGGTCATTTTTTTTTATTTTTAATCAAGATCTCCTGTTTTTTGGATTATTTTTAAATTAGTTTCTAGTGATCTCCATAATTTACTTTTTTGGTGTGTCAAGTTTCCACAACATTATTATCTTGTATTTTTATAAAGCTCAAGGAGGTTGGTGTTGGTGTCCCTTGTTAATTTGACATTGTATTTTTGAAATGTACCTTTCTACTCATAAACAAACTGTCCTATTTGAAGAAAAACACATAGGCAAGTATTTTCATATAAAAAAAAAAACATTTGTTCTGGCTCATAATAACAAAATAAAGAGGAAGGCAACACTGGAGAAACTGCTTGAATTTGCGAAGCCTTTGTACCCTGGGCACACATCAACTCTTTGTAAATTAAAATTGGTAGCCTGAGAAGTCCATATAATAGGGAGCACAATCTGGTCCAGGACTCCCAGAGATCATGAACAGCAGCAGATGACATATATGTCCCCAGGCTGTGGTACTACAACAGCCTGCGTCTTCTATCAGACCAGACTGAACCCAGGCCATCACTTTCTTGTCTTCCTTGCAGCCTTCCCTCCGCGCTTCCCTGCAGCCTTCCCTCCGCGCTTCACTGCAGCCTTCCCTGCAGCCTTCCTTGGAGGCTTGGCTCTGGAGGTGGACTTGTGGCAGTAGGAGGATGGGCAAGCGTAACTAAGTGCATGTTATCACTCATTTGGCCCCTCAACCCCTTATGAATGGCCTCAAAAATAAATTTCTCACAGATGAGGCATTGACCCTCCTCCAATGAATGTATGTTGTATATGCCCGTCCTAAAAAAACAACAATGCTCTGCGCTTAGTACAATATTCTAACGGTGTATGTGCGGCACATAAATAATAATATGACTAGTAGCAGCTGCTTAAATAGTAGAACATGTATATAGGCAATAATGAATCAATTAAATTAGATAAATATATAAATACACAATTATAAATATATAAATATATAAAGTGTCTCTTCAGTATTGCAGCAGCGCTGTGCACCCCAATTAAACAGGGTCTCTTTCTTAATCTATTTCAGAAAGTTCAAACATGGATCTGATAGCCAGAGTCCCACCAATAAATAATCAAGATGTATTCTGTGAGGGTAGTAATCCTTTCACCAAGCGATACACCACGTGCTGGGGTCCCCAATGAAAACTCACTCACCAGAAATCAGATCAATAAAAGCCTTGATTAATAGTAGTAAATCTGCCTCAATATCCAAAGCGACCACCAGATGTCAGTATTATTCACAGTAGTTCCAATAGGATATGTAGAAGAAACAAAAATGCTCACATAGCGTGATACTGCTAAACATCTTTATTTGAACCATCCAAACATCCCCTTAAAACCATGCGTACCAAAATTTAATAAACATTGAGCAAAGATAACAAAGTGCACTGTGCCTGATTGCGTCCTCCAGTCGTGAAAACCTGTCGGGAGTGCTCCCTGTGTGTAACCACAGTCACACGCTTCCTGGTTCCTCGGTTGGTGGAGCACATGCGTCACTTCCTGTGCGACACGTCCCTAACGTTTCGTCACTTCCTGGACTTCTTCTGAGGGCGCCCTCAGAAGAAGTCCAGGAAGTGACGAAACGTTAGGGATGTGTCGCACAGGAAGTGACGCATGTGCTCCACCAACCGAGGAACCAGGAAGCGTGTGACTGTGGTTACACACAGGGAGCGCTCCCGACAGGTTTTCACGACTGGAGGACGCAATCAGGCACAGTGCACTTTGTTATCTTTGCTCAATGTTTATTAAATTTTGGTACGCATGGTTTTAAGGGGATGTTTGGATGGTTCAAATAAAGATGTTTAGCAGTATCACGCTATGTGAGCATTTTTGTTTCTTCTACATATCCTATTGGAACTACTGTGAATAATACTGACATCTGGTGGTCGCTTTGGATATTGAGGCAGATTTACTACTATTAATCAAGGCTTTTATTGATCTGATTTCTGGTGAGTGAGTTTTCATTGGGGACCCCAGCACGTGGTGTATCGCTTGGTGAAAGGATTACTACCCTCACAGAATACATCTTGATTATTTATTGGTGGGACTCTGGCTATCAGATCCATGTTTGAACTTTCTGAAATAGATTAAGAAAGTTGACCCTCCTCCATTTGCTGCAATTTGGCAGCTACATAGCAGCCATAGAAAAATAAGGGTAAGTGCAGCGCAATAAATGAGAACTAATAGATGATAATCCAAGATGAATCAAAAATGAATAAATATCAAATGTCCTTAGATCAAATCCATATTGTGTGGAATTCCAATGATGTAATCGGTCCTATATAGCTTCTCCTAAATACTCTAAATGCGCTTACCAGATTCTGTGGACCTCTGCAAGCAGAGGTCAAACTCACATATATCCCCACGGGGATGATGGTGATTCCTGATGGTATCTCTGGAAAACTCAATGAAGCCTGGAGATCCAGTCATCCGAAGAGGAGTAGATCAGCCGTCCAGCAGGGAGATGTCAAAGATGTATGCAGCCAGGTCAGCAGAGATGTACATCAGAGATGTGGGGAAGACTGCTCCAATGTATCAATGTAAAAAATTGAAGGTACAATCTAAGTGCACTCCGTATGTTTTATTATAAAAAAGTCATTGACAAACAGTAAAAACGAGCGCTCATGAGCGCAATGATAAAAATGAATCCTATTAATACCACAGGCAGGCAGCTGCAGTATTTACAGTTAGTGTACTGTGTCCTCTGCACAGTGTGCACCTAAAGCTACCTGAAGAAAATTGCTGGTGTTCTTCTGATCCTATTAGTACCACAGGCAGGCAGCTGCAGTATTTACAGTTAGTGTACTTTGTCCTCTGCACAGTGTGCACCTAAAGCTACCTGAAGACAATTGCTGGTGTTCTGATCCTATTAATACCACAGGCAGGCAGCTGCAGTATTTACAGCGAGTGTACTGTGTCATCTGCACAGTGTGCACCAGTGTGCAAAAGAACACCAGCAATTGTCTTCAGGTAGCTGAAGACAATTGCTGGTGTTCTTTTGATCCTATTAGTACCACAGGCAGGCAGCTGCAGTATTTACAGTTAGTGTACTGTGTCCTCTGCACATTGTGCACCTAAAGCTACCTGAAGACAATTGCTGGTGTTCTAATCCTATTAATACCACAGGCAGGCAGCTGCAGTATTTACAGTTAGTGTACTGTGTCCTCTGCACAGTGTGCACCTAAAGCTACCTGAAGACAATTGCTGGTGTTCTGATCCTATTAATACCACAGGCAGGCGGTTGATTCTGCTAGCTGCAATATAATCAGTATATATATACATCCCAGCTTTGTGCAGCTACATCTCACTGCAGGCCATTAGTATGTCTGGAAGGCCAACAAGGAGAGGCAGACAGTCACAAGCCAATAAAAGAGGGCAAGCAGGCTCTGTGTCTAGAGGCAACAGTGCTGGTCGTGGACATAGTGCATCCTCATTAGCACGTGGCCGTGGGAGACGCTTGTCCTTTTTTTTCAGCAGCTGGCCATGTTAAGCCGCAACATGCCGAAGACTTGGTAGAATGGATGACCAAGCCATCCTCATCCTCCTCATCCTCTCTCACCCAGGCTCAGGGTACTTTGGCAAAGCAGCCGCCAACGCGGCCTCTTCCCTCGGCTCAATGGCATCAGTCACTCCTTCCCTAGCCCCACCATGTCCTCCTGAGGAGTCCCCCGAACTGTTTAACCACAGTGTTGGGTACATGCTCCAGGAGGATGCCCAGCATTTTAAAGGCTGCATTGATGGTAGCTCTCTAGCTCCCTTGTTACCTCCTCCCATGCTCGCCTTCAGGACTTCTCCAGAACCTCTCCCATCCTCTGGAATTCCCTACCACAGTATATCCGATCAGCCCCTACCCTGTCCACCTTTAGGAGATCCCTGAAAACACATTTATTCAGGGAAGCTTATCCCACACCCACATAACTGTCCCTGAGCCACCCCCATCAAATCATTCTTTGCAGCTATTACCTTTTGTACCACCACCCCCTCTCTTTAGAATGTAAGCTCTAAGAGCAGGGCCCTCCTGTACCTTTTGTATTGAACTGTACTGTAATTGTGTTGTCCCCCTTATACATTGTAAAGCGCTGCGTAAACTGTTGGCGCTATATAAATCTCATATAATAATAATAATGGTACCCAGCTAGAGGAAGGCAGAAACGTGAGCCCAAAGAGAGGGGGTGCCCAAGAAGGACAGCAATCTGGCAGTCATGTTCCCCCAGCTGCAGCATGCTGACAGTTTTGCTCCAGTGATGAGGAGGGAGGGGACGATAAGGAAGTCACTGACTCCACGTGGGTGCCTGATAGGAGAGAGGAGGAGGAGGCACATCTCCAACGAGGCAGGATGCGCTCCAGGGGACAGCTTAAGGGCAGCACACCGACTGCATCACACCGCAGAGCCCTGCATGTGCAGAGCGCTGCTGTTTCTGCGCGTTATTCCAATAGTTCTTTGGTGTGGGCCTTTTTTGAGACGAGTGCATCAGATCGCACCGCTGCCATTTGCAACATATGTCTCAAGCGTATCTCGCGTGGCCAAAACATCACCCGCTTGGGCACCATATGCTTGACCAGGCTTATGTTGACCTGCCATGCAGTTCGTTGGCAAGCGTACCTAAAAGACCCACACCAAAGAACAAAGAGGACCTCTCCTTGCTCCTCATCAGCTGGGATCTCCAACCCCACTATACCTTCAGTCATCTCTGAAACGTGCACTGAGAGGAATGAAGGTGTAGAATTAGGTGTGTCACAGCCAAGTACTTGCGGGCAATCTGCTATCGGTACACCGACGTCAGATTGTACCAGGTAAATTTCCCTGCCCCAGCTGCTGCACCGCCGAAAGAAGTCTGCTCCCAGCCATAAACCTGCCCAGCGGTTAAATGCTAGCTTGGCTAAATTGCTAGCACTTCAACTGCTGCCTTTTCAGTTGTAGACTCTGCCCCCTTCCGTAAGTTTGTGGAATGTGTGGTTCCCAAATGCCACTTTTTATCATGGAAGGCGATTCCGGCTCTCTACCGGCATGTGGAAGGCAAAGTCTTGGCCTCGCTGGACAGGGCGGTCAGCGGTAAGGTGCATATTACGGCTGACTCATGGTCCAGCAGGCATGGACAGGGGCGTTACCTATCTTTCACCGCGCACTGGGTGACTCTTCTGGCAGCTGGGAAGGATGCAGGACAGGATGCAGTCGTGTTGGAGGTTGTTCCGCCACCACGCCTCCAAAATTCTACTAGTGGTGATTCTGCCACACCTTTCTCCTCCACCCCTCCTCTTCTTCTTCCTCCATGGCCTTTTCCTGTGCCGATTTGTCCTCGGAACCAGTGGTGCTCCATAGGTGTTCAAGGGGCTACGCAAGCACGCAGGCAAAAAGATGCCATGCGGTGCTTGAGCTGGTGTGCTTGGGGGACAGGAACCACACTAGGGCAGAGATTCTGTCAGCTCTGCAGGGGCAGGTTCAGAGGTGGTTGATACCACGCCAGCTTAAGCCAGGAATGGTGGTTTGCAACAATGACACCAACCTCCTCTCCGCCCTCCGACAGGGACAACTGACAGAGCCCTGTTTGGCTCACGTCCTTAACTTGGTTCAGCGGTTCTTGGGCAGGTACCTGGGCTTACAGGATGTCCTGAGGCAGGCCAGAAAAGTCTGTGTGCATTTCCGCCGGTCATATAATGCCAGTGCTCGGCTGGCTGACCTCAAAAAGGAATTTAACCTTCCCAAGAACCGCCTAATCTGTGACATGCCCACCAGGTGGAACTCAACGTTGGCCATGCTGCAGCGGCTGCACATGCGACAGAGGGCCATCAATGAGTACCTATGCAACTATGGCACCAGGACAGGGTCAGGGGAGCTTGTTTTTTTTCCCCATGCCAGTGGGCTATGATCAGGGATGCATGCACTGTCCTGTCACCATTTGAGGAGGCCACGAGGATAGTGAGCAGTGAGAGTGCATGCATCAGTGACATTGTCCCTCTTGTCCACCTGCTGGAGCACATGCTGCGTGGAATAATAGACAAGGCACTTGAGGTAGAACAGAGGGAGGAAGAGGAGGACTTCCTTAGCGCTCCAGGCCCCCTTTATCCAGACAGTGTTCCCTAGTGCCCGCCGATCACATAGGAGGAGGAGGAGGATTGTGTCAGCATGGTGGTGGAGCCTGGCACTCAGCATCAGCAGCAGTCTTCAAGGGATCATTTACAGTCCGAAGAAACCCATTAACTTGTACATGGCTGGGAGGAGGTGGCTGAGCAAACCTACGCTGCATGGCTTCCCTGATCCTGCAAAGCCTGCAGAAGGATCCTCGTATTCGTGGTATCAAGGGGAGGGATCATTACTGGCTGGCAACCCTCCTTGATCCACGTTACAAGGGTAAGGTTGCGGACCTTATCTTGCCATTGCAGAGGAAGCAGAGGATGAAACATCTTCGGAAGGCCTTGCAGAAAGGTTTGTGCAACACGTTTCCAGAGCCTGGGAGGTTACAATTTCCTGGTCCTCCTGGACAACGTGTTGCTGAGGCTTCAGTCAGTCACAGAAGGAACGGTGGAGAAGGTGGCCGTCTGACCGATGCATTCAGACAATTTTTTAGTCCGCAGCCCCAGCAACCATTGCCAGCGTCTGATTCACATGGTGCAGGATTACCTAGGGGCAAGATCAGACTTGGACACCTTTCCCACCGAAAATCCTCTGGGTTACTGGGTCTTGAGGATGGATCACTAGCCAGAGCTTGCACAGTATGCAATTGAGCTACTGGCCTGTCCTGCATCCAGCGTTCTTTCGGAATGCACATTCAGTGCTGCTGGAGGCTTTGTAACCGATCACAGGGTGCGCCTGTCCACCGAATCGGTCGATCGGCTGACCTTCATAAAAATGAATCAGTCTTGGATCACCAGCTACCAAGCACCTGATGCTAATGTAACCGAATATTTTTTTTTTTAATGTGAGATCCCTTCAAGATTGCCTATGCTGATGCTGAGTGACTATCCTGTTATGCTGAGTGACAACCCTCTTCCTCCTCAATTTTCATGCTGATAGCTTGTAAGAACATTCTTAGTTCTGGTCACCGCCACCAGTGGCTAAGGCCCAATTTTTCTGCTGCTGTTTAACAGGGGCGTGTAATTACACTTTTTGATGCAATACTTTGCAGCAGGGCTCATTCCTGCGCTCCAACTATAGTATCTGTGAGGGGTTGCAGTGTTGTGGCACCAGCACCAGTGCCCAAGGCCCAATTTTTCTGCCCCTGTTTAACAGGGGCGTATAATTACAATTTTTGATGCAATACTTTGCAGCAGGGCTCATTCCTGCGCTCAAACTATAGTATCTGTGAGGGGTTGCAGTGTTGTGGCAGCAGTGGCTAAGGCGGCTAAGGCCCAATTTTTCTGCCCGTGTTTAACAGGGGCATGTATTTACAATTTTTGATGCAATACTTTGCAGCAGGGCTCGTTTCTGCGTTCCAACTAGAGTATCTGTGAGGGGTTGCAGTGTTGTGGCACCAGCATCAGTGCCCAAGGCCCAATTTTTCAGCCCCTGTTTGACAGGGGCATGTAATTACAATTTTTGATGCAATACTTTGCAGCAGGGCCCATTCCTGCACTCCAACTGTAGCATCTGTGAGGGGTTGCAGTGTTGTAGCACCAGTGCCTAAGGCCCAATTTTTCTGCCCCTGTTCAACAGGGACATGTATTTACAATTCTTGATCTAATATTTTACAGCAGGGCCCATTCCTGCGCCCACCAAGAGTAATTGTGAGGGCTTACAGTGTTGTGGCAATACCACCGCCACCACCACCAAAGGCCCAATTTTTCTGCCCCTGTTCAACAGGTGCGTGTAATTACAATTCTTGATATAATATTTTACAGCACGGCCCGTTCCAGCACCCACCAAGAGTAACTGTGAGGGCTTACAGTGTTGTGGCAACACCAACACCTAAGGCCCCAATTTCTGCAGAGTATATAGGGCAGGCCCCTACTTTCAAACATCCAACTTACAAACGACTCCTACTTGCAAACGGAAGTTAACAACAGGAAGTTAGATGAAATCTACCCCTAGGAAGGGAAATTCTCTCCTGTAAGATATATTAATATGGGAAAAACGTGTCTCCTCTTCACTGATGCTTTATCACCAATCCTTGTTTCACTAAAAACCCCAAATTTTCAAAAAACATTTGTCATTGAGACAGAAAGTGAGGTGAAATCTTCTAAAGAGGTGCACAGACAACAAAACAAATGTTACAGGGGTGATAACCCTTCCCTATGTTTTCCAAAAAGCTTAAAAATAGATTTTTTTTGGCTGGAGCTACACTTTAAGAATGTACCAGTTCAAAATTACAAACAGATTCTACTTAACAACAAACCTACAGTCCCTGTCTTGTTTGCACCGCCTGTATACTGCTGTTCAGAGTATATAGGGCCTGGGGGCCCCACACCTTTCCTTTTTTTAATTTGGGTGCAGGGTTCCCCTTAATATCCATACAAGACCCAAAGGGCCTGGTAATGGACTGGCGGGGGGGTACCCATGCCATTTGTCTCACTGATTTTCATCCATATTACCGGGACCCGACATAACATTGAAGCCGCAAGCAGTTTTAAATGACTTTTATTCCTTTACAAATGTCATTTTGTGCAGGGACTGTTCTAAGCACAGGAAACACGCGCCACTTTACAGGCATACTATAGACATCCCCCAGGTAGGATTTTTAAAGGAATATTTCACTTTTTTTCACTTTAAGCATCATTAAAATCACTGCTCCCGAAAAAAACTGCTGTTTTTAAAACTTTTTTTTGCATACATGTCCCCTGGGCAGGACCCGGGTCCCCAAACCCTTTTTAGGACAATAACTTGCATATTAGCCTTTAAAATGAGCACTTTTGATTTTGAACGTTCGAGTCCCATAGACTTTAACGGGGTTCTAAACTTTGCGCAAGCTTTCGGTCCATTCGCAGGTTCTGGTTCTGGTGCAAACCGAACCGGGGGGCTGTTCGGCTCATCCCTAGCCGCGAGTAGATTTAAATGACTTTTTTTCCTTTAGAAATCTCATTTTGCTGTTAGACTGTTCTAAACATGGGGAAAATGTGCCACTTTACAGGCATACTATAGACACCCCCCAGGTATCCCAGGTATGAAATTTAAAGGAATATTACACTTTTATTGTTTCACTTTAAGCATTATTAAAATCACTGCTTCCAAAAAAACGGCCGTTTTTAAAACTTTTTTTGCATTGATACATGTCCCCTGGGGCAGGACCCAGGTCCCCAAACACTTTTTATGACAATAACTTGCATATTAACCTTTAAAATTAGCACTTTTGGTTTCTCCCATAGACTTTTAAAGGGTGTTCTGTGGCTTTCGAATTTGCCGCGAACACCCCAAACTGTTCGCTATTTGGCGAACGGGCGAACAGCTCATGTTCAACCTGAACTTAAAGCCCATCCCTAGTTAGCAATAATAACATCTAGTTAACAACAATAATTTTCCGACAATAAATATGTTAAAAAATACTATACCTGGATCCAGCTGGGCTCCTCCACTTCTTACAGGATGGAAGGCACAGGTTGGTCCTCGGAAGCCTCAGCTGGGGTAAAGTGAAGGGTTGAGGGAAGGCTGGATGGAAGTGTAGAAAGTGATTCCCTGACTTCCATCTGGTCTTCCAGAAACCACATTCTGTTGTAGTACCACAGACTAGGTGCATACACGTCTTCTGCTGCTGCTCCTGATCTCATGCAAGCCTGGACCTTATTAAGCTCCTTCCTATATGCCTTATTAAGCTCCTTCCTATACGTGCTTCTCAAGCTACCAATTTTCCTCTCCACAAACTCGATGTCTGCGTTGAGGACCTGCATCTTCACAAATTGCAGCAGTTTCTCCAGCGATGCCTTCCTAGCTGATTTATTGCGATATAACGGGTTTTTAACCTCCCACAAATTACGCATATCCCTGTATTTGTGAAATGGCCCATGAAATCAGGGTCTTTGAATTGTTTCATATTTTCTGCAAGACAAAATACAAGACAAAAACCCTAATATCAGGCTAAACTTTCCTAATTTTATCCCAATATAGGCCTCAATCTCGAATCAGTATAGGCGACTGATGTCCCAAGTTAAAATGTTACCTTCGTTAGAACGTTCGGCGCTTCCGGTCCTCCTTCCTACGCACATAGATTGTAGGTACGACACTCGCGTGTTAGCTTTATATACACTACGCATGCGTAGAATATGCGTAGAATATTCTCCGCCCCGTCTCTTTCGTCGCAGTGGGAGAGGAACATGGCAGAGACACAGCAGGTGCTTGTTAAGAGCAGTAACGAGGAGGAGGAAAGCCCGGGGCCAGAAATGCCCCGATCCCGGAGAAGATTTAAGGCTTCAAATATGGCCTTTATAGAGATGGTGGAGATGGTGGACATCTTGAAAAGGGCCAACTATGATGGGAAGTATGGACCGTACTTAAACCCAAATGTGAGAACAGCCAAGATCATGACTAAAGTTGTGAAGAGTCTGCACGGGAATTTTGGGGTACGACGATCCAAGGAGCCATTGAGGAAACGCTGGTCAGACCTGAAATTGAGGGAGCAGGATCAGTACAGAAGTATCAAGAAAGTGCTTCTAAAAAGTAAGTAGTTGTCATGTGTTCCTATTATTATTATTACGTGCATGCTGCGCCATGTGCTTTTCTTTACTGTTGTACAGTTTAAAATGGCAACTTTCAGGCTCATGGGCACAGTAATCGTTCGCAGTAAACATCTTTTGTTCATTAAATAAATATGATGTTTTAGGCAGATACAGGGTTAACTACATTTGGTCATGCTAATTTGTATTAAAAGAAGTTTAGGACATTGTTGTCTAGATGTGTTTGTAACTAGGATGAATAAGAAACTTGATTCACTGTAATGTAAGGAGAGGACACTCAGCAGCTGTTTACACATCTGGACTCAGGAGCGCTAGTGTGGGACACAAGAACAAACTTAGGGTGTCCCACACAGGTGCTCCAGTAAATACTAGGTGTGTCTACATGTGTGAAACTTGTCCAAAAAAGGTAAGTATTGCAGCTTTGTTAAGGGGATAGATAATGTCTTCAACTTGGAACTCTGCCCAAACAGACATTTGTACCCCACTTCCAAGCATGTTTCATATTCCTATTTCTGGCCTCAAATATCTGTGTGCTAAGTATACCTTTTGTTTCATTCTCATAGGTGAGAAAAGACTCGGGATGTCTGAGGACTCCAGGAACCCCCCCCTCCTGAAGAAGGGGAACAGAGGACACAACTAGAGGATGTGGAGGAAGAAGAGGTGGTTGAGATTGTCACCACAACAGGTGAGTGTCTGACACCACAGATTCAGGTAATAGATGTATGCCTGCATATTTATAATACATGGTATGTATTTTTTCTTTTAGGTGATGTGCGTGTTGTGGAAGAACAATCTACTCATTTCACGACTGACTGTGCACAAAGGCTAATCCAGGGCATAATGTATTGTAGTCGGGATTTAGACATCATAAAGGAAAAAACCAAGGAGATTGAACAAAGAATGAAGAACATGATTGATGTATTAGGGAGAATCTGAATCCAAAAAAAAATTACAAGAAAATTTAAATAACCTTTTTTATACATTTTAAAAGCCAAATTTGGAAGATGCACACTGTGTGTCAACATGTGCTATCTGCCATCAGGGGATGTCAATGTACCCCTTCCTCGCAACTCTAGTAGGTGAGAGGAAGGGGTTGCACCCCCAAAACACGTCCATTGATCCCCCATGATGGGAGATAGCACATGTTGACATTAGGCATGGGATCAGGAGGGAAATCCCCATTTTGGCTCCCAATTTGTGTGCATCTTCTAAATTTGGCTTTTACAGGGGGGACATCACCCCATCTGATGAAGGCAAGATCAACACATTTTTGACACTATAATGTCTGATATTGCCTTCAGTTTTTCAATGTTGAACTTTGTAAGTTCCTGAGTTGTGTATGTTATGTTTTGAAACATGCCTGTTTATGTACCAAAAAAATATTTTCAAGGTAAAAATTTATAAAACCAAGATGTTATTTTTTTTTTACCAAAAAAGGTTTTACAACGCACATGTGCACGGAGTAAAAGGTTTTATACTCAACAATGTGTGGCTTCTTCTTTCAATGCTCAATACTAGTTTTTGTATTAAGTTGGTGTTTACAGAGACAATGGGTGTTATTTAAATAATGGAAAAACCACTTAGCACTACAAGTGCACTAGGAGAACCTAGGAGTCAGATAAAAGAAACACAAGCAGTAAATCAAATTCAAGATTTTATCGTATAATTTTTTTTTATTTTGAAATATTTAAAAATTTGCTGGCATAGCAATGGCCCCCTACCCGTATAATATTTCACAAATTTTTGACGCACTCCACGGGTGCTTTGGGGGACAAAACAGGACGGCCAGCTTCCAGGGCCGTCAGTGTTGGTTCATGAAGTCCGGCCTCAGGCCCAACTGAGGCTACATAAATAGTAGCATTTTGCTTTAAAAAGTTGTGCAAGATGCAGCATGCTAACACGATGTGGTTAAGTTTGTACTCCGCCATATTTATAGCCGTTAGAAATAGGCGGAACCAGCTGGCCATTATCCCAAAGGTGTTCTCCACGACTCTTCTGGCTCTGCCCAGCCAGAAATTAAAAACCCTCTTCTCCGGGGTGAGGGTTCTCTGGGGGAATGACCTCATCATGTGATCACCCAGACCAAACGCTTCATCAGCAATAAAAACAAACGGGAGTCCTTCCATGTTCTCTTCCGCAGGTGGCAATCCCAAGCCACCACTCTGGAGACATGTGTAAAACTCCTAAAAAATATTAATAAATGCAGCGCTAAATGAGATAAATGACAGGATGATAAACTCACAGCCTGTGTGCATATATTGTGTATGGTGTGTGCTAAAGGTAATATTTATAAACAAAAATGAACAAAGTGAAAAGACAGCCCCAAAAAACTGAAACTGAAATGTCCATAATAACATAAAAATTCATCAACGTATGAAGTGTAGTGTTCTTTAAGTGAAGAGGGGAAAAAACAAGCAGATGTTTCCAAATCAGTGCAGAATCTTCATGCATTCAGGATTGACATATGAGTAGCAGAAGTGGATACCCTTACTGGAGGCGTCATTATGCGTGACGTCATCACGCACTGGCTAATGCGCTCCAAACCTCCTTTCCATTCTAGGAAGAGGCTGATAAGTATATACGGCTAGGGGTGAGATAACCCCACCCACTCGCCACAGATGACTGTCATTGCGCGCCGGTGTGAAGTGCTCCGATCTCCACAACTTCCTGTGTCTACAGAAGTGCGAAACAGACGCTGGTGAGGGGGAAAGGGGAAAAAAGGGTGAAATAAAATTAAAAGGTTTTTTTTGTGCATTAATTGGGATATGTTTTACATGTTCATACATCAAACCGGGACATAGATATAAAAGCATCATAGATGTATACATTGTCCCACACTAATCTCCATCAAATATAGACGCCAAATTAGCGACATGATACAGGTATAAAATGAAATAGGTCATGAGTCAGTGGGTAAGTATATAAAACCTTAAAGGCTGTATAAACATCCCATATAGGGAAAAACTCTGAGTTTATAAAAAAATTATGTAGATTCTGGGGACCAATCCAAGTTATTTAGGATTTATTTAGAAATGCCTTTATGTCCCATTCCACATTTAACCCGTAGGGGGAGTAACTTTTTAACTGGTAAATCCAGAACGTTTCGAGTTTGGATACCCCCCTCGTACGTGGACCTCCCCTCCATTGTGGGACGAATTTATCAATAATTTGGAATTTGGTGCCCCTCGGGTTCTTGTCATTAAACTGTAAAAAGTGTCGGGGAACACTATGATTAGTGCGACCTCGTTTGATAGAAGTGATATGTTCGTTTACTCGGATGCTAAATGTTCTTATGGTGCGGCCCACGTATTGTTTATTACAGGGACATGTGATGAGATACACTATATAGCGAGTGGTGCATGTGGTGAAGTGCCTCATCTGATAGATGGTGGCGGTGACGGAAGACTGAAAAAACTCGGATTTTTTACTTCCACAAAGGTTGTGTGTGCATACAATGCATTTTCTACAGGGATAATAACCTTTAGTCTCTGGAAAAAAAGATGGCTTTGTGGGGGCTTCAATAACATTATGAGAGATGCGATTACGTAAGGATGGAGCTCCTCTAAAGGTAACACCTGCTCTGGTAGGAAGCACTGGACCTAAAATAGATTCATTTCTCAAGATGTTCCAATGACGGTTCAGGATTTGCTTAATTTGTCTGTGTTGAACAGAAAATTGGGTAAACAGAGACCACTTGAACTTATCATTGGAAGTTGGCTTAGATCGCACAGTCATGAGTGTCTCGCGATCTATGAGGAAAACCCTTGTTATCTCCTTATATATCAGAGATGGTTGATAACCTTTTTCCACAAAGCGTACTTTCAGAAAATGTGCTTGCTTTACAAAATCAGAAGAGTTTGTACAGTTTCTGTGGATTCGCAGCAATTGGCTATGGGGGACAGAGTCAAGCCAGGGGTCATAATGGCAACTATCCGTGTAAATATAACCATTTCTGTCTTGAAAAATGTGGTGGTCACAATCCGGCGGTCAGCAATGGAAATCTCCAGATCCAAAAAATTGATGGAGACTGTGCTCACCTCGTACATGAGAACAATGCCTCTTTTGTTATGATTGAGGGTAGCCATAAAGTCATGGAGAGTTTCCTCATCACCTTTCCATAGGAGGAGGATGTCGTCTATTTACCTAGCCCACAGACATAGCTCAGATCGCTGTGCTGGATAGACGACATCCTCCTCCCATAGTGCCATAAAAAGATTGGCGAACTTAGCCCCCATTGCCACGCCTTTCTTCTGTAAAAAGAATTGGTTGTTGTACCAAAAATAGTTTGTTTGTGTAGCAAATCGGAGAAATTCCATGATATAACATTGCTGTAATGGCGGAATACTTTTACTAGGGGCTAGATAGTGTTTCACAGCAGCCAAGCCCAGTTCCTGTGGGATGCAGGTGTATAATGCTGTAACATCTGCAGTGACAAGAATGAGGTTGTCCTGGTATGCAAAGGACTCCAGACGGCGGATGGTGTCACCTGTATCTTTAAGGTATGATGGAACTTTGCACACAAGCGGTTGTAGATAAAAATCTATGTAGCGGGCGACTCGAGATGTTATCAAATCGATCCCGCTTATAATAGGTCTGCCGGGGGGTTTTGTAATATTTTTGTGTATCTTTGGAAGATAGTACATCACTGGAATCCGTGGTCCTACCGGAACCAGATAATCCTTTTCCTTTTGTTTAAAATTCCCTGTCGGAAGCCGCGTTCAACTAAGTCAACTAGACATTTTTTTAAATCCCTAGTAGGGTCTCGAGGGAGAACCATATAGGTTTTATCGTCACTAAGAATGTGACACATCTCTATATGGTAATCCTTTTTATCAAGAATCACCAGGTCTCCCCCTTTGTCAGCGGGGCGGATCACGATGTCTTTATGTTCACAAAGAGATTTTAGGCCAATTTTGATGTTAGGATGGTCGAAAACATGTTTATCAGGTAACCTTTCCAGGTCTTTTAGTACTAAGTCACAAAAGACTTTAATGGAAGGTGCAGTGACATTAAGGGGGTTAGACAAGGAGGGGTTTGCTAGCCCGGAATGGAGAACTACTTCCTTACATGCTACGTTGTTCGTTTCATTTCTAATTCCAGGGATATTTGGATTAGCTAAAAAATGTCTTTGGACGTTAAGTCTTCTTTTAAATTTCTGGACATCTATGAAGGTCTTCAATCTGTTCAATTTTTCAGAGGGAGCAAAGTTGAGACCTTTATCCAGCACATAAAGCTCAGCACTAGAGAAAGTTTTCTGACTCAAATTAAAAATGCCACTAGTTTTTAATGTCGCTTTCCTTTTCCTGGCCCGCCACCCCCCTCTGGAACCTCGTTTGCGTCTGTTCTTCGGTTTGACACGGGGGTCCCCGAGGAAAATCCTCATTACGGGGAGGGTCAGGATACGTATGGTTATAAGTATATGGCGATCTATCAAATTGGTTGTATTCCCTATCTGTGTATGGATGTTGAATTTTGTATTGGTTTCTATAGGGTTCTTCTCTAAGAGGTGAGAATCTGTTGTGGGTGTGGATAGGGGTACGATATGTGTGATGTTGTTCTGAATAATCCCTTATATGATAGTTACGTTGGGGGATCTAGTATAGGTATATGGGTCTGGGTGCCCATAGCCTTTATTCCTCCCCTGGGAATGACCCCTACTTCTCTGAGTGCCTCTCTTCCTCTCTTGGGATATTGGTAGCCATATCTGGAGGGGTTGTTAGGGGTATGGTTTTTCTCATTAGATCTGTTAAGGTTTCTAGGGGTGGCAGGATGTTCGACATGCTTCAGTGCAGTTGCACGGATATCATGTGTCAAAGGGACTGTGGGAGCCGTTCCATTCCCTGGGTCTAAGGGGGGGAGGTGTCCATCCCCACTGAGCCAGGGGTCTCCACGGGAATGCCACTTTCCTTTTTCTGCCAATTGAACACAAGATTGTTCCTGTAGTCATTGGCATCACGTGTATATTTCTTCTGTTTCTTAGTACTTTGGTCCCTTTCCTCTTTTTCCAAGTGTTTTTTTAGATTAGCTGAAAGAGAAAAATACTCGGGTGTAGATTTATTGGGGAGAAGTTTCTCTTTTAATTCCTTGATTTCTCTGTCGATAAGCAATAGTCTATTCCTTTTTTTATCAACAAGGAAACTGAGGAGGCTGATGCCCGCCTCATTAAAATAACAGAACCAGGCTTCCACCTCTACCTCAGCCTGTTGTGGGTGGATATCCCACCTTAGGCCTCTAGGGACCTTGTATGATGCATCAGTTGTGTACACAAGGACTTGTCCTGATATTACACAGGAGTCTAAGTGTGCACACCTTTGCACATATATACGGACATTTTTACTATTAAGTTTTTATTATCATATATTTTTTATTACTATGTTTTATTACACAATTATAGTGCACCTCTTGCTCATCCCTTTATACATGTGTATATTAGTCTTTCTAGCTATAGGTTTATTCCTATTGCTAGTCACTATCGATAAGAGATTATATTCACCCAAACACTCAATTTAACTGAATTTAATTCAACTAATTAATTTATTACATGTTTATAGTCACCAAACATGTGTGTGCACACTTTGTGTGTATATATACCTTGTGCCATATAAGCACAAGATATAGCTTTAGTGATATACTGCATGTTTTAACTAACTGCTATAAACCATATTTCACAATGACATATTGCTGTGCATGCATATGTATACATGCTTCTGCTATGTATACGTAACATTTGCATACCGGCTTGTTCATGCTCCCTTTTCTGTAATATTGTGTACGTTTAGTATTATGTAATCCCCTCCCCCCTCAGAGGCTCCACTGCGGGATAAGTACTCCTTATGGTATCCCCTAACGCTCATGGGGAATACACTGTTTTGACGCTTTTGTCTGGCTTTGCCCTCTATCTTTTCCTTTGACAATATGGCTGGTTGCGATCCGCCCAGTAGATCGCAACCAGGAAGTGATAGAGCGGCGTGCGTTCCACCCGCTGAGATAGGGGATCAGGACATGCGATCAGATGGAAGCTGTCGGCTATGGACGCCGGAGCAGCTGTGGTTCTCACAGAGGGGTCCTTTGGGAGAAGGTGAGAGCTAAGGCTATCTCTTTTTTATGATACTTATTATATTATTCTTTATGATACTTGTTACTCTCAATCTGCATTCTACAATACCCAGGTAAACTAGATGTACGGTACTTATCAACAGATCCAGGTCAGCTTACTGCTGGGTGTATGCACTCCCAGTGTGCACACACATGTAAAATGAAACAAAATAAAATAAAATAATATAACAAATTATCATTATACAACAATGTGGTTAAGGTCTGCCCTTTGTAAGTACTGATCTGAAATGTGATTCCCAGATAGACACATGTATAAATAGCTGCAAGAGATTAGCACAGATAAGGCTCTGATGAAGCAGGGACACCTTCGAAACACGTTAGCCAGTAGCGGTTCGTACGTCCTCTTCCTAGGACCTGGAAACTGCTACCAGCAGACCAATCGCCTTGTGATTGTTAATAGTGCGATTTTTTCTTCCTACCCTTGTGAGTAGATTTTAATCTTGGTTTTAATAAATTTACCATAGGATAATGCACTAGGCTGGTGCGCTCTCTTTTCTTCTTATCAATGACACGTGACACTGACGTGGCACTGATGACAGATGGCACTGATACGTGGCACTGATGACACGTGACACTGATGTGGCACTGATGACAGATGGCACTAATATGTGGCACTGATGACACATGACACTGATGACAGATGCCACTAATATGTGGCACTGATGACAGATGGCACTGATGACAGATGGCACTAATATGTGGCACTGATGACACGTGGCACTGATGACAGATGGCACTAATACATGGCACTGATGACACGTGACACTGATGACAGATAGCACTGATACGTGGTACTGATGACACGTGACACTGATAACAGATGGCACGTGACACTGACAGGTGGCACTAATGACAGATGGCACTGATACGTGGCACTAATATGTGGCACTGATGACAGATGGCACTTATACGTGGCACTGGGGACAGATGGCACTGACAGGTGGCACTGGGGACAGCTGGCAGTGGGGACAGATGGCACTGACAGGTGGCACTGGGGACAGATGGCAGTGGGGACATATGGCAGTGGGGACAGATGGCAGTGGGGACAGATGGCAGAGGGGACAGATGGCACTAACAAATGGCAGTGGGGACAGATGGCAATGACAGGTGACAGTGGGGACAGATGGCAGTGGGGACAGATGGCACTGACAGGTACTGTGGTCACTTTATTTTCCATTTTTTTTATGACACTCACCGCTGCAGCTGTTCTTATCAAATTTACCCTCGGGCTGAAGCCCCTGGTCTTTTTCACACCTAGAAACACCTCTGCATATATGTAAGCATCAGTGTACATGTGTCCATTGATACAGAGAAGAAAAGCACAATCCTCGCCTAGCACCAAGGACACAGAGGGTTAATTACCAGAGAGTCCTCCCTATTTCAGATAACAGGAGATAGGAGAAACAAAGTGATAGCAGAGGTGTAAGGAGAGACAGGGAGGAGGCTTGGTATCTTACTTTCACTCCCTCCAGGATATGCAGAATGTAGCTGGGTCTGCCAGCTGAAGCCACAATCCGACCGATCTAGAGGCTCCAAGCGACTTGTTATGCTACAATTACAATCCGGGGAATCTGAAAATAGGAGTAGGAGGAATAATATCCGAATTAAGGGGGTTTCGGAAGATATCGAGGGACCCGCCTTAAGAGACATAGTGATGGCTATTTTAAATCAGGTATTGAAGAACCCCCCGAATACCCTAATTGAGTTGGATCGAGTGCACAAGGTTCCCACTACTCGCAATCCTGCTCAGACTAACCCACAAGATGTCTTGTGCGGGTGCATTTTTTCAGGGTAAAAGAGGACATACTAAGAGCAGCATGGCAAGAGGGGTCACTGGATTATGAGGGGGAGAAATACAAATATATCCTGACCTATGTAGACAAACCAAAAACAGGCGTGGTATATTAAAGCCCTTACTGGACTATTTGCTTCGCAAAGGAGCCACATACAGATGGGGATATCCACTGGCAGTAATTGTTAAAAAGGGGGGGTGCAGCTTTAACCTACGGGACCCTGTCCAACTTCCAGACCTCTTCCATTTTCTTGGTTCAGAGGCCATTGAGGTCCCTAACTGGACAGAATTGCCAATATTAATGGAACAAGCCCCCCAACAACAACACTGGCATTGGCAAAGAAGTAGACACGATTCAGGAAATATGCAGAATATACATATCCGTAACCCACTGCAAGATTCAGAAATTAAAGAAACATAACATTACTTATCTAAATAAATCCAGGAAGAATTTTTTAAATTTTTTTATGATTGACATTTTCTTTTTTTTTCGTTTTATCTTTTTGGTCTGAGATTCTCAGGTTGAATGGACTATTTTCTTTTTTTTTTTGGGGGGGGGGGTGAAAAAAAAAAAGATGTATTGCATAGATAGAACATTTTAAAAAGTATATATTTATATTTCCTTTTTTTGATGGGTTTTTTTTTCTCCCTCCCTGCTCCTCTCAGACTGGAAACTTTTTTTTTTTTTTAATTAATTAGAGGTTTATGGACTGAATGGGACACTGTTAGTTTGGTCGACAAAATCATATATGATGTAATTGGAAAGTGGGGGGGGGAAGGGAAGAAAAGAAAAGTAGGAGAAAAGGGGTAGAGAAGGGGGAAATCTTTTATGTATATGCTTGTGGTTTTTCTGGGTTTTTTGGGGGGGGGTTTGGATAACTAGCCAAACCCTAAGATATTTTTATATATATATATTTATTTTTTTTTGCGTTGTGTTGGTATCTGCCTCCTCTTCCCTCCTCCTTCTCCACATATCCCTCTCATCGGTGGTTTGTAAGAATTAAACGTTAAGATAAGCAGGATAACTTTAACCTCTTATAATGTGAAGGGGTTAAATAGCCCAGAGAAACACACTAGATTACTAGCTGAACTGGGGAGACTTAAATCTCAAATGATTTTTCTACAAGAGACACATTTTAGAAATGATAGAATTCCAAGATTAGGGAACTAGAGATTTCCTACAGTGTACCATGGTGCCTCTCAGACCACAAAGGCAAGTGGAGTATCAATTACCATCACGAAACAGATACCATGGAAAGAATCAACGATAATTACGGATGACACAGGACGTCTCCTTATTGTAAAGGGATTTCTATGCGAGCAAAAGGTTACTTTAGGTAACCTACCTACTTTAGTTAAATATCTACCGAATGAGGATTAAGTTGCAGCCCTTGAGACATATTTAAATCTAGTACATCAAAATAAAGAGGGGATCCTGATGATAGGAGGGGATCTGAATATGGCGTTAGATCCTACTCTCGATGTCTCAAAGGATGCCTCCCATCTATCTTATTCAAAATTGCGCAGAGCAAAGAGATTGCTGCAAGACTTTCAATGAATGGACAGCTGGAGAACCCTCCATGTACATGACAGGGATTACACATTCTTCTCAGCAAGACACAAGACATTTACTAGAATTGATTATGTCTTTATATATCAGAATGACCTGTCGTGTATATTGGAGGCCTCCATAGGTTCATTTACATTATCGGATCATGCACCAACTAATTGTGTCATAGAATGGGGAGACTCGGGTCCTTGGGAATAGTACTGGAAGATCAATGAGACACTCTTGAAAGAAGCAAAATATGAGAAACAGATAGCCCAGGAATTAGAATCCTTCTTTACAATTAATGAAACAAACCCACTATGTATATGGGAAGCGCATAAATGTTATATTAGAGGAGTTCTCATATCCTTAGGAGCATATAGGAAATGCTCTCTGGGTGCTAAGCTGGATTCTCTGCTCGGAGAAATCCGTATACTCAAAATGGCACACAAGAAATCCCATGCACAACAGACCGAGGAGAAACTCTCGCGTCTACGCGATGAATTACATTTAATATTAATGGATAAAGCAAAAGCTAAGCTAACCTGGTGCAGGCGAGCATTCTAGGAATACGGAAATAAGCCGAGCAGAATGCTGGCTAATGCACTCAGAGAGACAAGAGCACGAATCATATTGATCGTATTAAAACTCATGAAGATGTACTAGTTAGCTCCTCACAGGCAATTGCGAAGGCATTCAGAGACTACTATACTAGCCTATATCAGAAAGAGAGTAAAGTACCTACTTCGATGATACCTAATGGAGGGGAGGTGGCAAAGGAATATATATTGGCGTCAGGAATGCCTAAGCAGGGGACCTAGTAGGCCCAATTACAACAGAGGAATTCTTAGAAGCCCTAAAATCATTAAAACCAGGTAAGGCTCCAGGCCCTGATGGGTATACGCTGCTCTATTATAAGACATTTGCTGAAAAATTGGCACCAAAATTTCTAGCTGCTTTCAATTCGATACGTGATGGGCAAAGGATGCCCGCAGAGACATTAATGGCCCACATAACATTAATTCCCAAATTCTCATTGTTAAACGTGGATCTTAAGATCCTCACGAAAATACTAGCCACTAGATTACTGACTTACATCCCCTCCTTAATACATCCTGACCAAGTGGGGTTTACCCCTGACAGAGAAGGTAGAGAAAACACGCAAAGGGTTCTAAGTGCCATACATTTTTCCCAATGCCATCAAAAACCCTTAGTGCTTATATCCACAGATGCAGAAAAAGCATTTGATAGAGTAGACTGGATATTCCTGAGAGCCACGCTGCAACATATAGGACTGAGAAATGGGATGCATAACTGGATTACAAGTCTATATTCATGTCCGAGAGCAAGGGTTAAGATGAATGATACAATGTCTGAGCCCTTTTCTATATGTAATGGAATGCGGCAGCGATGTCCACTCTCACCTATCATTTTTATCCTCACACTAGAACCCTTTTTAAGAACTATAGGGGCCAATCCAGATATTAGGGACATTTCAATAACGGGAGAAGAACACAAACTTGCCGCTTACATGGATGATTTGTTATTTTTTATAACATCTCCAGTTATATCTCTCCCATTCCTACTGTCGGAGTTACATATATATTATATGGCGGGATGTCCAATTTTAAGGTAAACTATAGTAAATCAGAAGCAATGGGAGTAGAAGTGAATACTTCTTTGCAACATCAGTTATCTGCTCACTTCACTTTTAGATGGACAGACTCCCATATATGCTACTTAGGGACCAAAATACCAAATAAGCTAAATAGAGTGTTCAAACCCAATTTTGCCCCATTGGCACGACAGATTAAATTAGACTTTCAGCGGTGGGATAAGGAAGTTTTTACGTGGTTTGGTAGAATTGACATCATAAAAATGAATGTAATGCCAAGATTGCTATACTTGTTTCAGACCCTACCTATTAAAATCTCCCAAGGATTACTGAGGGATTTGAGATCAAGGTTTGTGAGGTTTATATGGGCGGGAAAACCAGCGGGAGTACGTAGAGATATTTTAACTCTACCAAAAGAAAGAGGAGGGGTCGAAGCCGGTTGGTTACTATGAAGCACCACATTTAGCACGGGTAGTGGAGTGGTGTGTACTCCAAAAGGATAAGCCATGGATACACATGGCACAAGCAACAACTACTATACCTTTGGAAGGAATAGCATGGCTCTTGGATGTAGAGATACAACGGACTGTGAGGAGACACCCTACCATGGGTGCTACTCTCCGATCCTTTAAAAAGATATTTAAGAAAACTGAGATATCGACACATGCAAGTCCCATGATCCCAATCCTGGGTACCCCAAGTTTCGAGCCAGGCTTAGCAGACCAGGTTTTTAAGGATTTAAGGCAACAGGGAATTAGCAGGCTTATGCATTTCTCGACAGACAAGCATATGATGACTAGTGGGGAGATTGAACGAGTGTTCTCAGGTAATTTAGACCCATTTAGGTGAACACAGCTTAACGCCTTCCTCCGATTAATAACACATGCGAATGTCAGCGGTACGTACACCATCTAAGTTTGAGCAGATATGCTTAAAGGGGGAACCACTGAGACACTCACTCTCATTTATGTATTCCTTGTTGATTGAGTTGGAAGCCCCACAAGAACTGGCCTTCTTACAAGCATGGGAAAGGGATCTGGGGGTTACCTTTTCTAAGGAGATCTTTATGTTTACACAGAAGGCTTCAATGGCAACTAGATACCAAGAAGGGGGGTATAAAATTCTGACTAAGTGGTACAGAACCCCAACAGTACTGAATCGGATATTTCCACAAGTATCTAACCTTTGCTGGCGATGCCAGGGTGCAGAGGGCACTATGGTACATATTATCTGGGAATGTCCGGGACTGAAGGAATTCTGGAAGATGGTTTCCGAAGTAGTTAAAGAAATTATGGATGTGTCTCTTGGAGAAAACTCAGCAGCTTTCTTGCTGCAACTGCATGACATCCCGTTATCCACTAAAAAATACAAAAACTCCCTCTTAAGGCATGTGCTTACGGCAGCAAAAGCTTGTATCCTGGTTCTTTGGAAAAGCACTGTATCTCAAACTAGATCACAATGGCTTGGTAGAATAACAGAAATCCAACAAATAGAAAATCTTACTATAATGCTGAGAGAGCAAGAGGATAAGTATCGAAAAATCTGGACTCCCTATATTACATATAGGGAACAAAATCCCTTAACAAAATCCCTAAATTTTGTAGTATTAAATAATTTCTGGAAGCTCGTCTTTTTTTCTTTTTCTTTATTTCTTCTTCTGTCCTTTTGCATTTTTGTTGTGTCTTTTTCTTTTGTGGAGGATAATCATGGCTATCCCTAGTTAAGGAAAATGTCTTATCTTAGATTATTATGAAGTGTGAATAAACGACGAGTTAGCTTAAAGATAATATAATTTCTCTGTACGAGTAATAGTAATCGAAGTTTGTCGAGAGGATGTTAGTTGTAAAATAGAGGGTGTGTTGTATTGATGTATTCACACGTAACATTGTATTACTATTTTTGTGAAAAAATAAAGAATTAATAAAAAAAAAAGGAAAACCTACAGATTTTCTAAAACGTTTGCATTACCTCAAATTTTCACTATTTCTCAAAAAGGCGTGATTTAAAATTTACAAATATTTGTTATTTATTAACTCAATACAGGTTAAGCTTTTATATTTAGTAGGAATTTAGCAGGAATTTTGTAAAATCTGCTGTGTTTGTATCTGCTAATAATGATTTTAGTGTATTTTTTGTGAAAATATTGCTTTGGTGAACATTTGCGCGAATACCGTGGGGTCTAAAAAATCAGTAGCACCTTCTTTTTATATTCTAGAGGTCATATTCTTTGAGAAAATATATGGTTTTGGGGGTCTTTCACAAATTCTCAAAGCTGTAAGGGAAAAATGTAAACCTTCAGATTTTTTGAGAAATTTGGATATTGAATGAACGAATTAACTGAATTTCACAATGCACACAGATGAAGGCCTTTCACTTCAGAACTGCTGGGTATATATACAGTATGCTTATTTTTCGGGAGGGGGGCCGGACTTCCATTGCACCTGGCCTTCAGTATCTCCATTGATCAAATGTTGGTTGTGACTCACTCCAGAATAATTTAAAGGCTGCCTATGAGATGGTTCAAGCAGCTTCTGACTCCCAGGCCAGCAAAACAGCAAGAACTACAACCTTAAAGTTCAGGTTCATGGTCTGCAACCTGGAGATCAGGTGCTGTTGAGAAATCTGGGTCACCACAGAAAACACAATCTAGCTAACTGATGGAACTTCCAGTCATACATAAACTTCATTCAATTACCTAATCTTCCTGTATACCAGATTTGTCCATTCGGAAGAGAGGGATTTTGAAGACCTGGCATCGAAATCACCTTTTGCCTCTGAGTAAAGTAGTTTGAGTGCCCACACAGATTGAGTCACTTTCGACTAGTTTATCCTCTACCAGATAAGCTAGAGGAAGAAGAAGATGACTGGAAGGAACGGGATGGCCACGGTAGTCTGAGTCTACTAATGCCACATCATCCACCACAGAGAACTGTTCTGGGACACTAAGGATTGATGTTCCAGAGTTTGTGCCAAGGGTCAGAAGAGACAGAGATGGCTGTTGAGTCTACAGGATAGATAAAAGTACTTTCGGAAGTTTTTTTCACAAGATTGTCATTTTAACAAGTTATATCTCACACATAGCATAGGCATACTAACTACCCATAGAAAGTACAGGCCGGCAACTCGACAGCTTCTCCAAAGAAAACATGCTTTTGATAAAGGCCTAAGGCCGAAACGCGTCAGTTTTGGATGATGTTATTGCTGTAATGCTTAAATAAATATTTTCTATGGAGAAGCTGTAGAATTGCCGGCCTGTACTTTCTATGGATCTTTTGTGAGCTTAATTAGCCAGAGCACTGACTACTCTACACACCAACTATACTATATAGCAGTAGAGCTTGGGTGAGTTTTTCTCTTGATACTAACTATCCTACACTACTCTGGAGCCCCTCACTTTGCATATGGTACATAGTTACATAGTAGGCGAGGTTGAAAAAAGACATCAAGTCCAACCTATGTGTGAAATTTTATGTCAGTATTACATGGTATATCCTTGTATATTGTGGTCATTCAGGTGCTTAACTAATAGTTTTTTTATAATTATCGATGCTCCCTGCTGAAACCACTGCCTGTGGAAGAGAATTACACATCCTAACCGCTCTTACAGTAAAGAACCCAGTAAAGTTTAAGGTTAAACAGCTTTTCTTCTAATTTTAGTAAATGGCCCGCCTGTCTTATTAAATTCTCTTTCGCGGAAAAGTTTTATCCCTATTGTGGGGTCACCAGTATGGTATTTGTACATTGAAATCATATCCCCTCTCAATCGTCTCCTTTCCAGAGAGAACAAGTTCAGTGCTCGTAACCTTTCCTCATAACTAAAGTTCTCCAGTCCCTTTATTCAGTTTGTTGCCCTTCTCTGGACTCTCTCCAGTTCTAGCACATCCTTCCTGAGGACCGGTGCCCAGAACTGGATGGCATACTCCAGGTGCGGCCTGACCAGAGTTATTGCATCTACAAAATAGGGGAAAGATTTAGGGACTTTACATTTTTTTTTATTGTTTTTACTGGTAATGGCGGCGATCTGCGATTTTTAGTGGGACTGCGACATTGCGGTGGACCAATCTGACCCTAAGTGACACTTTATGGTGACCATTGACACCAATACAGTGATCATTGGTATAAAAATGCACTGATCACTGTATAAATGACACTGGCAGGGAAAGGGTTAAAACTAGGGGCAATCAAGGGGTTAAGTGTTCCCTGGGGTGGTGCTTTCTTACTGTGGGGGGAAGTGGACTACCAGGAAGTAGAGAGAGATTGCTGTTCCAGATCACTAGGAACAGCAGCTCTCTCTCTCCTCCCCTGTCAGAATGGGGATCCTCCTTGTTCACATTGGCTAATCCCCATTCTGCCTCTGTAAGGAGCGATCACCTACATGATCACATGCACGGACCGATGTATGGGCATGTCGGTTCATGCAGCTGATCCACCTTGCCACAGTATATCTGCAGTGGGTGGTCAGCAAGTAGTTAATTTGTTTATTTAGCAAAAAATAAAAGACCCAGTGGTGATTAAATACCACCAACAGAAACCTCAATTGTGTGAAAAAATGATAAAAAATGTTGTTTGGGTACAGTGTTACATGATCACGACCTCTGATTCCTGAACAACATAACCTTTAGCTACTGCTTGTCCAGTATGTGATGTAATTACAATATATATATAAATGGTCGATGGTGAAATGGCAGTACAGAAACCTACTATCAGGGTAATCTTGATACGTCGCTTAAGGTGTATTAAGGTGTCATATGCCATAAGGCAGTAAATTTCACAAAGGTTTCATTGTCCAATGCTAACATTTCCTCCATGCACATAATGTCATTCACTGTTGTACCTGGAAGGAAGAGGCCCCTAAAAGAGTCAGTGCTCCTATTGTTGTTCTGTGCAGTGGGGTGACTGTGAATATGGGGTGTCCAGAGAAAGAGAAAGAGAGTCCACCAGTGTTTGAATTTGCGGTGGACTAGTGCAAGCGGCATCTGGCAGCATTAGGCCAAGCTACAGAGGAAAGCAAGTACTAGGAGAGAGGCTGACCAGAGGCCAGGCCAGAGAGTGGTTGCCCATAGCAACACAGAGGAGGCCAGTCGGGGTGTCTGTGTACCATGGGGTATGTCTTACAAGGGTCCTTGCAAGGGGCTTCAAGATACAGCTTGTTGGAATGAGCCAATGAGTTTAGGAGCTGCTGTGGTTAGGGGAGCTTTAACCTCCCTCTCCTGAACATGGAAGAATTGCGTTCAGGATAGGAATATTTTGACCGCTGGCCGCAGAAAATGCAAACTGTGGCAGGCTGTCATAGTAGGCTATGTGTACATGAAGCCTAACGATAAAAGGTAGAGTTTTTTATATTGTTCCTTTATATTAGGACTTTATTTTATTACTATTTATTTGTGTAGATTAAAACACTTACAGGTCTGCTTTAAATCAACTACTTAAAGCTCAGCAGTTATTAAAAATATGTGGGGTGTATCCTGGCTGACTATGCCAAGTTGTGGGTGGGACCTACTCGCTCTGCACATGGAGATAACTTTCTCATGTACCCGTGGGCTCTGGGGGGGGCCACGTTCATGTGAAAGTCAAACAATATGGAGGTACCCCAGCTTAGAGATGAGCCAAATACCGTGTGCAATAGTTAAATGTAGTCCCTCTGTAAAACATGCTGCCCCATGTTACTACACACCCTTGCTTGATGTATGTTGTATTTAGGAGGGACACTGAGCCTGTGCCCTCTCCACTAGTCCAGCATACCTCTGCCACCTTACTCCCACTGACAGAATGGTACCCCACTGAGCACTAGCATGGACTTCATGCGTGCTCTCACTTAATTCCTTCACTCTCCCATACATTGCAGCTAGGTATATGGGGTCTCTGTACCATGGGTTTGATCCCGGTTACTTTGGGGGAACCAACCGCTAGGGAGGGAGCCAGATCACCGACCACCTTGATACCCGTCACCTTCGCCAGGTACCACGCTTCCTGGTCAGCTATTATACACTTTCCACCAGTTCATGGTTACCCATAGCAACTGCTCAACAGTTCCACTCTCCTGTTGAGTAACCCTTTCATAGTGGTCTTTCTTCATACCCCATGCGTGTTTTACAGGCCCTGTTTTTTCTAATATGCCATTTACCACCATACACCCCTTTAAATGACATCAGACCAGGCTTGAAACAATTAACAGCTTTACTGAAGATTCAGCAACAAAGTTTAACAGCACATTGCACATGAAACCAGCCCTAACTAACTAATGGAAGCTGCCCAGGTTCATTCCTTCCAGGAAACCAAAGGCCATTCAGCAAAGGTCCAGTAATGTTAGGTTCCTAGTCCAGGTGAGAATCCCAGCAGGGTGACTCAGAAGAGGGGCCACATGATCCAGCAGGCCTATATGTTGCAACAGTTTCTACTCTATAAATGCTCTGAGCCCTCCCCTGGTATTTATGTAATTTACAGCAGGGGGCAGGACTCATAAAGCCCTGGAAAGTGTCTAGACATAGTTAACCCCTTCCCATCCTATGCAGCCTGGACTGTCTGCATAGTTACACAGTGCGATAAATACAACAGCAGAATTATATTCAATAACACCCCACAAGCACCTGCTTACAAATAAGTAGCCTAATGCCGTGTACAGACGATCGGACATTCCGACAACCAAACCGTGGATTTTTGTCCAACGGATGTTGGCTCAAACTTGTCTTGCATACACATAGTCGCACAAATGTTGTCGGAAATTCCAATCGCCAAGAACACGGTGACGTACAACACGTACGACGAGCCGAGAAAAATGAAGTTCAATAGCCAGTGCGGCTCTTCTGCTTGATTCCGAGCATGCGTGGACTTTTGTGCGTCGGAATTGTGTACACATGATCGGAATTTCCGAAAACAAGTTTTTTTGTCAGAAAGTTTGAGAACCAGCTCTCAAACAGTTGTCGGAAATTCTGACAGAAAATGTCCGATGGAGCATACACACGGTCGGAATTTCCTACAACAAGCTCACATCGAACATTTGTTGATGGAAATTCCAATTCCTCGAGATTGAATGACACCATCATGTGAAAAGGCAGCTAGAAAAAAAAAGTATGTATATAATAATAATAATAATAAATGCAAGGGGGTTGATAGGAGTTGCAAAACTTGAAGATGGGCTTCATTGTATTGAAAGTGCTGCATGATTAGTCAATTATGTAGATAAGATGCTTCATGGTCATTTTTGGCACTGAAAATATTTGGCATTATATATATTTTTTTGCTGATGCTTTTGAAATGAACAGAAGTTGTATTAGTAAAATGTATAAAGCAAAAAGGTGTTTATTGAAGTATACAGCTGTTTACCTTATTGCTGCTATATAAATAATCACATCATCTACCCAACACATAGCGTGTTCTGTTCTCCTCTAATTCATTTGGTAGAGTATAATCCTTTCAGCCATAAATCTAGATCGCAGATTAAAGAATTCCAAGAATGCTCAAATCTGTGCATATTTTGTTATCTTTACTCCAGTATTTGCCTTTCACCGACATATATAAATAACAGATAACAGATATACGGTAAATAAAAGACAAAATTTCAAATTTCCAATATAAGTTACCAGTCTATACCATTCCAGCATGTAGTATTTATTTAAATTGCAAAAATATATTGGTTATAATAGTATTTACAGTGCAGTGAAAATAATGGAAATTACAACACCTGCAAATGCAATTTTCAATATAAATATCAGAATAACACTTACTATCTGATCAGTTATCACTAGAACCTTTGTTTGGTTTCTGACAAGTTTTGTTTCATTGTTTTAATGCTTCTGCAGTCACCTACCTAAAACAAGCATGCGGGAAGTGAGTTCAGAACACTTGTTTTTCCAGGTTAGTAGCTTATTAAAGCCATTGGATCAGTGTCATAACATGTTTAAACCTAAAGCATTCAAGCAACTCAAATTTGATTGTTTGTTATAGGCTTAACAGAAACCTTGTATCGACAATTCTATAGAAAACCACTGGCATGGGTAGCACTATCCTCCAAGGAGCTGGATGTATTGGGTCCCTTTAGTCCTGCACCTGTGATAATCTACCCTTACCTGGACCAGAGAACACCAAAAGACATTAAACGTGACTTTAATATCCACAGTAAAGCCCTGTAAGAAAATGGGTTGGTAGACAAAAGTTTCAATAGCAATACAGTCTCAGTATCACAGCAATACAACACAAGATGTCACTGATCATTCCGCATATTCAACCACCTTGAAAATGACCAAAAATGTGTACTAGGCTGGAGAGAGAGAGTGACGCAAGCCTGTAATGCTAAAGACAGTACAGCAGCACAAATGACTTTGGCAATAACAGTACAGCCTACTTACTGCAGAGATGCCCTACCTAACAAATGGCCAGTGGGACAAATGCAGAGTCTGCCACTGATGGGGACCTTGGAGTGCTCAATTGGGTAAACAAGATGGTGGTCAGAGGCCTCCTACCATTGATGACTACAGCTCTGGTCTGAAACAGATGTCTTGTGAAGGGGTCCTGCCTCTTAAACCAGCTGTAGCATGAGGTGGTAGCTGGAACACATATCGCTCTGGATAACTGGAACACTGGACACTGGATACAACTGAAGCACTCTGGAACTAGAGGGTAGGTGCAGGGTGCCTATATGTCAAGTGCAATTCAATGGTGAATATGGGGGATGATATCTACTTCTCTACCGGGCCAATTCTGGCATTTTTCCTACATGTAAAAATCACTCAGAACCCCCAAACATATATATGTTTTAAACAGAGGCTCTAGAGATTAAAGGATAAGTTCACTTTTTTGGACAGAATTTCACTTGTCATAATAAATAGAAGCGTTTTCCCATGCCATTCCTGACCCAGCCCTCCCAATGTGCTTTTTTCTCACTTACCTCATTCATGTGATATTTAGAATCTTGTCAGTCTTGTTGTACCTTTGGAATGGATTTTCTGATTACATCACTTTCTGTAGCTTGTATCAGCATTCGCTTCCTCTTAGGCCATCTCCCAGAAGCCATCACTTCTGTGTTGCATCACAGAAGAGGGCGTGATAGGGTGTGTTCACCACTCTGGACTACACCTCCCTCATTACAATACCACCTTCCACCCACTTCCTATACAATATGATTGTACAATCTCCTTTAGATCTCCCATCAGCTATGTAGTACAAGGGCCTGTCTGATTTGCTACAAATTGAATGGATTGTTCAGGTGTGTCCTCTATTCCATAGCTCTGGTAAATCTAAAGGAAATTGTACAATCAGATTGCATAGTGTATTGCATCTTCATACAAGTACATTGGAGGGAGTAGACGGAGACACTTAGTCTTGAGGCCTCATTCACATCTCCAACTAACAAAAACTCACATTCCCGCATGTCTTTGTTTTGTGTGTTTTGGAGTGTTTTCACTCGTCACGCATAGGGCAGCCCATTCACTTGAATAGACTGCTCTACGCGCAACAATCGCCCCAGAGAAGCTCCAGAACTATTTTGCAGCGTTACTGCAGTTTTCAGTGTGTTTGCCGCACTTGGGGAGCCTTTACCATGTGATGACAACACAAACACGATGCACATTTGCAGCATTTATGAAACGCATGGCAAAGCGCACATTTTCTGTGCAGTTTGCCATGCATTTGGAAACACACAGATGTGAATGGAGCCTCATTGTTCCTCTGTAAATTCACCAATTTCACTTTCAGGCCCCATTCACATCTAGTTGGGACTGCATGTTTTTTGACTCCTTTTTCCAGTGACACACATAGGGCAGCCAGTCGATTTCAATGGGCTGTGCTCCACTTGGCAAAGTAGCTCATAGGACATTTTTGTAAATTTGTTACTGCATTTGTCACCTGTTTTTTCATATGTGTTTGGTGTGCCGACAATTAATGACACTGAAAGCGCAACTAGGTAATTTTAGGTGTATAAATGTGGCCATACACTATACAATCTGATTGTACATTCTCTTTATAATCTCCTTTAGATTTACCAAACCTATATAATAGGTGGAGACACCATCAATCCAATCACTCGGTATCCAATCAGGCAGGCACTTGCACTACATCAGGGGTGTCCAATGGGCTACATGTGGCCCCAGGTAGTTTAGCATGCATCCTGAGCCTGTCTGAAGGGATGCTGGGGAAGTCAGGCAAATTCACACATGGAGGAATGCCGGGGGTGCTGTGAAAACTTAGTTGATGTGTGAAGGTGTGCTAATGAGGACAACTGGTAAACTCTTTCCTGGGTCATACTGGCTGGTCTGTCCTGTGTGTCTGTCCTCTGTCTACCAGGAAGTTTCTGAAGTGATCTGCAAACTACAGCCATGGATGGAGGTGAGACCTGGTCTTCAAAACCAAAGAAAACTTGTATTTTTGTGCAACAGAGGTACATTACTGGTACAGTCAGGTCCACAAATATTGGGACATTGACACAATTCTAATCTTTTTGGCTCTATACACCACCACAATGGATTTGAAATGAAACAAACAAGATGTGCTTTAACTGCAGACTTTCAGCTTTAATTTGAGGGTACTTACATCCAAATCAGGTGAACGGTGTAGGAATTACAACAGTTTGTATATGTGCCTCCCACTTTTTAAGGGACCAAAAGTAATGGGACAGATTAACAATCATCCATCAAACTTTCACTTTTTAATACTTGGTTGCAAATCCTTTGCAGTCAATTACAGCCTGAAGTCTGGAACGCATAGACATCACCAGAGGGGTTTCATCCCTAGTGATGCTCTGCCAGGCCTCTACTGCAACTGTCTTCAGTTCCTGCTTGTTCTTGGGGCATTTTCCCTTCAGTTTTGTCTTCAGCAAGTGAAATGCATGCTTAATCGGATTCAGGTCAGGTGATTGACTTGGCCATTGCATAACATTGCACTTTATTCCCTTAAAAACGCTTTGGTTGTTTTCGCGGTATGCTTCGGGTGATTGTCCATCTGCACTGTGAAGCGCTGTCCAATGAGTTCTGAAGCATTTTGCTGAATATGAGCAGATAATATTGCCCGAAACACTTCATAATTCATCCTGCTGCTTTTGTCAGCAGTCACATCATCAATAAATACAAGCGAACCAGTTCCATTGGCAGCCACACATGCCCACGCCAAGACACTACCACCACCATGCTTCACTGATGAGGTGGTATGCTTTGGATCATGAGCAGTTCCTTTCCTTCTCCATACTCTTCTCTTCCCATCACTCTGGTACAAGTTGATCTTGGTCTCATCTGTTCATAGGATGTTGTTCCAGAATTGTGAAAGCTTTTTTAGATGTTGTTTGGAAAACTCTAATCTGGCCTTCCTGTTTTCAAGGCTCACCAATGGTTTACATCTTGTGGTTAACCCTCTGTATTCACTCTGGTGAAGTCTTCTCTTGATTGTTGACTTTGACACACATACACCTACCTCCTGGAGAGTGTTCTTGATCTGGCCAACTGTTGTGATGGGTGTTTTTTTCATCAGGGAAAGAATTCTTCGGTCATCCACCACAGTTGTTTTCCGTGGTCTTCCGGGTCTTTTGGTGTTGCTGAGCTCACCGGTGCATTCTTTCTTTTTAAGGATGTTCCAAACAGTTGATTTGGCCACACCTAATGTTTTTGCTATCTCTCTGATGGGTTTGTTTTGTTTTTTCAGCCTAATGATGGCTTGCTTCACTGATAGTGACAGCTCTTTGGATCTCATATTGAGAGTTGACAGCAACAGATTCCAAATGCAAATAGCACACTTGAAATGAACTCTGGACCTTTTATCTGCTCCTTGTAAATGGCATAATGAGGGAATAACACACACACCTGGCCATGGAACAGCTGAGCAGCCAATTGTCCCATTACTTTTGGTTTCTTAAAAAGTGGAAGGCACATATACAAACTGTTGTAATTCCTACACCGTTCACCTGATTTGGATGTAAATACCCTCAAATTAAAGCTGAAAGTCTGCAGTTAAAGAACATCTTGTTCGTTTCATTTCAAATCCATTGTAGTGGTATATAGAGCTAAAAAGATTAGAATTGTGTTGATGTCCCAATATTTATGGACCTGACTGTATATTGGTACATAGGGGAGCTGGATTTTAGAAAGAAAAAAAAAAGGTGAACTTAGCCTTTAAAACGGTGGGTGTTGCAATTGTTTACTTTCAATAAGTTGTATTAAACTTTTTACAGCACGTAGAACAAAAAGATAAGACACAAATATATGGTTGCCATAAGCAGATACAAAATAAAAGATTCATAAATCAAGAAAGAAATAAACTGTAATGCGTAACAGAACCGCAAGAGTTGAGTATTCTAGAAAATTACATTAAGGTGTGTTATAGTGCACACTCTAGTACCATTCAAACCAATTAGACCATTTCTGGGTTACTGAAGGCAAACGACCTTCATTTGTTGCAAACATGCGTTCCTAAGAACCATGGGTATGTACCAAAGTGACTATGTCGTTTTTGGATATAGGATCAGGAGTTTCCCAATGGTGAGCAATAGCTAACCTCGTGGAAAGGAGGATGTGAATGGTTATATATTGGAGACCAGGGGGGATGCTCTCAATAACAATACTCAGTAGAGCATGTTCTGGGGAGAGATCAATAGATATTCCTGTAACTTCTGATAGGAGTTGGAATACTTCAGACCAGAGAGTTGATACCACGTTGCACTGCAACAAATTGTGATACAAACTCCCTGGTTCCCCACAGTTTCTCCAACAAGAGGGCTGCACGGCTGGATCAAATGTGTGAATCAAGGACCGGGTAATATACCACCTGAGGCTGATTTTGTGGACAAGTTCCCAGAGGTTAGAGGAGCGAGTAGCCCTGAAACTAGCTTTAAAAGCTAGTAGCCACTGGGATTCGCTAAAGAAGCGGCCTATATCTTTTTCCCATTTCAGTAAGGGTGACATTTTGCTAAAAGATGTTTGTCGGTTTAAAAATACTGTGATGCCCTGCGTGGCTACCTTATTAGATGAAAAATACTCCACCAACATATGCACAGACTTGTGTAGGTGATGCTTACATAACAGGCAGTGAGTTACTTGTATGTACTGGTAGTAATCCACAGAGGTTAGGGAGCAAGACTTTTGCAAGGATGTAAATGACCTAAGGAGGTTGTTAGAATAGAGATCCAAGACAAAATATATGCCTTTATCTTGCCAAATTTGTAGTGTGAGATTGGGGATAGGTAAGGAGAATATAGCTATTGGCAAAGGTATTCAACAAGGGGTTTCCCCTTAGGGGCGTTAGTGAGTAAATAGGTAAAGGCCATCACTGAAGCAACGATGGTGGGGGAGAAAGTTGTATTCCATGTTTTTACTCAGGGTGACAGGCATAAACAAGGCTTTAAGTTGGGCTAATATAGCAGCATTGTAGTAATCCCTAAAGTTGATCAATTCTGTCCCTTTCACTAATCTATGTTTCGATAAGTTGGCACAGGAACATCTAGCCTTTTTATTCTGCCACACACAGCATCCAATGATAGTCTGTAGAGAGGTTAAAAATCCCATGGGGACCTAGTTTAAGCATTTTGAATGCTGCTAACCTGCCCGACCAAGAAAGAACTAGTCTGGATAGGTGCTCAAGCTTATTTGGGAAATTGTTCTGGATAGGGGATGAAGTTGGACTGATAGAGATGGACACAGAGCTAGTCAGCTTGATTCCCAAGTAGGAGAGAGAGTCTGTGACCCAAACGTATGGGTATTTGCTCCCTAATATGGGTTACTCTGAGGACATTCCTACAGGTAGGGTAAATGATTTTGAGTCATTCACTTAAAAATATGAAACTCCTATGAATTCAGTGAGAGTGAGTTGTACAGAGGCCAGAGAGGATGCAGGGTTGGTCAACAACAGGGTGACATAATCTGTGAATAAATTAATTTTATGCTCTTTAGCATCAATAGCAAAGTCAGATATATTACACTGGGACCTAATTTTCTCTGCCAAGGGTTCCATTGAAATGTAGGGGTAATAATGGGCACCCCTGCCTGGTGCCATAACTTATGTTAAAGGGTGTGAATAACATGGAGGAACAGTATACTTGGGCTGAGGGATGTGAGTATAGTGCCATTATTGCTGAGAAAATATGACCTTGAAAACCAAATTTTTGCAAAGTCATGGCTAAGTACTGCAATGCACCTTTTCGAATGGCTTCTCTGTATCCAAGGACAGAAGAAGAGAAGGTACTCTGTGGCTCTAAGCATGGTGGATAATCTCAATCATCCTGTGGGTGGCGTCAGATGTCATGCACCCCTTTGTGAAACCCGACTGTCAGTATGTATGAGGGAAAAGGTTGATTAACCACTCACCCACTGGGCACCTATACCCCCTTCCTAACCATGCCAATTTTCAGTTTTCAGTGCTGTCACACTTTGAATGACAATTACACAGTCATGCAACACTGTTTTTGTTGTTCAGTTGTTTAGTCTTGTCCGACTCTACGTGACCTCATGACCATAGCACGCCAGATTTTTCTGTCCTCCACTGCCTCCCGGAGCTTTCTGTTATTTTGAGGATGCTATCTATCCATCTTGTTTTCTGTCATCCTCTTCTCCTTTTTTCTTCCATGTTTCCCAGCATCCGGGTCTTTTCCAATGAGTCCTCTCTTCGCATTAGTTGGCCAAAGTATTCGAGTTTCAGTTCAGGATTTGGCGTTCCAGTGAATATTCAGGGTTGATTTTCTTCAAGATTGACTGGTTTGATTTTCTTGCCATCCAAGGGACTTTCAAAAGTCTTCTCCAACACCATATTTCAAAAGCATCAATTCTACAGTGTTCAGCCTTCCTTATGGTCGCAGCCATAGGTTACTACTGTGAATACCATAGCTTTGACTATACGGCACTTTGTCGGTAGGGTGATGTCTCTGCTTTTTATAATGTTGTCTAGGTTTGCCAACGTTTTACTCCCAAGAAGCAAGCGTCTCTTAATCTCATAGCTACAGTCAGCATCTGCCGTGATCTTGGAGCCTAGGAAGATAAAATCTGTCACTGTTTCCATTTCTTCTCCTTCTATTTGTCAAGTAGTGATGGGACCGTTTGCCATGATCTTAGTTCTTCTAATGTTCATTTTCAGGCCAGTTTTTGCGCTCTCCTCTTTCACCTTCATTAAGAGACTCTTAAGTTCTTCTTCAACTTCTGTCATTAGTATGGTATCATCTTCATATCTCAGGTTGTTGATATTTCTCCAGCTTGTGATTAGTCAATCCTGGCATTTCGCACAATGTACTCTACATATAAGTTAAATAAGCAGGGTGAGAATATACACCCTTGTCGCACTCCTTTCTCAATTTTGAACCAGACAGTTGTTCCACGTCCTGTTCTAACTGTTGCTTTTTGACTTGCATACAGGTATTTTAGAAGACACGTGGGGTGGTCTGGTATTCCCATTTCTTTCAAAATTTGCCACATCTTGTTGTGATCCACATAATCAAAGGTTTTACTGTAGTCAATAAAGCAGAAGTAGACATTCTTCTGGAACACCCTTGCTTTCTCCATAGTCTAGTGAATTTTAGCAATTGGATCTCTAGTTCCTCTGTCTCTTTGAAATCCAGCTTGTACTTGTGGTAGCTCTCGGTTCATATGCTGCTGAAGCCTGGCTTGTGGAATTTTTTGCATAACCTTGCTAGCATGTGAGATGAGTGCAATCGTACAGTAGTTTGAACATTGTTTGGTGCTGCCCTTCTTTGGTAACGGAATGTAAATGGACCTCTTCCAGTCCTGTGGCCATTGTTGAGTTTTCCAAATCCAAGAGTTCTGTGGTGCTGGTTTTGTGTAATTTTTTGCGAATATGGGGCCGTTATGCTGGTATAGTTCGAGGTCTAAAAACGCTACATTGGTAGAGTCTCGCATTGAGGTAAAAAACAAATTGTAAGGATTAGTATTACATTGTTTTACAAATTCATCTAATCGGGGCTCTGGGCCATCCCAGATGACAATAATGTCATCTATGTATCATCTATAGAAAATGATGTTAGAGGATGTTGTTGCAGTAGATGAAATCGGACTCCCAGAGCCCCATGCTGAGGTTAACAAAATTAGCCCCCATAGCTGTACCCGTCACCTGCAAAAAGTAGTCTCCATTGAACTCAATGGAGTAGTCTCCATTAAACTCAAAATAATTTTGAGTCAGACAAAACTCAGTGGCCTCCACAATAAATTGGGCTTGTTTGCGGTGGAGTAAAGAATCTTCCGTTAAAAATGTGTAACTGCACAGGGTCCTATATCATGTGGTATCCCATTAAAGATTTTTACAATTGCTCCACTGAGTTTCTGGTGTACTGTCTGTCCTGCCCATGTGGCTTTTTCTAAATTGGCAAGACAATCAGGACCCTCAGAAAGACATTTGTGGAGCACTGTTGTTTTGTTGAGGAGGGTGTCGACAGTGTGCCCAGACACTTTCTGGAGTTTCATCATAAATCATCATCAGGTTTGACAGCTTGGGTTATCTAATCTATCCCTTAGATTTTCCCGGGAGCAGAGTGCTTCAAACGTCTCTGCCAAAGGAATCCTTTTAGATTTACACCCTCGAAACCCTCACACCTAGTGGCCTCGACAAGGAATTAAGAAATGTATATTCCAATTTCTATACATTTCTTGTGTACATCATTTCCGTTCTGGTGTTTTCACGCTACAATACATATATTCCTTCAGTTTATAAATATATGTTTCTCTCTTCAAAAAAAAACTAATTAGAAGCTATTTATATAACTATTTACTCGTGTGTGTGTATATATATATATTTTCACCTCAAGCACATACAATATCTAACAAAAGTGAGTATACCCCTCACATTTTTGTAAATATTTTATTATATCTTTTCATGTGACAACACTGAAGAAATGGCACATTGCTGCAATGTAAAGTAGTGATTGTACAGCTTGTATAACAGGGTAAATTTGCTGGCCCCTCAAAATAACAACACACAGCCATTAATGTCTAAACCGCTGGCAACAAAAGTGAGTAGACCCCTATGTGAAAATGTCCAAAATTGGACCCAAGGTGTCAATATTTTGTGTGGCCACCATTATTTTCAAGCACTGCCTGAACCCTCTTGGGCATGGAGATTCCCAGAGCTTCACAGGTTGCCACTGCAGACCTCTTTCACTCCTCCATGATGACATCACAGAGCTGGTGGATGTTAGAGACCTTGTGCTCCTCCACCTTCCATTTGAGGATGCCCCATAGATGCTCAATAGGGTTTAGGTCTGGAGACATGCTTGGCCAATTGATCACCTTTACCCTCAGCTTCTTTAGCAAGGCAGTGGTCGTCTTGGAGGTGTATTTGGGGTCGCTATTGTGTTGGAATACTGCCCTGCGGCCCAGTCTCTGAAGGGAGGGGATCATGCTCTGCTCCAGTATGTCACAGTGCATGTTGGCATTCATGGTTCCCTCAATGAACTGTAGCTCCCCAGTGCCGGCAGCACTCATCCAGCCCCAGACCATGACAGTCCCACCACAATGCTCGACTGTAGGAAAGGCACACTTGTCTTTGTACTCCTCACCTTGTTGCCGCCACACACGCTTGACACCATCTGAACCAAATAAGTTTATCTTGGTCTCATCTGACCACAGGACATTGTTCCAGTAATCCATGTCCTTAGTCTGTTTGTCTTCAGCAAACAGTTTGCGGGCTTTCTTGTGCATCATCTTTAGAAGAGGCTTCCTTCTGGGACGACAGCCATGCAGACCAATTTGATGCAGTGTGCGACATATGGTCTGAGCACTGACAGACTGACCTCCAACCCCTTCAACCTCTGTAGCAATGCTGGCAGCACTCATACGTTTATTTCCCAAAGACAACCTATGGATATGACGCTGAGCACATGCACTCAACTTCTTTGGTTGACCATGGCAAGGCCTGTTCTGATTGGAACCTGACCTGTTAAACCGCTGTATGGTCTTGGCCACCGTGCTGCAGCTCAGTTTCAGGGTCTTGGTAATCTTCTTATAGCCTAGCCCTAGGCTATATTTAACCCCCCCCAAATGACCCCTTTTTGGAAAGTAGACACCCCAAGCTATTTGCTGATAGGCATGTTGAGGCCATGGAATATTTTATATTTTGTCACAAGTTTCAGGAAAATTTCACTTTTTTTTTTTCTGCACAAAGTTGTCACTAAATGATATATTGTTCAAACATGGCATAGCTACATGTGGAATTACACCCCAAAATGCATTCTGCTGCTTCTCCTGACTATGGAGATACCTCATGTGTGAGACTTTTTGGGAGCCTAGCCGCGTACAGGACCAGAAAACCAATCACCTCCTTCAGGATTTCTAAATTTTTGATTTCACTCCTCACTGGCTATCACAGTTTCGGAGGCCATAGAATGCCCAGATGGCACAACCCACCCCCCCCCCCCCCAAATGACCCCATTTTGGAAAGTAGACACCCAAGCTATTTGCTGAGACCATGGAATATTTTATTTTTTGCTACAAGTTGTGGGAAAATGACAAACTTTTTTTTTCTGGTATAATTCATCCAATACACGTTTATATCCCCTTATGAGAAGATATTTCAAGGTATTGATTACAGAATCCGGTCCTGGGATAGAGCATTAGGCCCCGGGACCATATACATATGCGTCACTGAAACCTATTGGGGTAACAATTGTGATTACTGGGGAGCAGTGGGTTGGAGCACTGGAACAGACTGGGGGTACAAGCCTGAGAACGCCTTAAATAGAAAGGACAAAAATGGGAAGTCACTCATAGATAGAATGACAATCAAAAAACACACAGATCAGTATTTCACCAAGGAGTTCAGGCTAACCATTGAGAATCCTAGCCCAGGAGACAGTGGGACCTATGTTCTGGGCCTATGGTGGGGAAGTGGGTAATCCAGTTTTAGAATACCTTTCCAACTGAAAGATATGCTCAATAACCCAGAGTGGGGAGTTCCCCAATCTACATCTAGCTCCAACCCTCTAAGGCCCCATATACAGACATTAAAGGACATGGTAGCCATAGCAGACCCTACCTTTTGATACTATGGCTGCAGAAACCTCTCTCAGATGTCAACTTGTGGCTCGAGTGAATGAGGTACAGTGCAGGGAAACACAATAAGACCAATTGCTATGTGTGTGGGGGGGCTAGACCACATCTAGGAACGGTACCCCTGAACATACCCCCCGAACATGGGACATGTTTCCTCAGCCTGTTTACCAACACAACCACTAACCACTCCCTGTGTGAACATTGGAAGAAGGAATATCCCATAGTCACCAATAGGGATGAGCTTCGAGTTCGAGTCGAACTCATGTTCTACTCGAACATTGGCTGTTCGCAAGTTCGCCGAACAGCGAACAATTTGGGGTGTTCGCGGCAAATTCGAATGCCGCGGAACACCCTTTAAAAGTCTATGGGAGAAATCAAAAGTGCTAATTTTAAAGGCTTATATGCAAGTTATTGTCATAAAAAGTATTTGGGGACCCGGGTCCTGCCCCAGGGGACATGGATCAATGCAAAAAAAAGTATTAAAAACGGACGTTTTTTCAGGAGCAGTGATTTTATTAATGCTTAAAGTCAAACAATAAAAGTGTAATATCCCTTTAAATTTCGTACCTGGGGGGTGTCTATAGTATGCCTGTAAAGGGGCGCATGTTTCCTGTGCTTAGAACAGTCTGACAGCAAAGTGACATTTGGAAGGAAAAAACACATTTAAAACTACCGCGGCTATTGCATTGCCGACAATACACATAGAAGTTCATTGATAAAAACGGCATGGGAATTCCCCACAGGGGAACCCCGAACCAAAATAAAAAAAAAAAATGATGTGGGGGTCCCCCTAAATTCCATACAAGGCCCTTCAGGTCTGGTATGGATATTAAGGGGAACCCCAGCCAAAATTGAAAAAAAAAATTGACGTGGGGTTCCCCCTAAATTCCATACCAGACCCTTCAGGTCTGGTATGGATTTTAAGGGGAACCCCGCGCCAAAAAAAAAAAAAAAAACGGCGTGGGGTCCCCCTAAAAATCCATACCAGACCCTTATCCGAGCACGCAACCTGGCAGGCCGCAGGAAAAGAGGGGGGGACGAGAGTGCGGCCCCCCCCCCCTCCTGAACCGTACCAGGCCACATGCCCTCAACATTGGGAGGGTGCTTTGGGGTAGCCCCCCAAAACACCTTGTCCCCATGTTGATGAGGACAAGGGCCTCATCCTCACAACCCTGGCCGGTGGTTGTGAGGGTCTGCGGGCGGGGGGCTTATCGGAATCTGGAAGCCCCCTTTAACAAGGGGACCCCCAGATCCCGGCCCCCCCCCTGTGTGAAATGGTAAGGGGGTACTTACCCCTACCATTTCACTAAAAAACTGTCAAAAATGTTAAAAATGACAAGAGACAGTTTTTGACAATTCCTTTATTTAAATGCTTCTTCTTTCTTCTTTCTTCCTTCATCTTCTTCTGGTTCTTCTGGCTCTTCTGGTTCTTCCTCCGGCGTTCTCGTCCAGCATCTTCTCCGCGGCGTCTTCTATCTTCTTCTCCTCGGGCCGCTCCGCACCCATGGCATTGGGGGGAGGCTCCCGCTCTTCTCTTCATCTTCTTCTCTTCTTCATCTTCTTCTTCATCTTCTTCTTCTTCTTCCTTCTTCTCTTCTTCTCTTCTTCCTGTCTTCTGCGGGCCGCTCCGCAGCCATGCTGGCATGGTGGGAGGCTCCCGCTGTGTGACGGCGTCTCTTCGTCTGACGGTTCTTAAATAACGGGGGGCGGGGCCACCCGGTGGCCCCGCCCCCCTCTGACGCACGGTGACTTGAGGGACTTCCCTGTGACGTCACGGGGAATGCCACAGGGAAGTCCCGTCATGTCACCGTGCGTCAGAGGGGGGCGGGGCCACCGGGTGGCCCCGCCCCCCGTTATTTAAGAACCGTCAGACGAAGAGACGCCGTCACACAGCGGGAGCCTCCCTCCATGCCACAGCATGGATTGCGGAGCGGCCCGGAGAAGACAGGAAGAAGAGAAGAAGAGAAGAAGGAAGAAGAAGAAGAAGATGAAGAAGAAGATGAAGAAGAGAAGAAGATGAAGAGAAGAGCGGGAGCCTCCCCCCAATGCCATGGGTGCGGAGCGGCCCGAGGAGAAGAAGATAGAAGACGCCGCGGAGAAGATGCTGGACGAGAACGCCGGAGGAAGAACCAGAAGAGCCAGAAGAACCAGAAGAAGATGAAGGAAGAAAGAAGAAAGAAGAAGCATTTAAATAAAGGAATTGTCAAAAACTGTCTCTTGTCATTTTTAACATTTTTGACAGTTTTTTAGTGAAATGGTAGGGGTAAGTACCCCCTTACCATTTCACACAGGGGGGGGGCCGGGATCTGGGGGTCCCCTTGTTAAAGGGGGCTTCCAGATTCCGATAAGCCCCCCGCCCGCAGACCCTCACAACCACCGGCCAGGGTTGTGAGGATGAGGCCCTTGTCCTCATCAACATGGGGACAAGGTGTTTTGGGGGGCTACCCCAAAGCACCCTCCCAATGTTGAGGGCATGTGGCCTGGTACGGTTCAGGAGGGGGGGGGGGCCGCACTCTCGTCCCCCCCTCTTTTCCTGCGGCCTGCCAGGTTGCGTGCTCGGATAAGGGTCTGGTATGGATTTTTAGGGGGACCCCACGCCGTTTTTTTTTTTTTTTTTTGGCGCGGGGTTCCCCTTAAAATCCATACCAGACCTGAAGGGTCTGGTATGGAATTTAGGGGGAACCCCACGTCAATTTTTTTTTTCAATTTTGGCTGGGGTTCCCCTTAATATCCATACCAGACCTGAAGGGCCTTGTATGGAATTTAGGGGGACCCCCACATCATTTTTTTTTTTTTTTTTTGGTTCGGGGTTCCCCTGTGGGGAATTCCCATGCCGTTTTTATCAATGAACTTCTATGTGTATTGTCGGCAATGCAATAGCCGCGGGTAGTTTTAAATGAGTTTTTTCCTTCCAAATGTCATTTTGCTGTCAGACTGTTCTAAACACGGGAAACATGCGCCCCTTTACAGGCATACTATAGACACCCCCCAGGTACGAAATTTAAAGGAATATTACACTTTTATTGTTTGACTTTAGGCATTATTAAAATCACTGCTCCTGAAAAAACGTCCGTTTTTAAAACTTTTTTTTGCATTGATCCATGTCCCCTGGGGCAGGACCCGGGTCCCCAAACACTTTTTATGACAATAACTTGCATATTAGCCTTTAAAATTAGCACTTTTGATTATTCATGTTCGTGTCCCATAGACTTTAACGGCGTTCGCGTGTTCGAACGAATTTTTTTCCTGTTCGCATGTTCTGGTGCGAACCGAACAGGGGGGTGTTCGGCTCATCCCTAGTCACCAAGACCCCCAAGCCAGGAGAAGGTATTACCATATACCCTGGCAATTACACATGTTATGAAAGATATCACAGAGTGGGGAAACCCCTTGGGAATTTCACTAAGGGTTATGCCCTGTACACATGATAGGATTTTCTGATGGAAAATGTGTGATAGGAACTTGTTGTCGGAAAGTCCGACCGTGTGTAGGTTCCATCACACATTTTCCATAGGAATTGAGAATCCTAGCCCAGGAGACAGAGGGACCTATGTTCTGGGCATATGGTGGGGAAGTGGGTATTCCAGTTTTAGAAAACCTTTCCAACTGAAAGATATGCTCAATAACCCAGAGTGGGGAGTTTCCCAATCTACATCTAGCTCCAACCCCCTAAGGCCCCATATACAGACATTAAAGGACATGGTAGCCATAGCAGACCCTACCTTTGATACTATGGCTGCAGAAACCTTTCTCAGATGTCAACTTGTGGCTCGAGTGAATGAGGTACAGTGCAGGGAAACACAATAAGACCAATTGCTATGTGTGCGGGGGGGCTAGACCACATCTAAGAATGGTACCCCTGAACATACCCCCCGAACATGGGACATGTTTTCTCAGCCTGTTTACCAACACAACCACTAACCACTCCCTGTGTGAACATTGGAAGAAGGAATATCCCATAGTCACCAAGACCCCCAAGCCAGGAGAAGGTATTACCATATACCCTGGCAATTACACATGTTATGGAAGGTATCACAGAGTGGGGAAACCCCTTGGGAATTTCACTAAGGGTTATGCCCTGTACACATGATAGGATTTTCTAAAGGAAAATGTGTGATAGGAACTTGTTGTCCGAAATTCCGACCGTGTGTAGGCTCCATCACACATTTTCCATAGGAATTTCCGTCACACAAAGTTTGAGATCTGCTTCTCAAATTTTCCTACAACAAAATCCGTTGTCGGAAATTCCGATCGTGTGTACACAATTCCGACGCACAAAGTGCCACGCATGCTCGGAATCAAGCAGAAGAGCAGCACTTGCTATTGAACTTCATTTTTTTTCGGCTCATCGTACGTGTTGTACGTCACCGCGTTCTTGACGTTCGGAATTTCCGACCAACTTTGTGTGACCGTGTGTATGCAAGATTTTGAAGTTTGAGCCAACATCCGTCGGAAAAAATCCCATGGATTTTGTTGTCGGAAAATCCTATCGTGTGTACAGGGCATAACTGTGGATCTTATAGTGAGGTGTCTGCAGATCTGGTGCAAAATCAAGTCCAGTCTTTGGGAGACGTGTACTGGGTCTGCGGAGGCATGAAAATTAGAAGTAGAATGACAGGACAGTGGACAGGAGAATGTGCACTGGCCAAGGCCATAATGCCTCTACATATTCTCCTGGGAAACCCAAAGCCAGATACAAACAACACACCCAGGCCTAACAGGAGGTGTAGGAGTGCCCTAGCAGGAAGCTTTGACCCTCATGTATACATAGATGCCATAGGGGTCCCTAGATGAGTTCAAAGCAAGAAACCAAGTAGCAGCAGGATTTGAATCTCTGATCCCCATCATCACTGTAAACAAGAATGTAGACTGGATAAATTACATCTACTATAACCAGAAGAGGTTTGTCAATTACACCAGAGATGCACTCCAAGGTTTAGCCAAACAACTAGAAGCCGCCTCACACATGACCTTCCAAAACCGCATGGCCTTAGACATGGTCCTAGCTGAAAAGGGGTGTGTGTGTAAAATGATACCCGAAACAAGTACATGCTGTACCTATATCCCAGACAATACAGGCCCAAATGGTAAAGTGACCTTAGCCATCCAGAAACTTGAAGGTTTGTCCAAGGAACTAAAAAGGAATTCAGGGCTCTCCAACCCATGGGATCAGTTCACCTGGATCAAGGGGGGATGGCAGGGAATTTTAACACAGATCGGAATAGCCATTCTGATAATTTTAGTGATCCTAGCTGTCATGGTCTACTGTGTTCTTCCCTGCTTTAAGAAGTGTGTAGATAAAGCTGTTGACCAATCTACTCCCATGTTTGTGAACCAGGAAATACCAGATGATGATGACGATTATGTAAGACTTGATGAAGATTATGTGTTACACTCCTTTACAGTCACTTCCCCACGAGATGCAACACCATAGGATTACAGGGACAGACAGCACCCGATTGCCCCTCTCTAAGCTGTATTGAGGGGGGTAGTGAGTAAGTCGCTGCTCTTCTCTATATACAGCCCAAAAGAGTTGCTGAGGAGAATGGGCCAGGTGAGTAGGACCTTCAGTATGAGGGACAGTATTGAAATAGACAGTTTCAATGGGGGACTGTGATGGATGTGATTAAGAGCATCATGAAATGTCTATTCCAATGTATATATGAGTACATGTTTTATATGCCTGACATATCAGCTTCAGTTTATCAGCATTAAAACATATTCAGATATTTTGCAAAGCTCACCCTTCCCTTGCTTAGGAACTTGACTGCAACAGTTAACAGAAGTTTGCGAATGCTTCCGAGAATACATTCAAAATATAACAAGATAACACCAACGGTTTAAAAGAAGCAAGAAACATTGCAAGAACATAGCTACTTCCTCATATAGACGAGCCAGCCAAAAGCCAAAACTTTATCACATACTTTGTCATTGTCAGGAAAAGCCCTCTTGTAGTCATTCCAGCAAACGGAAGATTAAAAGAATGCCTGTAAGCGCCATCCGGCGCCCGCGCAATAGCGCCAATGGGCGAACGCGCGTGCGCAATAGCGCCAATAGCGCTAATGGGCGAACGCGTGTGCGCAATAGCGCCAACAGCGGTGCACGGGCGCGCGTGGGTGCACGCGCGCCCCCTGTAACAACACTTGGCGCCAAGATGGGCTATTTAAAGGAGACTGTTCCAATGCTGCCTTGCTGTCCAGTCTACAGCGTTTCCTGAGACCCCTGCTCCCTTGTTACCAGTTTCTCTGTATCCAGTACTTACTTGGCTTGTTCCTGACTTACCTGTTTGCTGCCTGCCCCGATCTCGGCTTGGACTCTGACTATTCTCTTGATTTGCCCTCCTATAACTGATCTGCCTGCCAGTACCGGCTTGTCTGCACCTCCCTGCTGTCTGCAACCTGCTGCAGGACTACAGTGCACCTCCCTGCTGTCTGCAACCTGCTGCAGGACTACAGTGCACCTTCCTGCCGTCTGCAACCTGCTTCGGGACTACAGAGCACCTCCCTGCTGACTACAGGATCCAGCTCTCTACTCCAGTGTTCCAGCCAGGCACTTGTGCCCCTCTGTACTCCCGAGCCCCTGTTCACACCTTCAGGGGTTCCTGAGTCAGAGGTATACGAGAGGCCGTTTTCTGCACTTCGGGCTCCACCTACCAGGTACGTGACAGTACCGGACAGCCATGTCCGAGCCCACGCAGGGAACGTCGCCTATGAAGGACTTATGCCATCATCTGGCTGGACTTACACAGGCTGTTAAAGACCTGCAAGACAGTTATAAACGTCTGGAAGAACGTGTTCAAGTGCTCTCTATCTCCGCTCCAGGACCTTCCCTGGGTCCTTCTGTAGTAATGTTGCCTCCAGAACCTAAAGTTCCCACACCAGAAAGGTTCTCCGGGGACCGCAGCAAGTTTAGAGCATTCCGTAATGCCTGTGAACTTTTTCTTTGCACTACAACCCAGGACTTTTTCTTTAGAAACCACTAAGGTGGGGTTCGTCATCTCCCTCCTGCTGGGGGAACCCCAGGCATGGGCTCATCAACTCCTGGAGCAAAAGAACAGCTGCCTTAACCAACTGGACAATTTCTTCCAAGCCATGGCCCTTCTCTATGAGGGCCCGCAACTAGCAGCTACCGCAGAAGCAGCTCTGTTCTCTCTCCAGCAAGGCCGTAGGGCGGCAGAGGACTATGCATCTGAGTTCAGGCGTTGGAGTTCCGACACAAACTGGAACGACGCGGCTCTACGCCACCAGTTCCGCATGGGACTTTCCGAGCCACTAAAGGATGAGTTGGCCAATTGGATGAGGGTGGCTTTGGCCAATTATGGCTCAGGGGATTTAGTACACACCCCACACTATATAAGGCCGCCTGCACGGCGGCCCTGTGTAGTGTGTGTTCCGGTGTGCTGAGAGATAGAGAGAGAGAGAGACAGTGTCATTTGATTTGAGTTAGATAGATTAGGCAGAACAGTCAGTCAGTTAGCTGCACTTACAGTGTATTGTGTATATATATGCATCCCAGGTGTTGCATATATATATATACACTGTATTCAGTTTAGCTAGATCCGTTCCTGTTATCTTCTATCTAGACTATTTACATTTAGTGCAGTGTGTCCTGCTCACAGTGTTCAGCTAGATCCGTTCCTGCTATTTACATTCAGTGCAGTGCGTCCTGCTCACAGTGTTCAGCTAGATCCGTTCCTGCTATTTACATTCAGTGCAGTGCGTCCTGCTCACAGTGTTCAGCTAGATCCGTTCCTGCTATTTACATTCAGTGCAGTGCGTCCTGCTCACAGTGTTCAGCTAGATCCGTTCCTGCTATTTACATTCAGTGCAGTGCGTCCTGCTCACAGTGTTCAGCTAGATCCGTTCCTGCTATTTACATTCAGTGCAGTGCGTGCTGCTCACAGTGTTCAGCTAGATCCGTTCCTGCTATTTACATTCAGTGCAGTGCGTCCTGCTCACAGTGTTCAGCTAGATCCGTTCCTGCTATTTACATTCAGTGCAGTGCGTCCTGCTCACAGTGTTCAGCTAGATCCGTTCCTGCTATTTACATTCAGTGCAGTGCGTGCTGCTCACAGTGTTCAGCTAGATCCGTTCCTGCTATTTACATTCAGTGCAGTGCGTCCTGCTCACAGTGTTCAGCTAGATCCGTTCCTGCTATTTACATTCAGTGCAGTGCGTCCTGCTCACAGTGTTCAGCTAGATCCGTTCCTGCTATTTACATTCAGTGCAGTGCGTCCTGCTCACAGTGTTCAGCTAGATCCGTTCCTGCTATTTACATTCAGTGCAGTGCGTCCTGCTCACAGTGTTCAGCTAGATCCGTTCCTGCTATTTACATTCAGTGCAGTGCGTCCTGCTCACAGTGTTCAGCTAGATCCGTTCCTGCTATTTACATTCAGTGCAGTGCGTCCTGCTCACAGTGTTCAGCTAGATCCGTTCCTGCTATTTACATTCAGTGCAGTGCGTCCTGCTCACAGTGTTCAGCTAGATCCGTTCCTGCTATTTACATTCAGTGCAGTGCGTCCTGCTCACAGTGTTCAGCTAGATCCGTTCCTGCTATATACATTTAGTGCAGTACGTCCTGCTCACAGTGTTCAGCTAGATCCGTTCCTGTTATCTTCCTACTGACAGGCAGGCTTGTCTGGTTACAGTATATAAAGCTACCTGAAGAAAATTACAGGTGTTCTTTTTGATCCTATTAGTACCACGGTCAGGCAGCTAGACTATTTACATTTAGTACAGTGTGTCCTGCTCACAGTGTTCAGCTAGATCCGTTCCTGTTATCTTCCTACTGACAGGCAGGCTTGTCTGGTTACAGTATATAAAGCTACCTTAAGAAAATTACAGGTGTTCTTTTTGATCCTATTAGTACCACGGTCAGGCAGCTAGACTATTTACATTTAGTACAGTGTGTCCTGCTCACAGTGTTCAGCTAGATCCGTTCCTGTTATCTTCCTACTGACAGGCAGGCTTGTCTGGTTACAGTATATAAAGCTACCTGAAGAAAATTACAGGTGTTCTTTTTGATCCTATTAGTACCACGGTCAGGCAGCTAGACTATTTACATTTAGTACAGTGTGTCCTGCTCACAGTGTTCAGCTAGATCCGTTCCTGTTATCTTCCTACTGACAGGCAGGCTTGTCTGGTTACAGTATATAAAGCTACCTTAAGAAAATTACAGGTGTTCTTTTTGATCCTATTAGTACCACGGTCAGGCAGCTAGACTATTTACATTCAGTGCAGTGCGTCCTGCTCACAGTGTTCAGCTAGATCCGTTCTTGCTATTTACATTCAGTGCAGTGCGTCCTGCTCACAGTGTTCAGCTAGATCCGTTCCTGGTATTTACATTCAGTGCAGTGCGTCCTGCTCACAGTGTTCAGCTAGATCCGTTCCTGCTATATACATTTAGTGCAGTACATCCTGCTCACAGTGTTCAGCTAGATCCGTTCCTGTTATCTTCCTACTGACAGGCAGGCTTGTCTGGTTACAGTATATAAAGCTACCTGAAGAAAATTACAGGTGTTCTATCCCAGCTTAGTGCAGCTACAGGCCATTAGTATGTCTGGAAGGCCAAGAAGGAGAGGCAGACAGTCACAAGCCAATAAGAGAGGGCAAGCAGGCTCTGTGTCTAGTGCTGGTCGTGGAGACGGTGCATCCTCATCAGCACGTGGCCATGGGACACGCTTGGCCTTTTTTTCGGCAGCTGGCCGTGTTGAGCCGCAACATGCGGAAGACTTGGTCGAGTGGATGACCAAGCCGTCCTCATCCTCCTCATCCTCTCTCACCCATGCCCAGGGTGCTTTGTCTGGCAAAGCAGCGGCCTCTTCCCTCAGCTCAATGTCATCAGTGACTCCTTCCCTAGCTCCACCATGTCCTCATGAGGATTCCCTCGAACTGTTTGACCACAGTGTTGGGTACATGCTCCAGGAGGATGCCCAGCGTTTGGAAGGCTCTGATGATGATACTGAGCTCAATGAAGGCAGTAACATGAGCACGGACAGAGGGGGTGCCCAAGAAGGACAGCAATCTGGCAGTCATGCTCCCCCTGCTGCAGCATACTGCCAGGTTTGCTCCAGTGATGAGGAGGGAGGGGATGATGAGGTCACTGACTCAACGTGGGTGCCTGATAGGAGAGAGGAGGAGGAGGAGGAGGAGGAGGAGGTGGCACATCACCAACTAGGCAGGATGCCCTCCAGGGGCCAGCCTAAGGGCAGCACATTGACTGCATCACACCCCAAAGCTCCACATGTGCAGGGCGCTGCAGTCTCTGCGCGTTATTCAAAAAGTTCTTTGGTGTGGGCCTTTTTTGAGACGAGTGCATCAGATCGCACCGCTGCTATTTGCAATATATGTCTCAAGCGTATCTCGCGTGGCCAAAACATCTCCCGCTTGGGTACCACATGCTTGACCAGACATATGTTGACCTGCCATGCAGTTCGTTGGCAAGCGTATCTAAAAGACCCACACCAAAGAACAAAGACGATCTCTCCTTGCTCCTCATCAGCTGAGATTTCCAACCCCACTAGACCTTCAGTCCTCTCTGCGACCTGCAGTGAGAGGAATGAAGGTGTAGAATTAGGTGTGTCACAGCCAAGTACTTATGGGCAATCTGCTTTTGGTACACCGACGTCAGATTGTACCAGGCAAATTTCCCTGCCCCAGCTGCTGCACCGCCGAAAGAAGTTTGCTCCCAGCCATCCACATGCCCAGCGGTTGAATGCTAGCTTGGCAAAATTGCTAGCACTTCAACTGCTGCCTTTTCAGTTGGTAGACTCTGCCCCCTTCCGTGAGTTTGTGGAATGTGCGGTTCCTCAGTGGCAGGTACCCAAACGCCACTTTTTCTCACGGAAGGCGATTCCGGCTCTCTACCGGCATGTGGAAGGCAATGTCCATGCCTCGCTGACTCATGGTCCAGCAGGCATGGACAGGGACGTTACTTAAGTTTCACGGCGCATTGGGTGACTCTGCTGGCAGCTGGGAAGGATGCAGGACAAGGTGCAGTAGTGTTGGAGGTTGTTCCGCCACCACGCCTCCAAAATGCTGATTGTGACACACCTCTCTCCTCCACCCCCTCCTCTTCTTCTTCCTCCATGGCCTCTTCCTCGGAACCAGCGGTGCTCCGTAGGCGTTCAAGGGGCTACGCAAGTACGCAGGCCAAAAGATGCCATGCGGTGCTTGAGCTGGTGTGCTTGGGGGACAGGAGCCACACTGGGGCAGAGGTTCTGTCAGCTCTGCAGGGGCAGGTTCAGAGGTGGTTGACGCCACGCCAACTTAAGGCAGGAATGGTGGTTTGCGACAATGGCACCAACCTCCTCTCTGCCCTCCGACAGGGACAACTGACCCATGTGCCCTGTTTGGCTCACGTCCTTAACTTGGTGGTGCAGCGGTTCTTGGGCAGGTACCCGGGCTTACAGGATGTCCTGAGGCAGGCCAGGAAAGTCTGTGTGCATTTCCGCCGGTCATATAATGCCAGTGCTCGGCTGACGGACCTCCAAAAGGAGTTTAACCTGCCCAAGAACCGCCTAATCTGTGACATGCCCACCAGGTGGAACTCGACGTTGGCCATGCTGCAGCGGCTGCACACGCAGCAGAGGGCCATCAATGAGTACCTGTGCGACTATGGCACCAGGACAGGGTCAGGGGACCTTGGTTTTTTTTCCCCACGCCAGTGGGCCATGATCAGGGATGCATGCACTGTCCTGTCACCATTCGAGGAGGCCACGAGGATGGTGAGCACTGACAGTGCATGCATCAGTGACACTGTCCCCCTTGTCCACCTGTTGGAGCACACGCTGCGTGGAATAATGGACAGGGCACTTGAGGCAGAACAGAGGCAGGAAGAGGAGGACTTCCTTAGCTCTCAAGGCCCCCTTTATCCAGACAGTGTTCCTGCGTGCCCGCCGATCACACAGGAAGAGGACGAGGAGGAGGAGGAGGAGGAGGAGGAAGATTGTGTCAGTATGGAGGTGGAGCCTGGCACTCAGCATCAGCAGTCCTTAAGGGATCAGTCCCAAGGAACACATGGACTTGTACGTGGCTGGGAGGAGGTGGCTGCGGACGTTGTTGTCCTTAGTGACCCAGAGGACTCCGGACCGAATGCCTCAGCAAACCTACGCTGCATGGCCTCCCTGATCCTGCAAAGCCTGCGTAAGGATCCTCGTATTCGTGGTATCAAGGAGAAGGACCAATACTGGCTGGCAACCCTCCTTGATCCACGTTACAAGGGTAAGGTTGCGGACCTTATCTTGCCATCGCAGAGGGAGCAGAGGATGAAACATCTTCGGGAGGCCTTGCAGAAAGGTCTGTGCAACGCGTTCCCAGAGACTGGGAGGTTACAAACTCCTGTTTCTGGACAACGTGTTGCTGAGGCTTCGGTCAGTCAAAGAAGGAGCGGTGGAGAAGGTGGCCGTCTGACCGATGCGTTCAGACAATTTTTTGGTCCGCAGCCCCAAGGTATGATCGGTTCCAGCAACCATCGCCAGCGTCTGTTTTACATGGTGCAGGAATACCTAGGGGCAAGATCAGACTTGGACACCTTTCCCACCGAAAATCCTCTGGGTTACTGGGTCTTGAGGATGGATCACTGGCCAGAGCTTGCACAGTATGCAATTGAGCTACTGGCCTGTCCTGCATCAAGCGTTCTTTCGGAACGCACATTCAGTGCTGCTGGAGGCGTGGTAACCGATCACAGGGTGCGTCTGTCCACCGACTCGGTCGATCGGCTGACCTTCATAAAAATGAATCAGTCTTGGATCACCACCAGCTACCAAGCACCTGATGCAGATGTAACCGAATAATTTTTTTTGAAATCTCAGATCCCTTCAAAGACTGCCTATGCTGATGCTGAGTGACTATCCCTGAGTAATTATCCTCTTCCTCCTCAATCATCACGCTGATAGCTTGTAAGAACATTTTTGGTTCTGGGCGCCACCACCAGTGCCTAAGGCACAATTTTTCAGCCCCTGTTTAACAGGGGCGTGTAATTACAATTTTTGATGTAATACTTTGCAGCAGGGCTCGTTCCTGCATTCCAACTAGAGTGTCTGTGAGGGGTTGCAGTGTTGTGGCACCAGCACCAGTGCCTAAGACCCAATTTTTCAGCCCCTGTCTAACAGGGGCGTGTAATTACAATTTTTGATGCAATACTTTGCAGCAGGGCTTGCTCCTGCGTTTCAACTAGAGTGTCTGTGAGGGGTTGCAGTGTTGTGGCACCAGCACCAGTGCCTAAGACCCAATTTTTCTGCCCCTGTCTAACAGGGGCGTGTAATTACAATTTTTGATGCAATACTTTGCAGCAGGGCTCGTTCCTGCGTTCCAACTAGAGTGTCTGTGAGGGGTTGCAGTGTTGTGGCACCAGCACCAGTGCCTAAGGCCTAATTTTTCAGCTCCTGTTCAACAGGGGCATGTAATTACAATTCTTGATCTAATATTTCACAGCAGGGCCCTGTGAGGGCTTACAGTGTTTTGGCCACAGCAACACCTAAGGCCCAAATTTCTGCTGAGTATATAGGGCAGGACCCTACTTTCAAACATCTAACTTACAAACGACTCCTACTTGCAAACGGAAGGAGACAACAGGAAGTGAGATGAAATCTACCCCTAAGGAAGGGAAATTCTCTCCTGTAAGAGTTAATATGGGAAAACAATTTCTCCTTTCCACTGATGCTTTCCAATCCTTGTTCCACAAAAAAACCCAAATTTTCCAAAAACATTTTTCATTGGGACAAAAAAGTGAGGTGAAATCTTCTGAAGAGGAGGAAAGACGCAAAACAAATGTCACAGGGGTGATAACCCTTCCTTATGTTTTCCAAAAAGCTTAGAAAAGATTTTTTGGCTGGAGCTAAACACATTAAAAATGTTCAAAATTACAAACAGATTCTACTTAACAACAAACCTACAGTCCCTGTCTTGTTTGCACCGCCTGAATACTGCTGTTCAGAGTATATAGGGACCTTTCCTTATTTTAATTTGGGTGCGGGGTTCCCCTTAATATCCATACAAGACCCAAAGGGCCTGGTAATGGACTGGGGGGTACCCATGCCGTTTGTCTCACTGATTTTCATCCATATTGCCATGACCCGACATGACATTAAACCCGCAAGCAGTTTTAAATGAGATTTTTTCCTTTAAAAATGACATTTGGTGCAGGGACTGTTCTAAACATGGGAAACACGCGTCACTTTACAGGCATACTATAGACACCCCCCAGGTACGATATTTAAAGGAATATTTCACTTTTTTTTTTTTACTTTAAGCATCATTAAAATCACTGCTCCCGAAAAAACGGCCGTTTTTAAAAGTTTTTTTTGCATTGATACATGTCCCCTGGGGTAGGACCCGGGTCCCCAAACCCTTTTTAGGACAATACCATGCAAATTAGCCTTTAAAATGAGCACTTTTGATTTCGAACGTTCGAGTCCCATAGACGTCAATGGGGTTCTAACGTTCGTGCGAACTTGCGGTCCGTTCGCGGGTTCTGGTGCGAACCGAACCGGGGGGTGTTCGGCTCATCCCTAATTGTATCCTATCGGGGGGTAAAATTTACATCCAAATTCTGGAAAGCCCTGTGTGGGGCCTTGAAGATTGACCTCTCCTTCTCTTCCGCCTACCATCCTCAGACGAATGGTCAAACTGAACGAACCAACCAGACCCTTGAACAGTATTTGCGATGCTATTTTTGCTTTTCTCAAGATGACTGGGTGCCTCTGCTACCTCTTGCTGAGTTCGCCTACAATTATTCTGTGCATTCTGCAACCAACCAATCCCCGTTTTTTGCGAACTACGGGTTCCATCCCTAGTTTCTGTCCAATAACAGGCCAGAGTGTGCAGTACCGGCGGCTCAAGAAACCTTGAACTTCTTCAGCTCCAACAACAAGCTACTTCAAGAAACAATGGCAAGGACCCAGGACTATAACAAGGAAACGTTTGACAGAAAGAGAAGAGGGGAGCTTGACCTAAAACCTGGAGATCAAGTCTGGTTGTCCACGCAGAACCTGAAACTAGCATGCCCATCCAAGAAATTGGGCCCTAAGTTTGTGGGTCCCTTCCCAGTGTTGAGAAAAATTAACAGTGTGGCGTATGAGTTGAATCTTTCCGTATACATCCAGTCTTTCACGTGGCTTTACTCAAACCGTCAGTCCCGGATCCCTTTCTTAACCGGAACACCGGTCCTCCTGAACCGGTACTTATTAACGGCTAAGAAGAATTCGAGATAGAATCCATCATAGATTGCTGGAGGAGACGTAATCAGGTTCAGTACCTGGTGAAATGGAAGGGTTACGGCCCCGAGGAGAACTCCTGGGAACCAGAGACTAACATCCACGCCAAAAGACTAATTCTAGCCTTTAAAAGAACTCATCCGAGTAAAATGGCCCAGTTGGGCATCCGAAGGCTGCCCTTTGGAGGGGAGCAATGTCAGGAAAAGCCCTCTTGTAGTCATTCCAGCAAACGGAAGATTAAAAGAATGCCTGTAAGCGCCATCCGGCGCTCGCGTGCACGCAATAGCGCTAATGGGCGAACGCGCGTGCACAATAGCGCTAATGGGCGAACGCGCGTGCGCAATAGCGCCGCACGGACGCGCGCGGGTGCAAACGCGTGCCCCCTGTAACAACACTTGGCGCCAAGATGGGCTATTTAAAGGAGACTGTTCCAATGCTGCCTTGCTGTCCGGTCTACAGCGTTTCCTGAGACCCCTGCTCCCTTGCTACCAGTTTCTCTGTATCCAGTGAGTAATAGTGAATAATTCCGCGCCAAAAAAATATGTAGTTAATAGAGCAGCTACACCCTGAACAAAATGAATAAATTCATAAATGCATAAGTGTAAAAAAAAAGGGGGGGGGGGTTGGGGAGCGCTAAATAATTGTCAAAGAAGCTAATGCACAAAAAATTCCATTAAATGTAAGCTACAAATAATACATTCAAATAATGAAAACCAGCCTGCCTGTGTGCATAGAAATTGAATAAACAAAATCATAAACCTGAAGGCAAAAAAATAATAATTGTGTTCAATAATAATTGTGCAACCATAACATATAATGTCAAATAATGTTATATACATCAAGTGTGCAATGCAAAAAAGAAGTCCATCAAAGGTAAAAATTAATTATAATAAAATCGTGATGTGGATCTTGATATCAAGACGTGAGCAGCAAAATCCCTTCACCATCACTGAAAGACACCAATGTGCTCATAGAAATGGATGTCAGCTTACCAGATGACGTTGACCAATTTAATGGAAAAAAGGTCAAATAGGCTTTAGCAAGATAATGCTTGCTGCAATGGAGAGAAATGAACCAAACTCTTGTCCTCACATCACAGGGTCTCACGCATGGGATATAAAATAGATGGAGAGGAACCGAACATAGTGTAACACCATTTATTTAAAAATTGAATAAAAACAAAGCATAGCCAAGTAGCTACTCACATATAAGGTGCCATCGCCCGGCACTGAGGCTAGGAAGCGCACCTCCCTGCTGTCTGCAACCTGCTGCGGGACTACAGTGCACCTCCCTGCTGTCTGCAACCTGCTGCGGGACTATAGTGCACCTCCCTGCTGTCTGCAACCTGCTACGGGACTACAGTGCACCTCCCTGCTGTCTGCAACCTGCTGCGGGACTACAGTGCACCTCCCCGCTGTCTGCAACCTGCTATGGGACTACAGTGCACCTCCCTGCTGTCTGCAACCTGCTATGGGACTACAGTACTCCTCCCTGCTGTCTGCAACCTGCTACGGGACTACAGTGCTCCTCCCTGCTGTCTGCAACCTGCTACAGGACTACAGTACTCCTCCCTGCTGTCTGCAACCTGCTACGGGACTACAGTGCTCCTCCCTGCTGTCTGCAACCTGCTGCGGGACTACAGTACTCCTCCCTGTTGTCTGCAACCTGCTACGGGACTACAGTGCACCTCCCTGCTGTCTGCAACCTGCTACAGGACTACAGTACTCCTCTCTGCAAACTGCTGCAGGACTACAGTGCGCCTTCCTGCAACCTGCTTCAGGACTACAGAGCACCTCCCTGCTGACTACAGGATCCAGCTCTCTACTCCAGTGTTCCAGCCAGGCACTTGTGCCCCTCTGTACTCCCGAGTCCCTGTTCACACCTTCAGGGGTTCCTGAGTCAGAGGTATACGAGAGGCCGTTCTCTGCACTTCGGGCTCCACCTACCAGGTACGTGACAGTCATAATATATTTATATATTTGTGCCTGTTTTGTGGTTTGCATGTGCCAGTCTTATCTGACGCATCTTAAACTTTAACAAAATTGTATATAAGTCCTGAAAAGGATTTTACTCTGAACTGAGTGTGTCTGCACAATCACTTCAGCGTGTGCACGCTTTTTATATTCATTAATTTGATCAGGGGCAGATATAAAAATACCTGACCTTAGTTCTGCTACTGATCCAATACACCCCTTGTCTGCCGCAGGGGGAGCCCTTTGAAAGGCTGGGCCTTGTACTTGGCAATTTACCTGTTGGGTAAGCAACTTTCCAATGTTATTGCTGAACTTTATCTGTTTACATTATGCTTGTATATTTTTCCATTATGTGTTTTTGTGTTTTATGTGATCATTTGTCTTATAGATTACTCCTCCTGAAGAAGCAGTGTTTGTACCGTGAAACTAGTAGAGGACTGGTTAATCTATGACAAGCATTCCATCAACAGATATCTCTTGGGGAAACCTTTGAGTATTTGTACATTGTTTATACAAACCATTTTAATGTGATTTATGTATGTCTCTTTTTTATATGTAATAAATTAATATGTATCTAAGAATTACTTTTTTGTTTATCAGTACCGAGATAGTCCACCACAAACTTTATGGGTTAAAGTATATGTTTGGCCAGCTTCAGCAACTGTCCTCACGCTTTTACCCCTCCCCTTCTTCTCCTATATAATTTTTGGATGATGGTACTATTTTATGCCTGGGTTTAGGCCCTGTTACATGAGGCTATACTCAAAAATTCCCCAGTCAGGAGGTTGATAACAAACATTACCTTCTGTTTTTCAGAAGTGAATGCAGCAGGTCGCATTTGGAAATATATGCAACACTGGTTAAGAAAACCTCTGTAATGGCGGCGATCTCCATTAAACTTGGGTGGGTGAGGCATATGTGCATTAGCATCAGCTCGGGAACATAGATCCAGCAATTGTTTTTGCAGAGCACAGATCTCTTCGTGTTGCTTTTTCACCACACTTTCCAGTCCAGCAAGTTTTTCTTGGTAAGTGACACCGAACTCCTGCAGCTCTGCAATTTGCTGCCTGAAAGGAGCCACAGCATTTGCTATAGTGGCCTCCATGTTTTAGACCAGGTTATTCTGTCAAGATCATGCGTCATGCTCGAAGACCAGTTGCTATAGCAGCTGCAGGACTACCACCGACCAGGAGGATAGATACACAGGCAGTCACCTCGGAAAAGGGTTTTTACATTTTTTAATTCTATTCTGAACAAACAATGCAAAAAATACAAAACTAATTCAAAAAACGAATTGGTCCATTGACACAATATTGGACCAATTCGTTTTTTAAATTTGTTTCGTATCTTGGGTATTCCTTTTGTAGATTATGGATTTTGAGAGGGACCCCATGCAATTTAAAAAAAAAAATAAAAAGTTGACATGGGGTTCCCGAAGGGCCTGGTATGGATAAGAGGGTGATCCCACACAGTTTTTTTCTGAATTTTTATTTGGCGGCAACTCTATGAACTCTGTTTACATTCAGCTGTCAGCAGGAAAACCCGCTGATGAGTCATAGGTTTTTAGGGATGCTGCGGCTGACTTCCTGGTGGAAGAAGAAGAAATAAAATGAAACTAAATTAATTTTAACTAAATTCATTACTATTGTAATTCGGATATTTGGATACAACCGACTCTCCGAGTAACCAAAAATTTGTCTAAATTTAGATTCAGACCGAAACAAATTGCAGATGCTGCCTGGCGGTAGCATCTGCCAGGCTGTGGCCTGTTCCAGTGCTGTCCGGCAGCCCTCAGTGACAGGCAGCACACAGAATCTGGGTTGAGGGCTCACTTGAGCTGGCTGTGAAGTGTGTTCTGCAGCGGCCTGTTCTAGTGCTGTCCCGCAAAAAGCGCACCACAGCACAGCAGATGCGATGGGGAGGTCTTTAAAACAGACCCAGAAGCCGGAACAGGAACTGGATGGGGCCAACAATAAAGCCTGTGTAACCGCCCCCCCCCAGTAAATTATTCATTTGGTTTCTGCCATTTCTCCCTGGTGGGTGAGCAGTGATGTGTGAAAACTGCATACTATAGCCCTGAGTTCCCGGCCAACCCCAGGCATTGGGACACGGGGCTAATAATTCCCAATGAGCAATATGAGACCCAGGGCTTTTTGGGGGACTACACTGGGCTATACCTTAGGTCAGCCCCCTACCCCTCCTGATGCTGTTGTTGATAAATTTAACCACTTTAAGACTGGGCCTCTTTTTCAGACTCGGTGTTTACAAGTTAAAAATATATTATTTTTTTGCTAGAAAATTACTTAGGAAAAAAATGTATAATGTTTGGGGTTCTAACACCCTAGAGAATAAAATGGCGGTCGTTGCAATACTTTCTGTCACACCGTATCGTGTCACTACCGACGGCTCCGGTAAGCGGCAGAGGGCACCGGATCACGGCGGGAGGGGGGGCCCTCTCCCGCCGCCGATAAGAGTGATTTTGCAGCGAATCTGTGGCAAAGACCACTTTTATCTTGTACCAGACCGCCGTCCGAACATGGGGATACCGGGGTTATGGAAGCTAGCTGCTGCCATAACAACGATATCCGTCCTCAAAGTAGGGACGTACATTGGCGTGCGACGATCCAGAAGTGGTTAAAAAGCTTTTAGATAAAGTTCTTAGCACACACAACATACAGGGACATTGAAAATAGTAGTGACATAAACACACACACTTTGAACTGGATGCACACAACCTTACCAACTATGAAACTACAATGCTGCACATGTAGCATGTGGTCTTGTCTCAGCAGAAAGTCTCCTCTGCAGCAGCACATGTCTCTCAGGCTCACTCCTCCAGCAGTGGAACCAACAGCAACAACTCAACCTCTGTATACAACAGCACAGTATGCACAGTGGCCAATCTTTTACTCCATCAGGCCCAGAGCAGTATACACAGGCTTTCAGGTTAACAGCTGTCTGTATGTAGTCTTGGGCTGACTAGCATACAACCCAGTCTAGCTCTTTGCTCTCCTGGGCACACAAGGAAACTCTTACCAGGCTATGTGTAGCAGCATTCTCTGAGTCCTGTATGCAGACTCGCTGGGCTCCCAGTGCTCTCTTCCCAGATTCCAGAGCTCTCTTCTAAATCCCAGAGCATTCCTCCCAGATTCCAGAGCTTTCTCCCAGCACCCAGAGCTCTCCATCCCAATTCCAAAGCACTCTTTTAGATCCCCAAGCTTTCCCCCATAGCCACGTGTGTCCCCACTTTTCTCCTTGGCAGGGTTAAAAGTGGCCATCAGCAAATCCAGGTCCTCCTGGCTATTTGGTAGGGGTGGGTCCTGATCCTTGCCTGCACTAACAGACAATCGGTGCTCAATCCTTCCTTTTCACCCCTGCGGTTGCCATTCAAGCATACTGCAGTGATTATTCTCTGTCATTGTTACTGGACTAGATTTAAGGAACCCAAAAAAGGAAGTTAATCTGATATTCACCAAATATTCACAACAGGTGAATCTTCCTGATGCATATGTTTGGCATTTCTCTGCATATTATGAAAAAAATATATATTAATGGTATTTAAACAAATTGCCAAATGAAGACCCCATATGTGAAAATCATTTTTCCAAACTGTTAAAAGTTATTGTTGAGTAAACTGGTGCATACCAAAACATCACAATTTAGACTAGTCGCCAAGGTTTTGGTTACCGTGGTACTTAAAGGGGTTAACCCATTCACTGCCACCAACATCAAGGGTTACAGCTGCACAGAACCAATTGTAGCTGGCCAGCTTAGTAACACTTACGTCAGCTCCATTCCCTTCCACTATAAGTTCATGGAAGCTTTAGTGACAGTTCACTTATAGCAGAAGTGGCCCTTTGATCTTGCTTGATGTGGTCTCTAGATTTGACAGCCCTGCAGTGTGTCCTTTACTTTGCTGCGTGTCCCAGATCCTCCCATATGTGTGCCTGCAATCTGTTTGCCTCCACAGCTGGCCGTTTCCTGTGTGCCCTCCGGTCCTCAACCTCGGCTAAGCCCCCCTCCCCACCGGTATAAATAGCAGGGTAGCAGGTAGAGGATTAAACCATAAGCACACAGTGGGGAGGATCAGAACTGTTTGGGATGGCAACAAGTATTGGTAAGTATTTCTCATATAATCACCTATCCCCCTGACTTTCTTTTGGGTATGAACATGGGGAGTTATCATTATTGAGCAATATGGTGTTCATTCATAAATAAAGTAGTAGTATACCTGAATAACATGTATACTATCCTCTCCCTTTTGTGAATGAACATGGAAATGTTTACTAGTAAGTGCAGGAAGGCAGAAAAAAATATAAACTAATACAGTAAATAACAAAAGGATAAATAAATCAGCATCCTCACATACACATAACATACATATACATATGCACTACACAGTAAAGCCCCATCCACACCAGCAGGCAGACATGGTGCTCTGTGTCAGAATGCTGCAGTGAGTCGTTACAACCCATCACCGTGCTTTCATTTTCTTTAAAGAGCAATCATTCAACCTGTAACGCATTGCTACTCATTGTAATGCACTGCAATGCAAAAAAAAGTATACCTGCATAATTTCATTGCGATACAAACCAAAGCAGCACACACCATCATGGGCGTTACCACAAAATGCAAGTGTGCCAACCTCCATATCTTTAGCATACGTTGCTTGATTACAGATTTATGTAACTTTATTTTCACAGTTCTGCAAAAAAGGTACAACTTCAAATGTACAAATAAACTTGTTTTGATTAACATTTGGGACAGAGTGACAGCTTTCAGGGTCGCTGCTGAATGTAAACATAAGGACTCTAGTTGATGTCATTAACCACATATGGTCATGTCCATATTTGGTCAATAATGTCACCTGGGATATTCCCGTTTTCCTAGTTTTAGCTGTAGTGAAGCAATTTGTATTATTTTTTTGCAGATAATGTTCAAGACCCAAAAAGTCCATAACCTGATCCTGTGTTTTCAATTTATTTACACATGTGCACTATAAATAACACTATGAACAAAAGGTTAGATAAAATATATTTAATAAAAATACAACCCCTTCTCCTTTTTAAATAAACAAACATTTACATGTAAACATATTATATTACAATATAAAAAAAATTATAAAAAGTCTCTCAATCAATAAACAACTCTGAAAATAAATTCTGTGTCCAGCACAGAAAAAAAATTGTATTCTCCCACAGCAGATCAACTCCTGTTCTACACAAGGCACTAAAGCCACAGCATTTTCTATACCAGTTTGGATTAGTAAATTACCGTATTTATCGGCGTATAACACGCACTTTTTTCCCCTTAAAATCAGGGGAAAGTCGCAGGTGCGTGTTATACGCCGATCCCCTGCGATCCCGACCTGTCAAAATATCAAAATCGCCGACCGCGATTTGAAAATGGCGCCGCCGGCGCCGAAATACACAGAGCCGGTCCTCGGCTCTTTCCGGCGGCTCTCGTTTACTTTCGGTTTCACTCGTAGCCCCGAACGGAGCTATCCGAGTAGGTCCGCGATTTTGAAGCCCAGCAAGCAGGGACAGGGGATCGAAGGCTGCACTGGGGCAAGGCTGCACTGGGGAAGGCTGCACTGGGGCAAGGCTGCACTGGGGAAGGCTGCACTGGGGAAGGCTGCACTGACATGGCTGCACTGACAAGGCTGCACTGGGGAAGGCTGCACTGACATGGCTGCACTGACAAGGCTGCACTGACATGGCTGCACTGGGGCAAGGCTGCACTGAGAAGGCTGCAATGATGGGCATTTAAATGTAAGTTTTTTTCCCTTCAACTTCCCTCCTAAAAGTTTTTTTTTCCTTAAAATTCCCTCCTAAATTGGGGTGCGTGTTATACGCCGGTGCGTGTTATACGCCGATAAATACGGTACTTGTTTTGCACTTTCCTCTATTTCCTATGCCTGCAAATGGTGGGCTTATTATTAGTACCCAGAACAATGCATTATGCACAGAGCAACACAGATCTACCTCCTAATTTCTCTATATTTAATGCTATAATAGAGCTATATTTTCTGCAACATACAGTCTTGACACAAACTTTCAAATATATATATATATATATATATATATATATATATATATATATATACATACATACATACACACACACACACACACACACACACTATATATATATATTTATTTCTTTCTTAAATAAGAGCTGAAAAAAGTACCAATTAGAATCCAGTAATCGGCAGCTGATCACCATTTCACATTTCATTGGTAAATCGCTGTGAAAATGAAGAGCGATACTTGATGATTGGCAACTATATTTAATTACACTTTGCACATTACTCTTTGGGCTTAATCTAATAAAGAGTAGAGAATGTTCATGTTGCTCAGGGGTCTCAAACCTTTTAAAAACAAAAAGGGTCAGTTCACTGTCTGTCAGATAAATAGAGGGCTGGATTGTGGCCAGTAGCAGTAAAAAAAAAGCCTGTTAGTGGAATAAAAAAAAATGCCCCAGTGTCAGTGGATATCAGTGTCGGTGGAATTAAAAAAAGGTTCCTGTGTTGGCGGTCAAAGAGAATAAAATCGGGATTTGGAAACTCCCCCCACATTGCCAAATTGGAGAGGCCAGACTTAACGTAATGCATAAAGTGAAGCAATGTGCAATCATGTGCAGGATGAAGTAAACATTGCTCAGCTACATGAACATTATCGGCTTCTTTAGTAAATCATCCCCGCTAACATATTAGGCCTTTGACGTTCTGTAGAAATACAGCTTCCACTATGGAATATGGTAGCTTACTACAATTTAATATTTCTCTGGAGGGTAAGAGACACCTAGGGAATAACAGAGGTCCTTAGGTAAGATAATTTAAAGTGGAACTGAACTAAAAAAGTGAAGATTTATTATGGTATAGGGAACATTTAGAAATGTTAATTGTGCCTAAGCAGTACTTTAAAAAATATCTTTTGTCTGGGTTTCCCCTTGAAAAATAGCAGTTTAAATTTAGTAAATGAGGGTGCCAGGGCATTCCTGTGTCAAAACTCAAATAACTGTATATCTGCAGTGGGCTATCCAAAGCACTGCTGCCTCTGACTGCTAGTTTTAAGAGATTTGGTGTAAAATCTGGTGATGTCATTACTGTTCTGCTCACTGTTCTCTTTGCTGGAGGCTCTGACATAAGGAAGCAAAACCTTGCCTTTAATAAGATAGCCACCTGCACACAGACACATTATGAAACAAGGTAAGTCGATAGTGGGGGAAGATCAGCAGCTGGGAAACCAAATTTTGGTGATCAGTCCTTTGCCCTCTGTCAACCTTGTTTTTGTGCACAGCTTCTAGAGTTCAGTTCCTCTTTAAATCCATTACCATAATAAACAAAAAAAATTCTCTATCTCAGTGCATCTTATCCAGAAGATACAGAAAGATAGTATGCCAGTCAGGCTTTGCATCCCCACTAACTTCAAGTTCTATAAGATTCTCACTTGTGTAGTGCTTATGTGGGCGCACAGTATAAGATACAGGTCAAGCAACAGAATAAACTGCCTACTTTACTCACATATTACCCAAGTAATGGGGGAAAATGGACTTCTGTTACTTCAGAGGCTTTATATTAAAAAGCAAAGAAAAACAAATTGCTTTTCACAAATTGTGTATACATATAAGGACTGAAATTTCTCTTGAAATACTGATGTATATAATGTTCTCTTTCTCATACAGAACAGGATCTGTTTCTTTTTCTGTAGATATCTGACAACCCCTATACATCATAGAGGTGCTATCAGCAGTAAAAGAAGTACATAAGAAAGCAAATAATTTGCTGCATAATGAAAAGCAGGCCGGATGATGTAGTAGCCATTGGAAAATGGCTAATAATATAACAATAATACTAATAAAACCACAAATATATTACATATATCCTATCAAAACGTTCTCATGTGCATCTTTAAGAAAACGTAATTCCTTCTGCTTCTATGATTTCAGTTACAGGTTATAAAACCAACAGGTGTCATTCAATTTTTTTGTCTGAGCAATCTGCTTCTTCTCAAATTACAAAAAAAAAAAAAAAAAAATGTGGTATTTACAGAAATATGACCAGCATTATGGGCCGCAATAGTATTTCTTGGGTAAACTCTCCGCTATATACATAACATTCTCCAGAAACATTAGTTTACTTGATACTGTCCTACTTTTCCAAGCAATTCCTATGTGAAGCTTTTCACAATACATGTCACAGCATGTCAACGGGAAAAGTTTACCAATAAAATATACACAACTGCATAGCAGATACTTTTCACAGGAGAATGGTAGTTCCCTCGGCCGAAGGTTATTTCTTAGCTGTAAGCCTGTCACAGGAAGAAAGGCTGCCTTAGGCTTTGTGTGAAGCAGGGTGCGTCTCCTTTACATGTATTAACCTTGTAGACGACAAGACAACCAAAGCATAATATACCACACGGCAACAGGAATTTGCAAGTTCACTCCTCATGTGCAATCTGGACAAAACGGGCTCTGGCGGAGAACAACCTCTAGGAAATCCTTCCTTGAACAGTCAGATCTGTCCTCTGTAGAAAAAAAACAATGGTCAATGGCTGAAAGTGTTAATCTAAATTGTGTTTACTCAGCCAGCACTACCTGGAACTAGACATTCTTCACACAACTTTTGTAAGGGAGGTTGCAACACTCCTGGCTATTTGTAGAACATTAATTCAGTCTATACTGCTACATGAATTGATCTTTAAAATTCAATGTCTACAGTCTTCAAAAACATGTTGTAAACCATTTCTGTGCAGACATCATACACCTTTAGGGCTTTCACACAAGCAACAGTCTCTACCACCCTTTGAAAAGCTATCTGTTTTTTTGTATTTTTTTTTAGTTAGTTTGATGGGGGATTTCGTACTGAAATATGTGTGCAACCATGAGCCAAGTGTTTGGCCTGCAGTTGCAGTGTGGTCCCAATGACCCCACAGCTGCCTGTTAAATTTGCAGTGACTGCAAAACAAAGCGCTGTGGTCAAGGAACGTGTACCATCCATAATGTTAGGATTTAGTCAGGTGGTTGAGGGGGGAAGGTGGTAAAAATGCAGTTCAACCCCGTTTTAATCATCTCATTGCTGCCAATGTGATATGCCTTTGCAGGTCAGTTGTAAAAACACAGCACTGGGATTGATGTCCTTCACTGCAGATGTTGGTTCTGGTAGCATTGGTGTTTATAATCTCCAATAAAGTCAGCAGAGCAAACATCAACAGCCTTATTCAATAAAAAAAGTGCAAGGATCAAGGATCAAGTGAAGAACCCCTATGGCCACTAACATGAATTTTCTTTAGTAAATAAGCTGAAAATTTTGAGCAGCTTCTGTATGTATGGTAAGGAGAGACAATCACTTAGGTAACTTTGCAGCTATTGATGTTCACACCAGGACCACATAGGAAAGTATTTTTAAAATTCATTTTTAAATACATGTCAGCATTTTTCTCTATTCAAAAAAAGGGAGATCAAGGGGCTTCTGCCACAAGTCAACAATTCTTCAGAAGAGCATGACATGACCATGGATGTCAATTTTTGACACCTTGGGGCAGATTTAAAAAAGGAGAGGGGATATTGAATCTGTTATGCTATGCAGTATTTGTCAAAACTGGAGTCTGTATTTTGCAGCCAATTCATAAAATCCTATCTACAATATTGGGCCTGTGGCATCTCACTAAGTTCTCCCTGCCTATAGCACTGCAGAGAGAACTCCATTGACATTCACGTGACTGGGCTATTCTCCTGGCAATTTTTTTTACAACTCCAATCCATTTTTTTATTGTTCTTCAGGGACTTTGAATTCCCGGAGCAGCAATATGCAATAAATATTTGCACTGTATTTGCAAATATGAATATAGAGATAGTAGCTTTGTTCTAAACCCTTTTAGTCTACAAAATTAAAATACAGATACTGCTGCTGAGGAAATACACAGCTATGGTAAAACCAGGGTTTTTTAAGCAGGCCATAGATGGACAATGTGAAAGTGGAAACTCCTGCGCTGTCGGGGGGGGGGCTATGCTAAAAGGACACTGCTGCAACACCTAAGTACTGATCCAAGGGGGAAGATGGTAGTTGCGCTGTGATGAAGGGGGGGAGGGGGGGGGGGGAGGAGGGAAGCTACAAAGATGACTAAAGTGGCAAAGTGAACTAAAAAAGCACACCCTATTTGTGTTAGTATATGCATTTTTGTTTTGCTATATTCAAGCAGTCACTGTTTCACGATTACCTTTATATATTAGGCTTTGTCTGCCCGCAACATGTCATGTTGATCAGCTACCTTGCACTGCACTGCATCCCCACCATGTTCTTTTAGCATGTAGGATCTATTCATGCATTGGCCCGTTTCTGCTTTTTTAGTTCACTTTGCCACTTTAGTCATCTTTGTAGCTTCCCTCCTCCCCCTTCATCACAGCGCAACTACCATCTACCTCCACTTTTAGGCCATAGACGGAGCAATTTTCTCTCCAGCAACCATGGGGAAACCGTCCCCACCCGGAGAACACAGTGATTACTGCTAGCAGCTATATTAGCTGCTACCGATACAAAGAAAGTCCCATGCAACATCTAAATTTCTAGTAGAAGAGAAAGAGGGGGTTAAAGGGATATACCCTGCTAGTACTGGACTTTAAGAGTATGACATGAAACAAGAATCATTATAATAAAAGGTATATTTTATTTACATTTAAAATTCAAAAGAGATTTAGGAAATTACATTATGATATAAAAACATCAAAAAATGTACTGTAATATGATACAATGAATCTTTTAAAACCTTCTATTACAATTATATCATATAAGCTTGAGGTGTACAGGTAGCTTAAGCCTCCAAGGGTCAACGCGTTTTGCCTAATTGCGTAGCTACTGCAAGAACCATAGGTTGAGTAATATATTCTGCATAGTATGACATAAATACAAATTAATATTAATTTCACATTGCATTTAAAGTTATTTTGTTAGTTCAAAACTTAATCAGATATAGCCCTATAGCACCTACAGCGACATATGGCGGAATATTAGAGGCATCAGAACGTCTGTGGGGCGGACACAGGAGTTATAGCTCCTATAACCTAAGGCATGTGGATCAATATTAGCCAAGACAACCCTAATAAAGAATACATAGATAGATGAGTGCACTTGTACTATGGCCAAAGGATGCCACAATGTGGGGTCCCAACCATGAGGGACCCCACATTGTGGCATCCTTTGGCCATAGTACAAGGTATATATGGTATTATTTTGATGGAGTATACCTGTTATTGCGTTACCCATATGATATATCGTTTCAGACATTTTCATGTTATGATCATATAGGAGCTTGGCTCTCCCAAATATTGTGTGTGGACTGTCCCATCTGCTCAGACGGTAGTGGTGGCCGACTGTATTAAGACTATATATGACTCTTAATTTGATTGATACGTTCTTGCATAAACTTTAGGTATGTGGTAACAGATTATTGAGCCACTATACTGAGTGACAAAATGTAAATGTAACCGATATATATATATATATATTGTTCATTTTAGTGAATGACTGCGATGTTCCCGTTAAAGATGTTCCCGTTAGGCTATGTCCCGTTAAACGCAACCTGCGTTTCATGCCACAGCGAGTCTCTCATCCCCCACTGCAGTGGGGTTGGTGAAAATCAACACTAAGAAGAACACATCTTTGTGCTTTCTTTGATGTCTTGTTTGTAGTACATGTGTACATTTTCTCATGCTTGTCCAACAATTTTACTCTGTATAATAAACATTTTTGATACTTTTTTACCCATTGGTACCATTACAGTCCTTCAAGTTTATTAGAGTTTTTTTGTGCAATGGATTTTTTTCAGGATGAGGTATCGGACTAATATTGTCCAACTTTGAGGGTTCTCTTATTAGAGTTTTTTTGTGCAATGGATTTTTTTCAGGATGAGGTATCGGACTAATATTGTCCAACTTTGAGGGTTCTCTTATGAGAACCCCCTGCCAATTTTTTCTTTTTCCTCAGGGGAAATATAGTGTTTGATTTTCGAAGATCCATGGGCAGAACTTACAAGTATCACTGATGTCATCATTGAATTCAGACACTTGTGTATGTTCAAAGTGGCTTCTCGGGACTCTATCCCTGAGGGACTTCGCTCTACAATAGGTCACATCAGGGAAGTCTCTGATGTACTTATTTAAGATCATTAGTTAGGAAATACCAATGTTTTTGGAGAATGTGTTTTACCTGCCCATGCGGTTTGCTAAATGAGCTAATTAGACGGACCACATCAGATTGTTTTTTCTTTCTTTTTAAATAGTACTTCCTCTATAGATAGTTTTTTAACTATGTTAAAGGCTTTAAGACACCTTCTGGTATATCCTCTTTGAAGCAATCTATTTCCCAGAACATTAGCCTTGGAGACAAAAATCGCTTTCATTAGAGCATATTCTCTGAAGTCTGAGATATTGGCTAAAGGGGATGCTGCATGGTTTTCAAAGGAAACTCTCCATGTGAAGCAGAGTGTTTCTTGCTATAGGCTTTCGAGAGAGTGATGTATCAAAGGGCTTCAAAATACATGTTGAATTTTAAGGTAAAATCATTGTCATCAAGGGCCATCATGAACTCCTTAAGCTTTCCCTCTATGCCTGTCAAAAATAGGATGACATTGTCAGAATATCTTAGCCACAGCAGTATAGAGTCTCAAAATTTAGAAAATGTATCATCCGTAAATAAGGACTGCTCCCCCCCAGGTACAGGTTGGAATAGGTGGGGGCAAAACACGTGCCTATAGCCACCCCCTGTACCTGGAGGTAGTGGGAGCCATCAAAGATGAAAACATCCCTAGTGAGTATATGCTCCCTAAGGATTTTATGCTCCAACATTATGTCTATGCTTGGGCCCAGGACCTTTTTGGTACCCCTTGTGCCCATCTGTAGGTTACCCTACAAAAACTGCCCTGAAACCATCTTTTTCACAAGCACTTACTAACAACCTTCCTAAACCTGTTCAATCCCATACTTTGAATTTAGCACCTAAAGCCAACACTACACACGTCTTCACAGATGGAAAAGGGTGATGATTTTTTAGGACAACTAGCTACACCCACGAGCACACAAGTGAACAAGAAACTAACAGGGAACCTAGACCCGTTTGTGGTCAAGGTGACCCCGAACACCTAGGTCTTAACATCATTATTCTATCATCCCACCCATTCACTCCAGCAGAGTATGAGCTCTTGAGACTAGGCTTAACGTTCTGTCCCACACAAGAAATAGACAATTCTGAAATTATAAAAGGCATTAACCTCTTTGCACGCAAACTCACAATCGAAATAAAAATAAAAATAACAAGGCTATGTTAGATCAGTGGAAAAGCTCCACAACTAAAGATTTTCATGCATTGCAGGATTTCATGGAACTTCTGGATGAAAATGAGGGCACTCTTTTAGAACAGACCACATCCAACTCTCAGGATTTAACTGACATTATTATTATTATTATTATACAGGATTTATATAGGGCCAGTAGTTTGTGCAGCACTTTACAACATGACATACGACCTTTATCTCCCCCCCCCCCCCCCCTCGAATCAGGTCCAAAAGAAATTGGACATGTTTCTACCGTTACAAACAAACCCAAATTTGTAGGTGTTTGACTCAAGTCTGTAAAGAAATCACAGAAATTTAGACTAAAAGCTATTCTACCAGTAACTTAACGCAAGCACAAAAGGAAGCGTACACTCACTAAGCAATAAGATAGTCATTAAGCCCTCAGATAAAGGGGGGAATAATGGAAAAAGACCAATATGTGTCTTCAGATTCTGCGAAACCAAGATTGGAATTGCAAGATTCCGGTTAGTATGGTAAAAAAATTTCAAAAAGAATTCGGGCAGGTCCTGATAGATGCATTTCATCAGGATATTATTAATAAAGATCTTTACAAATCAATCCTGGTTAAATATATTAAAATACCGGTTTTATACTCTACTGAAGACGCATAAAAATCAAACTCAACCCCCAGGTAGACCTATAATATCAGGAATTGGATCCCATACCGAATTGGCAAGCCGTCTGGTTGATGGTTATCTACGTCCCCACGTGATGTCATTACCATCATATATTCAAGACACCCCAGATTTGTTGAAACACCTGAAGGGTGTAATTCTCCCTTTGGAAACCCTACTGGTGGTCATTGACATCAAAGTCTTATATAGCAGCATACCCCACTCAACAGGTATTAAAATCATAAGTGAATTTCTAAGGGAAAGAGGAAATGATTCATGGAGATATAGTCAGTTTACCCTTACAATGTTGGAGCATATATTCACTAGAGATGTTTTCATCTTTGATGGCTACCACTACTTCCAGGTACAGGGGGTGGCTGGCTATGGGCACGTGTTGTGCCCCCACCTATGACAACCTGTACCTGGGGGGGTGGGAGTGGTCCTTATTTACAGATGATACATTCTTGAAATTTTGGGACTCTGTGGCTAAGACATATTGACAATGTCATCCTATTTTGGACAGGTACAGAGGGAAAGTTTAAACCCTTCCTGACCGCCACATGCCAATATACATCGGCAGAATGGCACGGGTGGGCAAAATGGCGCACCCGTACATCCCTTCGTGTAAGCTGCCTAGCGGGCGTGTACCGCGTGAGCATGCTCCTGGACTTCAGGTCCACCGGTAGCCCACGATCGCAGCAAGGAGAGGCAGAACGGGAAATGCCTATGTAAACAAGTCATTTCCCTGTTCTGCCTAGTGACATGACAGGGATCTACTGCTCCCTGTCATCGGGAGCAGTGATCTCTGTCATGTCCTAGGTAGTCCATCCCCCCTACAGTTAGAACACACTGAGGCAACACAGTTAACCCCTTGATCGCCCCCTAGTGTTTAACCCCTTTCCTGCCAGTGACATTTGTACAGTAATCAATGGCTATTTTTAGATCTGATCGCTGTATAAATGTCAATGGTCCCAAAAAAGTGTCCAATCTGTCCGCCGCAATGTCGCAGTCCTGCTAAAAATCGCAGATCACTGCCATTAGTATTAAAAAATAAATAAAACTATAATAAAAATGCCATAAATCTATTTAGGAGACGCTATAACTTTTGCGCAAACCAATCAATATACGCTGACTGCGATTTTTTTTTTTTACCAAAAATATGTAATAGAATATAAATCTGCCTAAACTGAGGAAGAAATTGTTTTTTTATATATTTTTTGGGGATATTTATTATAGTAAGTAAAAAATATTGCCTTTTTTTTGTTTATAGGGCAAAAAATAAAAAAGGTGATCAAATACCACCAAAAGAATGCTCCATTTGTAGGGAAAAAAGGATGTCGATTTTGTTTGGGTACAGCGTCGCATGACCGCGCAGTTGTCAGTTAAAGTGGCGCAGTGCTGTATTGTAAAAAATGGCCTGGTCATTAAGGGCGCAAATCCTTCCGGGGCTGAAGTGGTTAAGGAGTTCATGATGGCCCTTTGATGACAAAGATTTTAACTTAAAATGCAGCATGGATTTTCATCCACAGGTAGTGAAATTTTTGGAAATTCAGATTACAAGACAGAATGATGGCTCCCTTGATACAGCACTCTATCGAAAGCCTACAGCAGGAAACTCAGCTTCACGCGGAGGGTTTCCATCCAAAACCATTAATACGCAGCATCCCCTTTAGCCAATATCTCATACTTCGGAGAATATGCTCTAATGAAAGCGATTTTGTCTCCCAGGCTAATGCTCTGGGAAATAGACTGCTTTAAAGCGGATATTCCAGAAGCTGTCTTAAAAAAGCCTTTAACAAAGTTAAAAAACTATCTAGGGAGGAAGTACTATTTAAAAAGAAAGAGAAAAAACAAACAAACAATCTGATGTGGTCCGTCTGATTTCCTCATTTAACAAACAGCACGGGCAGGTAAAACACATTCTCCAAAAACATTGGTATCTCCTAACTAATGATCCTATCTTAAATAAGAACTCCAGAGACAACATAATGTGACTTATCGCAGAAGACCCTCAGGGATAGAGTAACGAGAAGCCAATTTGAACATACACAAGTGTCTGAATTCAATGACGGCATCCGTGGTACTTGAAAATGTGGAAGTTGTGAGTTCTGTCCATGAATCTTCCAAAATCAAACACTATATCTCCCCTATGGTAAAATCCATGCAGTCCCTCACCATGTCAACTGCCAGACTATTGGCATTGTATATATCATAGTTTGTGTTTGTGGAGCCTTTTATATAGGCAAGACAAAACATCCCTTTGGGCACAGAATCAAAGATCATACATACTATATAACCACCAATAAGCTCCCCACACCTATTGGCTGACATGTTACCATTACCCATAAATGGGATACAAGTGTCATTAAGTTTGCTGCGTTAGAACGGATTATATCGGATCCCAGGGGGGGAGATGTTGACAAGAGGATTTTGCAACGTGAAACCAGGTAGATACACCTTATACATGCAATGGTGCCATTAAGTTTGAATGAAGTTATCAGCTTCAAACCTTGTCATATCCTCACCCTGGAGGCTGTGCTGGCTACTACATTAGTTAAATTAAGACATGCCGCTGACACAATGATACTGTATTACTTTACATCATTATTATGATGTAATACCCCATTGACAATGGTGCATATAATATACCCATAATAGATTCAGTGCCAAGTAAAATACACAAAATGTGGTTTGATCCATTATGATGCATGCTTATTGTCTGCAGATGACCTATATACTTTGTTATATGCTTCAAAATCAGAGCTTCGGCTTTATGGAGGCAGATAGAGACATTGTAGTCAGTTTGGGCAGATACCTGTTCCCCAGAATTCCACTGTGGGAGTGGCTGTTGAGCCTTCCCCTCCAGCGAACCTCGGTGCTTACTCCACCTCGAGCACCTAGCAGGCTTTGGGTCATTTGCCGCCCCATTGGGCGGAGGAATGCAAGCCTCTGGATTGTGACGGCTCCCCTGCGAATCCGCCTATGCGCATGTGCGGGTGTAAATGGGGACGTGCGATGTCATGACGTCATCTTCCGGCTTTTTGGCTGGATGTTCGCACAGTGTTCGCGGGGGCTTATATAAGCTCCTCTACATGTGGTCCTACCTCGCTGGCGGCATCATTGTATGCATCTTGTGGGGGGACACACAGTAAGTAACCTTTGATCTTCTGGATACCATCTTTCTTTATGGACTAATCTCTTTATGTATACCATATCCTTCAGGTGGTTGGCTATTGCTTCATAACCAATGGATGTCTCAGGCTGCATTAACACTTCAGCGACTTGAATCGCGGGCAGATTTTCAGCGAATCTGCCCATGATTTGAAAGCGCTGATGTGTGTATGGCAAAGTGAAGGACTCGCATTTGAGATGCCATTGATTTACATTACACCTCAAATCGCAATTAGCGGCAACACGCATCGCGGGAAGCATGCTGCCGGAAAGTAGCTCCTGAACTGAGTTTTTTGGGCGACATGCCTTCCACGATGTGTGTTGCCGCAAAAGCAGCATGATTTATCGCGGCAGACCCACGCCATGATTTGAGATGTCATTCAAATCAATGGCATCTCAAATGTGAGCCCCGCGATTTGCCATTCACACATTGGCGCTTTCAAATGGCGGGCACACCGCACCTATATATATCTCTAGATTCATGGGTATTTATCTGGTACATAGCCCTCCTTTGGGTGTTTAAACACTATATAACAACTATACACATCAAAGGAAAATCCTGGGAGTCATACATCGAAAACCACCTGTTTAAAAGTATGTATTCATATTCACCCTGAAGTAAATCTATTGGGTCCTTTAGAATATATATATATATATATATATATATATATATATATATATGTATGTATGTGTATATATATATATATATATATATATATATATATATATATATACCGTATATACTCGAGTATAAGTCGAATTTTTCAGCACATTTTTTTGTGCTGAAAGTGCCCCCCTCGACTTATACTTGAGTCAAGCACTTTTCTGCAGCAAAAAATTTCATTTTCTGAACCGACTTTGGGGCCCCGTATCTCAGGGCCCCTTGGTGCTAGGAACCCCAAATTTGGTATGCAAACCCAGTGGAACTTGTACCACAACATATCCAAAGATGAAGTTCCTAGCTCTAAGTGACCCCGAGATACGGGGCCCCAAAATCGGTTCGGAAAATGTCATTCTCTGCTGAAGAAAAGTGCTTGACATTTTCTGAACCGAATTTGGAGCCCCATATCTCAGGGCCACTTAGCGCTAGGAACCCCAAAGTTGGTGTGCAAACCCATTAGAACTGGTTCCATAACATATCCAAAGCTAGGGTTCCTAGCACTAAGTGGCCCTGAGATACGGGGCCCCAAAACCGGTTCGGAAAATGTCATTCTATGCTGCAGAAAAGTGCTTGACATTTTCTGAACTGATTTTTGGGGCCCTGTATCTCGGGGCCACTTGGTGCTAGAAATCCCAGCTTTGGAAATTGTATGGTGCTAGTTCCACTGGGTTTGCACACCAAATTTGGGGTTCCTAGCACTAAGTGGCCCTGAGATACGGGGCCCCAAATTCGGTCAACTGTGTCCATCTGCAGCAATGTCATTTCAGGACCCTTTGGGTTCAGAGACCCCAAATTTTGGCTGCAGCTAGGGGGCATCTAGGAACCCTTAACTACCGAGTTTGAAGTTCAGGGGGCCTATGGCTGCAAATGGGCACAGTGAGGCATGCAAATGGGCACAGTGATGCTGCAAATGGGCATTGTTGACCCTCTTTTCCACTTACAGTAGCTGTGCATTTCTCACCCTCGTCTTATACTCGGGTCAATAAGTTTTTCCCATTTTTTTGGTAGTAAATTAGGGCCTCGACTTATACTCGGAACGACTTATACTCGAGTATATACGGTATATATATATATAAATCTATATATATATATATATATAAAATATAAATATATAAAATATAAATCTATATATATATATATATAAAATATAAATATATATAATATAATATATATATATATATATATATATATATATATATATATATCTCTATATATATATATATACAAAATATAAATCTATATAGATAGATAGAGATAGATAGATAGATAGATAGATAGAGATAGATCTATAGATTATATATATATATATATATATATATATATATATATATATATATATATATATATATATATATATATATATATATATATATTCAGTGCACTCATCTATGTATTCTTTATTAGGGCTATTATTTTGTATTCATGTCATACTATGCAGAATATGATACGTAACCGATGGGTCTCGAAGAAGCTACGCAATTCAGCAAAACGCTTGGAGGATTTAGCTACCTGTACACCTCAAGCTTACATAAGTGTAATAGAAGGTGTAAGGTTTATTGTATCATATTACAGTACATTTTTTTATGTTTTTATATCATAATGTAATTTCCTAAGTCTCTACTGAATTTTAAATGTTGTAAATAAAATTAAACCTTAAATGATTCTTGTTTCAGGTCATGCCATTAAAGTCCAGTACTAGCAGGGTATATCCCTGCAACCCCCCTCTCTCTCTTTAGCCTCTAGTAATAATATGTAAAATCCAATAGGCTGATTGTACCCACTTTGATCGAGCGATCAACTTGGGTTCATTCAGCCTGCCCATACATGTTCCCTGCTGAACTGGCCGAGATTTGAACCATCTATGGCCAGCTTTAGTGTATGATCCCCACTGATGGATAAACAGTGATAATAATAGCATAATGACAAAATGGGACATCATGTCAATACTGCAAATAAAGCTTTTTTATGTATGTTAACAAATAGGACTTACCTCTACATTTATACCTAAACATTCTCAGGTTCACACTGCAGGTGCAAGGGGCCTAAAAATAAGAAGGCATATTGGCATTGTTAAAAAGAGTAATGCGTGGCAAAAAGAATGTACATGTAGTAATACCTTTCAAACAAATAAATGAAATAGAAAATTCACTTACCTCAGTTCATGCAACTCTTGTACTTGTTCTCTATTCAGCTGTCGTATTAGACGCTGTATGAAAAAAAAAATATATATAGAATATATTTAAAGTTGCAAATTCTTTAGTAAGATTCTACAAACAAGTGGTAAACAAAATATTAATTTGTATGGTTGGAGAACACCAAAGGCAAAGAATTAATGAAGATTTTGATTTTTTTTTTATGTTTATTTTGTCTTTATTGGGGAGTTTTTCCCTCAATACCTGCCATGATGACGAAACATAAAACATGACAGATGTTCAAACTTTTCGCTCCCCTTTTTAAAACTAAAAATATGTTTTGGTGGGTTCTTGTGCTTTAACTGTACTACAGTGCAGAAAGAATATTACTGTAATAAAAAGGCGATGAATGTACAACGTAGAGACATCTCACTGTCACACACAGTGGAGCTCGTATTCCAGGGACAACGTACACTGCAGTGATGTGGTGACCCCCAATGCATGTATAATCATGTTTTCTACATATTTATTATATGTACTAGGAAGCTAATGTGAATTTGAGCCATGTTTTAAGCCCCCCCCCCCGCAATTGGGTTTTATATGACAGTCACAATGCTTCACTGATGACCACGGCAAAAACTACCACACATGACGCGACCCCTTCATGTGTACGGGGAAGCTCTGCAAATTTGTACATTAAATGGGGTTAAAGCAAGTGGTGAGTGGGTGTCACATTGGGGGTGATTTACTAAGGGCAAATAGACTGTGCACTTTGCAAAATGCAATTGCTCCAGAGCTTAGTAAATGGGCATAAGCTCTGCTGACTTATATCATCCAATCATGTGCAAGCAAAAATGCTTTTTTTTTAATTTTCCTTGCAAGTGATTGGATATTCTTTGCAAAAGTGAAGTTTTACCTCATTTACTATGCTCTGGAGCAACTGTACTTTGCAAAGGGCACAGTCTATTTTAATTTAGTAAATCAACTCCATTGCCTCCTAACCGCCTGTCAATCGCCTCCAAATCTAATTGCCAATTACTCTTCAGAGAAGCAGTAGATTTAGATGCAAGTCTAAATCTACCCTAAAAAAAAATAACAGATAGAGAAAGTTATCTGTTCTCTAGGGATTACATCACTAAAAATATGTTAAAAGTATGATCATGAAGCCTATGGCAGCTAGGCTGTTTATTTAGCAAACAGCATAAAACTATGATAAACATCTCTCTAAGATAATATGCTCCCACACGTTTTGCTGCGCATAATTCAAAAGGGATTCAATGTAAAGGCTTAATTACACAGGCGAACAGTCCCCTAAAGTGGCTAAGCTGTGTTTAGGTGGGCCATAGAAAGTAAATAGGAACACATTGACTGTACGGACTTGTATGCACAGCCAGGTGTGACAGACGCACAGGGACAGGTCTGGATGCACATGCCCTACGTCGGGGCCCATGCACCCATCCCTGCGTATCTGTCAAACTTGGCTGTGTGGGTGACTCTGGACAACCAGTGCACTCTGTTTCTATGGGCCACCTGCATGCAGCTCAGAGGTGAAAAAAGTAAACAAACGGCTCTGCCTGCTGAACAGGAATGAGTGCCCATATGAATGACCCCCAAAACTGAGAAAAAATAAACATTTCATAAAAAATATAAGTATATATTGAATTAAAAATTGCAACATTCTTCTGTTAGAATAAAATAAGTAAAATTTGCTACATATACGTTGTGAGCTAGAAGAAAACGTTCAGACAGTTTAAGGGAACAATCAAACACAAATCTCCTAGACCAGTGGTTCTCAACCCTCCAAGTGCTGAGACCCCTTGATAATATTTCCCAAGTTGTGGGGACCCCTAACAGAGAAAACATTTTTGTAGCGTGGGTTGTCAGCACCCAAGGCAAGACAAGTAATTTGCACCCCTAACCCATGGACATTTAGCGCTCCCCGAGTCCCTTCCACTTGTACAGTATTAAAAAAAAAACCTTTTGGTAAATTTTAGGATGTAACTCTCTCTTTGTTCTCCTTTCTTTGCCTTTTATCTCTCTCTATCGTAATTTCCTGTTTTTTCCCCCCCATCTCTCTCTCTAGCCGTCTTTCTTGTTCTTTCTCTTGTTCTTTCTCTCCCTTTTTCTTTGTTCCTCCTCCTCCTCCTCTTTTCCTCTCCCTTCCATGTATTCTCTATTTTTTTTCCTTCTCTTACTCCTTGGTGGGGGGGGGGGGGGGGGGGGGGAAGGGGTTGAGTGGCAGTGCTGGCGGGGAGTTGGGATGAGTGGCAGTGCTGGTGGGGGGTGGGATCAGTGGCAGTGCTGGGGGGAGTTCTGATCAGCCAACTTGGTCAAGGTCATCTGCTGATCTGAGAACTGTAGTGCGGACATTTAATGGAAACTATAATCACAGGTAGTGTTACTCACTGTGTCTCCGAATTTGTGGTGTCTCAGCAGTGACACCTATGCCGAATTTAGGAGATAGGGTCTCCTCCAGCCCCTCCCACTTCACATTCCTCACCAGTCAGCTGGCCTCTAGTCTCTGCCCCCCAGCCATGCCGTGTACTGCATGGGCGGATGCAAAAAGACTGGGAGAGCGGTGCAGGCTTCAGGAACAGCCCAGGAACAGCCCAGGATTTGGTGACCCCTGGCAGATCGTCATTCGACCCCCGAGGGCGACCAGACCCCCAGGTTGAGAACCACTGTCCTAGACTGACTCTGACAGTCCTTACCCCCACTGATTTTAACCGCTCTAATACTTAAAGCGGAGTTCGGCCTTAGGGAAATTTTTTAAGGCCAGCAGCTACAAATACTGTAGCTGCTGACTTTTACTATATGGACACTTACCAGTTCAGGGAGCCCGCGATATCAGCACCCCAGATGATCTTCAGATCAACTGCCGGATGCTGCCGCCGGGTATTCCGGGTAAGGGAACCTGGCAGTGAAGCCTTTCGCTTCACGCCAGGTTCCCTACTGCTCATGCGCAAAGCTGCAGCCCGGTCTCCCAGAAGTGGGGAAGGGGACCTTTCAAAAACAGGTCCCCTTTCCCCGCTCCCCCCTAAAAGGTGCCAAATGTGACACCGGAGGGGGCGGGGAGCAATTAAGTGGAAGTTCCACTTTTGGGAGGAACACCACTTTAAATTCTGCCCAAGCTAGGTATATGTATTTGATTCTCAGTTTATCAAATATCTGCATATACTGCAACCAGGTTTCAGCTTTCACTGCACTTTTCAAAGCATAAATTTTGTTTGGCTGCTAGGGGTAACTGAATACAGCATCATTACACGCAAGGAAAGTGTTTGCAGACTAATTCCTTAAAGGGCCACAGAACTCTAGAACCACTAGTAACTTTTTCTATGCAGGCATCATGTTTACCTGGTACTTCACCCTATGAAATGCTCTTTTATCAGTGATAATTCCACAGATATTTATCATCAAAAACACCAAAGGCTATGCAATTAAATGCAGAAAAATCTACACTATAGAAAGCTCACGACCAGATTATGCTTTGTAGAGTCCAAAAAACAAATTACCATCAACTGTGCAGGGTGTGTTTCTGCTATACAGTGGGGACGGAAAGTATTCAGAACCCCTTAAATTTTTCACTCTTTGTTATATTGCAGCCATTTGCTAAAATCATTTAAGTTCATTTTTTTCCCTCAATGTACATACAGCACCCCATATTGACAGAAAAACACAGAATTGTGGACATTTTTGTAGATTAAAAAAGAAAAACTGAAATATCACATGGTCCTAAGTATTCTGACCCTTTGCTGTGACACTCATATATTTAACTCAGGTGGTGTCCATTTATTCTGATCATCCTTGAGATGGTTCTACACCTTCATTTTAGTCCAGCTGTGTTCGATTATACTGATTGGACTTGGTTAGGAAAGCCACACCTGTTAGATATATATAAGACCTTACAGCTCACAGTGCATGTCAGAGCAAATGAGAATCATGAGATCAAAGGAACTGCCTGAAGAGCTGAGACAGAATTGTGGCAAGGCACAGACCTGGCCAAGGTTGCAAAAAAATTTCTGCTGCACTTAAGGTTCCTAAGAGCACAGTGGCTTCAATAATCCTTAAATGTAAGATGTTTGGGACAACCAGAACCCTTCCTAGAGCTGGCCGTCCGGCCAAACTGAGCTATCGGGGGAGAAGAGCCTTGGTGACAGAGGTAAAGAAGAACCCAAAGATCACTGTGGCTGAGCTCCAGAGATGCAGTCGTGAGATGGGAGAAAGTTGTAGAAAGTCAGCCATCACTGCAGCCCTCCACCAGTCGGGGCGTTATGGCAGAGTGGCCCGACGGAAGCCTCTCCTCAGTGCAAGACACATGAAAGCCTGCATGGAGTTTGCTAAAAAACACCTGAAGGACTCCAAGATGGTGAGAAATAAGATTCTTTGATCTGATGAGACCAAGATAGAACTTTTTGGCCTTAATTCTAAATGGTATGTGTGGAGAAAACCAGGCACTGCTCATCACCTGTCCAATACAGTCCCAACAGTGAAGCATGGTGGTGGCAGCATCATGTTGTGGGGGTGTTTTTCAGCTGCAAGGACAGGATGACTGGTTGCAATTGTGGGAAAGATGAATGCGGCCAAGTACAGGGATATCCTGGACGAAAACCTTCTCCAGAGTGTTCAGGACCTCAGACTGGGCCGAAGGTTTACCTTCCAACAAGACAATGACCCTAAGCACACAGCTAAAATAACGAAGGAGTAGCTTCACAACAACTTGGCTGTCCACCAATGTTCACCATCCAACCTGACAGAACTGGAGAGGATCTGCAAGGAGGAATGGCAGAGAATCCCCAAATCCAGGTGTGAAAAACTTGTTGCATCTTTCCCAAAAAGACTCATGGCTGTTTTAGATCAAAAGGGTGCTTCTACTAAATCCTGAGAAAAGGGTCTGAATACTTAGGACCATGTGATATTTCAGTTTTTTTTTTTAAATAAATCTGCAAAAATGTCAACAATTCTGTGTTTTTCTGTCAATATGGGGTGCTGAGTGTACATTAATGAGGAAAAAAAAAAGAACTTAAATGATTTTAACAAATGGCTGCAATATAACAAAGAGTGAAAAATTTAAGGGGGTCTGAATACTTTCTGTCCCCACTGTACTTGATATTTTATGTGATCGTTCATGTCTTCATACTGCACAGTTATTGGTAATTGTTCTTGGTCTGTTAAGTAAAATCTGACTGTTTGTGGTATTCTTTGTATATATGTTTACTATGTAGTAACTGCTAATATGGAGAGTATGTGAAGCCAAAACTTTTTTTTTTAATCTTATGCCGCATACACACGATTGTTTTTCTCGTTGGAAAAAGATATGACGGCTTTTCCGACGGGATTTCGCTCAAGTTTTCCTTGCATACACACGGTCACGTAAAAGTTCACTGAAATTAAGAACGCGGTGACGTACAACACTACGACAAGCCGTGAAAATGAAGTTCAATGCTTCCGAGCATGCGTTAAATTGTTTCTGAGCATGCGTAGGGATTTTGCACGTCGGAATTGCCACAGACGATCGCATTTTCAGATAGGAACTTTTCCCAACTGAAAAATTGAGAGCATGCTCTCAATCTTTTGCTGGCTGGAATTCCGCCAGCAAAAGACCAATGGAGAATACACACGGTCGCATTTTCTGATGAAAAACTATCATCGGTCTTTTGCGGGACGAAATTCCGATCGTGTGTACGTGGCATTAGAGTAGAGTAGGGATGGTTTAAACCCCTCTCAGATTGTTTAATATGCCTGTGTCGTGCTGGGCAAACTGTCCACTTCCTGTATAGGAGACAATCAGAAAATGAGAGAAAGTCTCTCAAATTTAATGAAATTCCCAACTTAAGAGTGCTTTTATAGGAACACGTGTCCCAGCTGGAGGATTTCCACCCCACTTCTTGCTCTGTGACAACTCCTAAAATGTTGGATTTCCCATCTCTTTCTGTGACACTGGTCACCATAACAAATACACAGGTAAATCTCCCCAGTGGGGATACAAATAGTGATAAAAACCTGACAGGGGCTTTCCCGCTATATCCAAAAAACAAATTTGCAATTTTTAAGTGGAAGCACAAAGTTTAGCAGATCTTGCCCTGCAACGATGTAGCTGCATTAAAAATAAAACTGTTGAACCCTCTGAGTATTTAAAATGTTTCTTTCAAGTATGGTGTACATAAAAAAATTAAAATAAAATGCCCATTGCCACTCACCCGATATCGATACACGGAATACAGAAGTCCACACAGAAACAATATTGCCAGAATGCTTGGAATCGTGACCAGGAATAAGTTGCTGTTCTGTCTTCCATGGTGACGCTGTTCTGTTTCAAGGATAGGGAGTGGATTAGAGCCATGAACAGGACCAGCACCTCTATTTGCCCTGTCCTCAGATATAAAAGCAGCTAAATTTTGCTCTAGCTGCTGATTATTGTTGTATGTGTACCCTCCCTCATGTGCTATTAACTTTGGATGTAAAGAAGCCTCTGAAGGTAGTGACTGGACTCCAGAGACAGGGGAAGGCATTTTAGTATCAGAGCTGGCAGGCTTAGTTGTTACCACAGCAGGGAAAATGTAAGAGGCAGCCCAGCCAAGGTTTCTGATCTCATTTTTCTGTTGCATAGTTTGAAGAGATTTAACGGTAGGAGGGATGCTTGAGGTTAGTTGAAGCAGCATTGTAGTACGGTCATCACTCATCAGAACTGGTTGAGGATGTGTTGATACATATACTTTTAAAGTCTTATCCACATTTTCAACAGAGCGTCGCACTTTGGTTACAGTGCTTGATGATGACTCTACGGTGGGCTCCGTGCTGGGCTCAGAATATTTCTGAAAGTTTGACACTGAACTCTGTGAAACAATATTGAGTTCTGTCGTTTCCACTAACTCACCAACAACCGGTTCTGTGACAGGAGTTACCGGTAATTCTCCTGTTTGCTGAGAAAAATCTTTGTTCAGAACTGTGTTAGTAGTAGACAATGTTTCAGCATGTGAGCCATCAGTTTTTAAACTTGCCATGTTGAAATGCTCAGGATATGTCCTAGTTTGAGACAAACTCGTGGTGTATGCTGATTCAGTGATAACATTATTAAATTCCATGCCACTGGATGAAATGTCCATTTTGGTACGTGGAGACTTTGGGCCTGAGACCAGACGATCTGTGGTGGCAGCATGCAAGTGATCCGTGATGGTGGTTAAAGTCTGTACTTCAGTTGGTGGACTTGTTAGGATGACTGATGACAGTTCTATACTCTCTGAGGAGCTCTGTTGAGGATTTTCTAAATCAGTGCCACTCGTATACTCTGTAATGGAAACTGTACTGAAGGGGATGATGGATGCATATGGGCTGCTCTTAATTTCTGACAAGTTGCTTAGGGATTTTTGAGTAGATGTAGCAGAAGCAATGGGTGTTGTTGGGGAAGGACAAGCACACTGAGGACCTGCAAGATTCAAAGAAAGAGGTAGAGGCTTTGATAAAGCCCTGGTCTGTACAAATACTATAGAGATGTTAAAGTGGTACTGAGTTTGTTAATGTGACACAACAGACATGTTAGCAGCCTTGGGTAAGTTATGATGAGATCAAAGACATGTTAAAGAAGCAGTGGATTTGTTAATGGTGCTAGGTGCAAGTTAAACATTTGGGGCCTTATTTACTAAAGTGTGAAGTACAGCAAAGTGCATTGAAATTAAGCTATGCTGGGCACAATGTATAGTTTATGTAGGAAGTCAAATGCTACATGCTTTCATTTCAATTCAGATTGAATTTTAGATGTGTTGTAGACGAGCTGACTCTTACCAACTTCTAAGCTACCTCTGCATTCCCACTGGTGTGTATGGGGAGTAAAGCAGTTATGAGGCAAACACATGCCTGTGTACAATACCTAGAAATGTGTGTACTTTTTCAACATCCAATTGATTGTAGAGGAATTTTTTAAAATGTAAGTTGCTTCTTTTTTACCCTGGATTGGATGTTTGAAGTGAACACTTTTTAGCTCACTTTACATTTTAGGACATCCAGCAAAGGATTGCTTAAGCTTACTGTACTTCATTTCACGTTTTAGTAAATCAGACCCAAAGACCAACATCCAATATTCAATCTTGTATCATGTTTTAACACTTAAGCTGAAAACAGTATCGGTAAGCATAGCTCTTGATGGTATTATCAATCTTACCTTTTGTCGAATGGTCATATTCTTCCTCGCACATCCGATACTCCTCAAAACAGTTAACTTCAGATTCTGAATTTGCGGTAAAATCTCGAAAAATCACAAATGACATTTTTATTCTTTCCAAAAGCTGGACAGGGTTCAAATCAATGTTACGTGAACAGAGTGCTAGGTCTTCCTAGTAAATTAAAAAGAAAGAGAAATTTTATTTTAATTACTAAATAATAATTGCAAGGCACACATTTTCATGTTTCATTTTCAATGTGAAATATACAAAGCTAAGAAATATTAACATACAAGCTGTTTACCATGAATTTGTTTAGGATATTACACAGTATTTCAGGTTGAAAAAAGACACATGTCCATATAGTTCAACCGATAGAACCAACTGGTTAATCAATTTCTGGTGTTATTTTTTGTACATTTATAGCCTGTTATATTCTGTACATTCAGGAATACATCTAGCATGTTTTTAAACAATCAACTGAGCTGGCTAGGGCTAGTCCCGGAAGGAGTCTGTTCCACATTTATTCCCTAGGGTCTCTACTAAAAAAATATATATAATGTTTGGGGGTTCCAAGTAGAGCTGCACGATTCTGGCTAAAATGAGAATCACGATTTTTTTTCTTAGAGGATAGATCATGATTTTCTTGGTGTAACATCATCTTTCACATTAAAAAAAAAAAATTGTGCTAACTTTACTGTTTCGTTTTTTTATTTTTTTATTTATGGAAGTGTATTTTTTCCCCAAAAAATTGCATTTAAAAGACCGCTGGGCAAATACAGTGTGACATAAAATATTGCAGCAATTGCCATTTTATGCCCCAGGGTTTCTGCTAAAATATATATATATATATATATATATATATACATTTACACATACATACATACATACATACACAGTGGGGACGGAAAGTATTCAGACCCCCTTAAATTTTTCACTCTGTTATATTGCAGCCATTTGCTAAAATCATTTAAGTTCATTTTTTTTTCCTCATTAATGTACACACAGCACCCCATATTGACAGAAAAACATAGAATTGTTGACATTTTTGCAGATTTATTAAAAAAGAAAAACTGAAATATTACATGGTCCTAAGTATTCAGACCCTTTGCTCAGTATTTAGTAGAAGCACCCTTTTGATCTAATACAGCCATGAGTCTTTTTGGGAAAGATCCATTCAAGAACAGTCACGGAGTTGTTGTGAAGCCACTCCTTCGTTATTTTAGCTGTGTGCTTAGGGTCATTGTCTGAAAAACACCCCCACAGCATGATGCTGCCACCACCATGCTTCACTTTTGGGACTGTATTGTACAGGTGATGAGCAGTGCCTGGTTTTCTCCACACATACCGCTTAGAATTAAGGTCAAAAAGTTCTATCTTGGTCTCATCAGACCAGAGAATCTTATTTCTCACCACCTTGGAGTCCTTCAGGTGTTTTTTTTTAGCAAACTCCATGCGGGCTTTCATGTGTCTTGCACTGAGGAGAGGCTTCCATTGGGCCACTCTGCCATAAAGCCCCGACTAGTGGATGGCTGCAGTGATGGTTGACTTTCTACAACTTTCTCCCATCTCCCGACTGCATCTCCGGAGCTCAGCCACAGTGATCTTTGGGTTCTTCTTTACCTCTCTCACCAAGGCTCTTCTCCCCCAATAGCTCAGTTTGGCCGAATGGCAAGCTCTAGGAAGGGTTCTGGTCTTCCCAAACGTCTTCCATTTAAGGATTATGGAGGCCACTGTGCTCTTAGGAACCTTAAGTGCAACGGAAATTTTTTTGTAACCTTGGCCAGATATGTGCCTTGCCACAATTCTGTCTCTGAGCTCTTCAGGCAGTTCCTTTGACCTCATGATTCTCATTTGCTCTGACATGCACTGTGAGCTGTAAGGTCTTATATAGACAGGTGTGTGGCTTTCCTAATCAAGTCCAATCAGTATAATCAAACGCAGCTGGACTCAAATGAAGGTGTAGAACCATCTCAAGGATGATCAGAAGAAATGGACAGCACCTGAGTTAAATATATGAGTGTCACAGCAAAGGGTCTGAATACTTAGGACCATGTGATATTTCAGTTTTTCTTTTTTAATAAATCTGCAAAAATGTCAACAATTCTGTGTTTTTCTGTGAATATGGGGTGCTGTGTGTACATTAATGAGGAAAAAAAATGAACTTAAATGATTTTAGCAAATGGCTGCAATATAACAGAGTGAAAAATTTAAGGGGGTCTGAATACTTTCCGTCCCCACTGTATATATACACACACACACACACACACACACACACACACACACACACATACATACACACATACATACATACATACATACACACACACACACACACATACATATATATATATATATATACACACACACACACATTATATATATATATATATATATATATATATATATGTTTGGGGGTTCCAAGTAATTTTTAAGCAAAAAATATTGATTTTAACTTAAGAAAGAAGTGTCAGAAAAAGATTTAGACTTTAAGTGGTTAAACTTCCTGCATTTACACTTTGTTTAAAACTTGGCAGATTGGTTATTTGTTTACACAGAGAAGTTTATCCCTTTGCTCTTAGGGCTCTTTCACACGGAGGATCCGGATGTCCGTTTTTCATCCTTCCGTTTTCGGATGAAAAACGGACATACATGTATCCCTATGGAGCGTCGGATGTCAGTCGTGACATGTCCGCTGACATCCGACCCGCTCCGATCCTAAAAGTGTAATGGAGGAAAACCCTACTTTTCCATCCGTTATCGGATTGGGTGACGACGGACTCTACGGTCCGTCATCATCCGATCCCCCATAGGGGAGAGTGGCGCTCTGACAGGTCCGTCGCTGCACAGTGTGCAGCGACGGACCTGTCATTTTCCTGCTCAGCGGGGATCGGCGGAGCGATCCCCGCTGAGCAAGCGGGTGTTCACGGGACGGATCATCACTGATCCACCCCGTGTGAAAGAGCCCTTAGAAGGATGTTAGTTATAATGTTTCAAGTTCTAAACTTGGTAGAATGCCCGGATGCTTTCTTTTGACAGCTGAGTGAGCAGATAATCTCTCCACTTGTTTATATGAAAGAATCGGCAAACTCAGCAGGACAGATCGTCAGAGGGGGTGAATCGAGATCACGATTTTTTAACGATTAATTGTGCAGCTCTAGTTCCAAGTAATTTTCTAGCAAAAAATACAGATTTTAACTTTGTAAGAAACAAGTGTCAGAAAAAGGTTTAGACCCCTTTCACACCGAGGGCGTTTTGCAGGCGCTATAGCGTTAAAAATAGTGCCTGCAATCCGCCCTCAAACAGCTGCAGCACTGTCTCCAGTGTGAAAGCCGGATGGCTTTCACACCGGAGCGCTGCGCTGGCAGGACAGGAAAAAAAGTCCTGCCAGCAGCTTCTTTGGAGCGGTGAAGGAGCGGTGTGTTTACCGCTGCTCCCCATTGAAATCAATGGGGCAGCGCTAGGATACCGCCGGCAAAACGCCGCTATTGCGGGCGGTTTTAACCCTTTCTCGCCCGCTAGCGGGGGTAAAAGCACCCCACTAGCGGCCGAAATGCGCCGCTAATCCGACGGTAAAAATAGCAGCGTTTTACCGCCGACGCTATGGGCGGCCCGGTGTGAAAGGGCTCTTAGTCTTTAAGTGGTTAAACTTCCCTCATCTACAGCCGGAAGTTCATTCTTTGATCTAAGAACAAAAAGTTACAATGTTTATAGTTATCTACCAGCACTGACAATGTTGTGATAAACCTGGCAGGCTGCCCATTTTTTTCTTTTGACAGCTGAGTGAGCAGAGAACTCTCTACACTTGTTACAAGGAATCTGCGATTAATTGTGCAGTTCTACTCTGGAGTCTATATTACTTTTAATACAAGAAAGTATTTTGCTAGCTTTAGAAACTTGGCATTGCATGCTATTAAGTCCATGATCTACTAGAACACCCAGATCCTTCTCCATTATTTAGCATGCATTTAGATTTCAGTGCATAACTTAACATTTATCAACTTTAAACTGTCACACACAGTTGTCCAAATTGTGCATTGAAGCAGAAGTAAACTCTCTAAATCAACATTGATTATTTTTAATCTTTATGCTACTAGCATTAGTAATTAGATAGGAAGGTACAGTATATTATATTTACTTGTTTCAACCTTTTTTTTTTTCATTTCTTCAGTTGCTTCCTGGTTTCTGACCTAGGCCAAAATTATGTCATACATCACAAGAGTCCTCATGGGCATTATTTTTTTCTTTCAAATGCAAGAGGGGAGGAGAGACTTCTGCGTGCATGCCAGTGCTAAAGGCAGATGGATTTTAGGAACTAAGTGCTACATGAATCATCTGCCCTTCCTCAAGAAGGCTGTGGCTAGAAATGCTGGGTGGGGGCAGACAGTACAGTTACAATCTAATTCAATACTGGAGGAATCAGAGGGCCCTGCCCACTAGAGCTTACAATCTAGAAGGGAGGGTCAAGTGATACTAAAGGTAATAACTGTGGGGGGCGATCTGATGGAGAAAATAAATGTTGTAAGGCGGGGGCAGAATAGGCTTCTCTGAAGAGAAGGGTTTGCAGGGATCATCTAAAAGCACATAGCTATCATCTATAAACATAGAAATGGTACCTTTAATACCCATCTCTATATAGTTTATAAATACGTTAAAATGTAAGGGTCCCAACTCCCAACACTGAACCTTGGGGTTCACCACAAATAACCTTTTCTAAGCAATATGGAAAGAACTTTACCTGTCTTAGGTCATCATTCTCATCTATACATTCCTGAAATCTTTGATCGTATAGGTCATTTAGCCTCTTAGTATAATTATAACTTTGTGAATTTGGTTTGAATTCAAGTTTTTCCAAAAGAGTAGAAAGCTGACTGATAACTCCTCTCTTGTAGCAATAGTCTCCCTAAAAGAAAGAAGCATGTAAAAATGTAATTACAAACTCCATCCAAATTCTGTATGTGGGTTTGTACACTGCCCCTGTACTGACACAGTATTCCAACAAAATCCCCAAAAAGTTTTCCCGCCTTCTGGTAAGATTGGCCTTAACACTAGATTATTCGAGTAAGGTTAGTTTGAATAGTCCTGTGTGGTCACTGAATATATGACAAATAAAATTAATAGAAATCCATTGAATAAAGCTGAACATCACCAGAAATACCTGATCTTTACTTGAACAGAAGTGAAACTGTGCTTTGTCCATGTAGGCATTAAAATAAATGTGCTGCATTGCCCTGCATTGGCAAAGCAAAGGTTCAGTAAAAGAGTAACATAAGGGTATAAAGGAAATGTGAACTGTAAGTATTTCATTGAATACTAAAGAGACCATTGATCACTCCCACCGTAAGACTGAGAGATCATCCACAGAACTAGGTGTGTCCTAATTTCAAAAACACGGATACAGTTTGACCAAACAAAATGTTTTTTAGGGCTTGTTCACACTAGTGGTTGGGGGGGGGGGGGGGCAGTAAAACCCTGTGGCTAAGCCGTGCTTCTACCAATCCCCAAATGCTACCCCCCTTTACCTGCAGTGGTCGGGTTTTACAGTGAGCAGCAGTAAATAAATGTGCAGGACAACACATATCAAACTATAATACAAAAGATGCAGCGCTTAAAGAATTAATACATACCATATACTTGATAGAATATTCAAAGGTTAACAATAAATCATAAATAGTGTAAGGAAAGTCGATAACCACTTCCAACCAACGGTACGCATATAAGCGGCCTTACTGGACTGGGCTATTTTCTGTGGAGCTGCATACCTCTCTTTGTGATACCAAAACAGACGACTCCTACAATGCTTTTCGCAATCACGCATGCGTGGTGATGTCACAACTTCCAGCTCCGCCCTACATGTTTCGTCTCACATGATGTCATAAGGGGCATGATTATTGTAGGACTCGTAGTCTGTTTGGTGCCGATTGCTGTATCCCACTGAGGATTTTACACTATGGGAGCTTGGTGCTCTTTCTTTCTGCCTTCCCGGAGCATCGGTCTGCTCAGGGACTTGTGAGCAGGGAGTGACAGAGGATTCCTGTGTGCTGCAGTTTGATGACTATCATACACAAATGCGATATCACATGTCATTTGGTATGCTTATATGGGTGATGTTTACAGTGAACTTTACAACTTTCTTAGCACTGTTTTGCACTATTTATGATTTACTGTTTATCTTTGAATATTCTATTAAGTATACAGGTTTTACATATGCCGCAGTAGGCATTATTTGCTTGCATTGAAAAAGCTACAAAAAGGCTGTGTTAGAACTGCAAAGGTCGATCCATCTGGTAAGAGGCAAATCCTCTTGTGTGCAGTGGAGCACAGTGTATTTATATAGGATCACAAATATATTCACGAGGAATCACCTCTAAATGATTGTTGGGAATTTATGATCACACTATCTTGTGTATGGGACTTTTTTCATTTATTTAAACCATGGACTCACAGTTAGTTTAATTATTTCACTCTGTTTGTGAAAAAAAAACTTTATAATTGATGCTATCAATGATTTTTTAGCACTGTTCTTTTGGATAAGCGCATTTACTTCCTATACAAGGAATTATACCCCGTTTTTTTTTTGCAGGCATAGAGCCCGCTGAATGCAACCATTCAAGTTAATGGGCCACTCTGCAAACTCCAGGTAACTTCATGTAACACAATTGTGGCTCCCTAGTGTGGTGATCAAGGGGTTACAGGAGGTGGTGAATACAATGCCTTCTCACCTCCTGTCCAATGCTCTCTGAAGAGTGATCCGAAGTGAAGCGATCTTCAGAGAGCAAAGCTTGTGTGAGCATGGCTATGCTTCAGCAAATTTTGGATTTACATCAGTTAAAAAAACAAAACAAAAAAAAAAACAGTATTCCCAAATAAGCAGGGTTTATGATCAGGGTGAGTGGACTTTAGTATACTGTCTACACTGGGCAGTCATAATGTGGTCCACTACATCCTTAGGAAAGCAGTCTATTTGTGTTACAATGCAGAACATTTTGCCTATTCAGACAATATGTACATTTTAAAAAATACTTTGAGAACTGAGCTTTGTCAAACTCACCACTATTTTGTTGTCCATTAATTTCATTTTCATAGAGCAAGGCATTTCTAACTGGGCATCAATCTGTAACAGAAAGAGAACAGTTACAATCCTAAGAGTATTATGTCACTATCACATACATAGTAACATTTACAACCACTGTCGCTTGATTAAAAAAGTAACACAGTTCCACTAGCAAAAGAAGAGGCTTTATGTTTTCATATCCTATTACCCATTCCTTTGATTTTCACTTTGTTTTAAGAGTTGTGGCCGCCTGAAGAATCTTTACATTCAACACTTTTATTCAACACATCCTCTACTGTGCGCTGTGGTTAGTTCCACTAACCCCTTTGTCACAACTGTGTCCTATAAAGACATAGGGTGCGGCAGAAGAGGGGCGGCTGGATGGAGGTTGTTGTTCTGCATGAGAGCCAAGACTGGAGGAATAAGCAGGGGGATAGGCAAGTATAAAGCCTCTTTATGTCAGGTGTTGATTTGTGACAATTTTAACCTCTTGTTGATCTCATACCGCAAGAAAGGTGGATTTTATAACCCAGCTGCGGCATGAGGCTCCCTGCTGAGAAAATACCATTAGAAGATAATAATGCAAATATGACTAACAGGGATGGTGGAAACCTTACACCCTTTGCAGAGATGACTTCTCTTTGGTAGTATCATAATTCTTCCAAATCACCCAGAGTTTCAGCCCAAATCAATTATCACTCAAAGGCCAGCTTCATGAATCAAACAGCTGGACTAACCCAAGGGAATAAATCCCCAATTTTAGCTCAAAGGGAAAGCAGACAAATCCATAGTGTTCTCAGTATAAATTTTATTTAATAACATATATGCATTTTATTTAATAACATATATGAAATAAAACAATAAAGATCTGACAGGGGTTCTAATCCCTCTGCCCTTCGCTAAAAAGTTTTGCCTTTAGTTATACCTTAGGACTGATTTGAGCAGTTCTTGCAGAGATCTGTAGCAGCTACAAATCTTATCTCTTCCTATCTGCAGCCAGCTATGGACTTCCTGCCACAGTTAGCTGCAAGACACGTCTATACAGCTACAAATCGCTGCTGTGCCATTTTCATTAGCAGCTGCGTTGACTGACATGAGCAGCTACAGACGCCAGTAATTCTGTATCTAACTATACTAAAAAGGTCATTTCTATGTGAGAGAGCTACAAATTACTACAATTACTGTGACAATGACATTTTATACTTTTTTTTTTCTTACCATCTCATCCAGGTAATTTAGATGTTGATCTGTAATAGGAGATAAACACTTCTTCTCAGCCTGGGCACATGTGGCCAAATATATAAAAATAAGAGTCAAACACAAGTAAGCCTGGAATAAATGCAGAAAAAGAATTTAAAGATTAGCTGACAAGGGTGGGAGGAATCTGTAAGAAACATTTATCAACAAAGATGATTTCCACACAGCAAAAGTTTACAAATTCATGCCAGACATAAAACTGTATATCTAAAGCTGGCCATACCTATGTTTCCTCTATACACGTCATACAGAACAGATAGATAAATCTCCAGCTGCGGCTATCGTATTCCGACAGCCGCCACTGGCTGTCAAAATATTTAAACAGACACTGCATCAGGTTGGATGCAGCTGCTATTCGGCTGACAATTTTTGACCCGGTTCCTTGGATTTTTCAATTAAAGGATGTCAGGCAGAAGAGTGGTGGCAGGGCCATCCATGTGGCAAATTTTGGTTCAAAACAGATGTTTTCTTTTTTTTTTTTGCTTTCTGTCCCATTGGGAAGACCTTCCTTTTGATTCCTGTCCTGTAGACACAACGGAAAGTGAAAGCATGTCTTTCCTGAGGGAGTACCCTCTTATAAAGTTATCACCAGAACAAGTGTCCCCATTGAACAATTTTCCCTCTATTGCTGTTCAAGTCACAAATCAATATTTAGGATTTTCAGCAGTCAAAAGGACAAATAGAGAGAGTGGGGACACAACAATAAAAATGTGGTAAGAGTACAACCCCTCACTACTCTTTATTAATGTATCACACAGAGTGAACTAGAGCTGCACAATTATTAAAGAATCAAGACCACGATTCTACCCCCTCGCAATCTTAAACACAGAATTTTGCCGGTCTGTAAATGAAGTCAAATTAACCACTTAAAGACAAAACCTTTTTTCTGACACTTGCTTACAAATTAAAATCAGTATTTTTTTTAGTAGAAAATTACTTAGAACACCCAAACATTATGTATATATGTATATATATATATATGTCGCAGAGACCCTAGAGAATAAAATGGCAGTTGTTGCAATATTTTCTATCACAATATTTGCGCAGCAGACTTTTGAACTTAATTTTTTTTTGTAAAAAATACACTTTAATTTAGAAAAAGAAAAACAGTAAAGTTGAACCGATTTTTTTGTATAATGTGAAAGATGATGTAATGCCGCGAGAATCGTGACCTTTATTCTAAGGTCCCTTTCACACCGAGGAGTTGCAAAAACGCGATAAAAACGCCTAGCACTATTAGTGCGTTTTAGCCATGTTAGCGCTAAAAGTAACGCTAACACCCATGCGCTTTAGTGATGCTTTTAAAGCGCTTTTCAAGCGTTGGCGTCAACAAACAATCCCACCCCCTGAAATCACATTGTGTGCACTTCCTGTTACTTCGTAAGAGAAGAAAGAGAACAGGGAGAAGATGGATTATTATGAGCTGCTGTTGTTGTTTGTGCTACATGTTTGGGAACATATTCTCCAACAACAGAGACCGCAACGTTGCTTTTGGGTTCATCCCATCCAACAAATGCACTCTGAGAGAGGACTATTTGTGTTGCTCTATCATGACCAGAGAGTGCACCCTGATAAGTTCCGAAATTACACTCAGATGAGCATCGCAACGTAAGTCCCAACCCCAGTCCCCATAGTCCCAAACCCCTAATCCCAGTCCCAATAGTCCCAACCCCCTAATCCCAGTCCCCATAGTCCCAACCCCCTAATCCCAGTCCCCATAGTCCCAAAACCCTAATCCCAGTCCCCATAGTCCCAAACCCCTAATCCCAGTCCCCATAGTCCCAACCCTAATCCCAGTTCCCATAGTCCCAAACCCCTAATCCCAGTCCCCAACCCTAATCCCAAACCCCATAGTCCCAAATCCCAGTCCCCTTAGTCCCAAACCTAATCCCAGTCCCCATAGTCCCAAACCCCTAATCCCAGTTCCCATAGCCCCAACCCTAAACCCCTAATCCCAGTCCCCATAGTCCCAAACCCCTAATCCATACCCTAATTCCAGTCCCCTTAGTCCCAAAGCCCCAACCCTAGTCCCCATAGTCCCAAACCCCTAATCCCAACCCCCTAATCCCAGTCCCAAAGCCACAACCCTAATCCCAGTCCCCATAGTCCCAAACCCCTAATCCCAGTCCCCAATTCCCATAGTCCCCAACTCCTAACCCCAACCTTAATCCCAGTCCCCATAGTCCCAAACCCCCAACCCTAATCTCAGACCCCATAGTCCCAAACCCCTAATCCCAGGCCCCATAGTTCCAAACCCCCAACCCCCATAGTCCCAAACCCTAATCCCAAACTAACCCCAACCCTAGTCCCCATAGTTCCAAACTCCTAATCCCAGTCCCCATAGTCCCAAACCCCTAATCCCAGTCCCCATAGTCCCAAACCCCCAACGCTAATCCCAGAACCCATAGTCCCAAACCCCTAATCCCAGTCCCCACAGTCCCAAATCCCTACTTAATCCCATAATGATAATTTAATGTAATTATGAAATTATGTACCTAATGTATAATGTAATGTAATTATAAATTAAATATAAATGACTCACAAAAATATTAACAAGTGAATTTATTATAACATGCCTGTAGTTTATTGATACATTGAATACAAGAGTAGAAGGCTTTAATATACAGACAACAATTCAAAAGAATATGTATCAGAAATATAATTAAGCCTATAAATAGCATTTATTAGAAGGGTGCACCAGCAGGACTCAAAAAGTGGTCTGCAAATGCATCCCTAATTGTGAAACCCACTCTCGGACCACGAACATGAAGGAAATCAGCTGGTTCCATATTGTGCGCCAATGTGTCTTCAAAATTTACACCATCTCTCTCCAGTACCAAATTATGTAAGACACATGATGCCTGTATTACTTTACATGCATTTTTCACGTTTAGGTTTAAGAATAATTTGCCATTTGTTAGCTAGTATACCGAAAGCACATTCAACTAGTCTACGTGCCCGACACAGCCTGTAGTTGAATATTCTCTTTCGGTTATCAAGATTTCTCAGGGAGTAGGGCTTCATTAGATGTCCATGGATAGTAAACGTGTCATCAGCTTCAAACGGAATATTGGGACCCTCTGTTCTGGACAATGGTCAGTTATCAGGCAAATCAAGTTGATTAGAAGCAAGACGCTTTCCGAATTTAGATTTCTGGAAAACAGTGGAGTCTGCGCTGCTCCCAAATGATCCTATACCAACATAAATGAATTTATAGTCTGCATCTATTAACCTAATATGTTTGCCATCTATTGCTCCTAGACAGTTAGGAAAGTTAGTCTTGCTCAAGAACCGCTGGGCAACATCTTCCCATTTCTCTTTATTTAGAATTGGCATGAATGTATTTTTCAGATTCCAGATTGCATCACATGTTTACTTTACAATTTCACTATTCTAATTCAAAATTCATAATGCAGTGATGTGTAAGTATTTCCTGTGGCAAGATATCTGTAAAAAGAAAACAATTCATTTTATCTTTCAGTGCGAATGATCAAGATATTCTGGAAACCTATGAGAGACCATTTTAGAAGAGAATTACTAAAACAGCAAAATGTTAGAAGTGGATCTAGCGGTAAATCGGGGAGAATGTATTGTCATTTCTCATAGCTACAATTTTTGAAGCCTGTGATGCAGCAGAGACAAGAAGTATACGTTTATACATTGTTTAAAAATGTTTGTTTAAAAGAAAATGTATAGAAATAATAGCAATAATCATGTAGCATTGTCTAATCATTTATATTTTCTTTAGAACAGAAAGCAAGGATACAGAGGAAGAGGAGCTGAACCAAACCCAAGAAAACGAACACATCAACGTGCCACCAGCTTTTGATGAGGAAGATGGAGGAAATACTACAGACAATACACCGGAGCCACCAATAAGAAAGGGAATCAATAGAGCCAAACCAAAATCACAGCAGACTCAGGAGTTTATCGATGTTGTGAAAAATCTCATTGCCTCCCAAAAAAAAAAAAGAAAAAAAAAGAAGATTCTGGTGAGATTAGTTCTTTCATCAGACGTTTAATCCCACAAATTGAAAACGTGGATCAAGGATTACAATGCGATCTCCGAATAGACATTATGGGACTTATTCAATCCCATCAGCAAAGATCAATGTCCACAAGTGTCCGCTCCCAGCCGTACAAACATCTCAACCCACAACACCATGGTGGATATGGGAATCAAATGCCAGAAATATCTTACTAAAATCGGGGCTTGTCCTATCATCCTTCATGTGGACCTAATGTGATGTTCATGCCCCCCCCCCCTAATACAATTCTAGATTACAGGCTGGGCCATATGACATGCCCCCTAATTACCATCCCCCAATTCAACATCCTCCTCCTCCTACCCCTCGAGAGGATTCACACCCTCTCCCACCGTTTTATCAAGACCTACAATTAGATATAGCTTACACTAAAATTTGTATATCTTTGGAATAAAGTTTTCCTAAAAGTTTGTTAATTAAGTTTTATTAAAAAGGTTCTTGTCATAGTTTGTTTCTATATATTGATTATTTGAAAGAAAAATTTATATAATAAAGTTTTTATATTTAGAATAAACAGTTTTACAAGCTTCTAATATATGTTGGAGTTATGTATATTGTGCAATAACATTTTATGCATATGTTGTGCAATTACAAAAAAGCAATACATATAATAAATGTTCATAGTTCAAAAAATGTTGTTTTTTATGTATTCTGAATTTACATAGAAATGCGTTAATTCATAATATAGATTACCTCAGCGTTAGAAGTAATTATTCACATGGTGTTATTGCATCCCTGGAATTGGTATCCTGTCTCAACAAGGCAGGTGTCAACAGATCAAGAAGATAGTCAAATCTATTGAAAGAAAAAGATTTGTTGTTAAAATGGTTGTTAGGGACCATCAGGACTGGGATTAGGGTTAGGAGTTTGGGACTATGGGGACTGGGATTAGGGGTTTGGGACTATGGGGACTGGGATTAGGGATTTGGGTTTTGGGACTAGGATTAGGAGTTTGGGATTAGGGGTTTGGGACTATGGGGACTGGGATTAGGGATTTGGGTTTTGGGACTAGGATTAGGAGTTTGGGACTATGGGGGCTGGGATTAGGGTTAGGAGTCTGGGACTATGGAGGCTAGGATTAGGGGTTTGGTACTATGGGAACTGGGATTAGGGTAAAGAGTAGCGGGATTGGGACTAGGGACTAGATTGGGATTTTAACTTACTTTTCTCGGTTTGCTGCTTTCTTGTTAAGGAACGCCAGTTTTGAATATGAAGGTCGGCCACTGCATTCCATCCAGACCATTTCTTTAATCTGTTGGAATACCAATCATGTTTTTTATCCCACAGTTCTGGGTGACACCTCATTGTATCAACGAATTCTTCAGGTTCTAAAGAACCAGGGGGTCTTTCTGTTCTGCAGACTTCCTCAGCTGTAGGCTGCATCTCCATATGCTGCTCCATCATTTTAGTCTGTCTCTCTCAGGTCTCCTCTCCACTTCTCAACCGGATTTCCTGGTATCCCAGCATCCTCCACTGTACTGCAGTCATGTGACCTTCCCACAGCTTGCGGGCGGTTTTCAGACGGTTTTACAGCAGTTCCCATTCATTTTTATGGAGATAGTCGTTTTTATAGCGCTATTTAAAGCGCCCAAAACATGCTCCAAAAGATGCTCCAAAGATGCTGCTTGCAGGAGTTTTGTCAACGCACAGCCAGCGCAACGCCTCAGTGTGAAAGGTTACATTGAGATACATGGGAAGCGTTTTTCAGGCGCCATTTTTAGCGCTAAAACGCCTGAGAAACTCCTCAGTGTGAAAGGGGCCTAAGCAAAAAAAATTGTGATTCTCATTTTGGCCAGAATCGTGCAGCTCTAGAGTAAACAGAGATCATCTGTTCATAACGGACCATGACAAGTGTTATTGTATTTGCATAATATATACTGGGCACAATCTCACACTAGAAATCTGTAAATGTATATATATCCAAGTCACAGTAGGTACTAGGTCACTGGTAACATGTGTACACTGTTCTGATGCAGCAGTGTACATGAATAGTATAGATTAGAAAAAAAAAAAATTAAAGGACAACTACGATAATTACCAGGTGAAAAAAAAGGAAAACATATGAAAACAAGAAAACAAAGGAAGTCATCACACCAAGGACTAGTAAGCTGAAATATATTACATTTTTGGTTTGGGGTTTAGATACACATTAAAAAAGATGTGGTGGCCATTGTAAACGTTTTGGTCATTTTCTTCTGCCATACGTTTTCCATTATTTTATCCTGGTAATCCTGCATTTAACTCACTTCCTGCCCTAAGGTGACAACAGAGCACCATTGTCCCCCTAGGACAGGAAGTAAGTTAGGACTACATAACACCTTCCTCTCTTCTCCATAACAGGGGAAGTGTTTTATAGTCCACAGACATTGTAGGGAACAATGATTATAACAATCCAGGGGTAGAGAGTACAGGAGCTTATCAGATTTCTGGCTGGATGAACAGATTTCTTTTTTTTTTTTTCCACACTTGTTGAAAAGATATAATAAAATGCTTTCAATGACTTACCAGAACAACCCCAACTTTTGTTCAGTTATAGATAGAGTAAAACTGACCATAAATGGATCAAAATTCGGTCAGTTCAGCAGGGACTGCATTTGTGAGAAGTCGATCTAATGATTCATTTCTCATGAACGGGTTGTTAGAAAATTTGTGTTCGATCAGCGCTGCAGCCAATCAGTGAATTCTGACGGCGGAGGCATCTCTGCTGTCAAAATACTAACATAGCAGGGAGGATTCCTTTATCCACCTGAAATGTGCAGATGGCGGAATCTGTTCAGTTTGTTTCTATCAGCCCGCTGGCTGAGCAAAGTATGGCCTGCATAACCTACGGCCTGCAGAAGAGCTCCTGTTAGTTTGGTGTTTGCTTTCTATTTCCTACTGAGGCAATGTCTCTTTCAGCAGTGAAGCAATCCTATTCATACCACACTTCTGAAAACAATATTCCAGATTTCAGTGATCAAGTCAAGTCTATATAGTGAGTTGACCCAATCCGTGGAGCAGAACAATACAATAATATTAGTAGTAGTAACAGTAATGCTGTAAATGAGTTCTTAGTACTGATATGAATGAGTCTAATGATCTCCATCATGTATCATTAATCAATCTCTATGATCACTGCTGTGTATATCAAGTATGTAGTATTGGCTCAGTGTGATCTCTACCGAGTGCAGTCAGGTACCATTTGAAGTACACCCGAGTCATTTGTGTGTGACCAGGTGCATATACACATTATTTGTACGTATGTGTGATCAGGTACATATACATACATGAAGTGCATGGGTCATCCTTCGTGTACTGTATGTGATCAGGTACATATACACATTATATGTACGTATATGATCAGGTAGATATACATACATGGAGTACACAGGTCATTCTTTGTGTGTGATCAGGTACATATAAACATTATATGTACTGTATGTGATCAGGTACATATATATATATACACACACACACACACACACGTACTGTATGTGATCAGGTACATATACACACACACGCGTACTGTATGTGATCAGGTACATATATACACACACACGTACTGTATGTGATCAGGTACATATACACACACACACGTACTGTATGTGATCAGGTACATATATACACACACACGTACTGTATGTGATCAGGTACATATACACACACACGCGTACTGTATGTGATCAGGTACATATATACACACACACGTACTGTATGTGATCAGGTACATATACACACACACACGTACTGTATGTGATCAGGTACATATATACACACACACGTACTGTATGTGATCAGGTACATATACACATTATATGTACTGTATGTGATCAGGTACATATACACATTATATGTACTGTATGTGATCAGGTACATATACACATTATATGTACTGTATGTGATCAAGTACATATACACACATTATATGTACTGTATGTGATCAGGTACATATACACACTATATGTACTGTATGTGATCAGGTACATATACACACTATATGTACTGTATGTGATCAGGTACATATACACACACTTGTACTGTATGTGATCAGGTACATATACACACTTGTACTGTATGTGATCAGGTACATATACACACTTGTACTGTATGTGATCAGGTACATATACACACACTTGTACTGTATGTGATCAGGTACATATACACACTTGTACTGTATGTGATCAGGTACATATACACACTTGTACTGTATGTGATCAGGTACATATACACACTTGTACTGTATGTGATCAGGTACATATACACACACACTGTATGTGATCAGGTACATATACACACACAAGTACTGTATGTGATCAGGTACATATACACATTATATGTACTGTATGTGATCAGGTACATATACACATTATATGTACTGTATGTGATCAGGTACATATACACACATTATATGTACTGTATGTGATCAGGTACATATACACACACTTGTACTGTATGTGATCAGGTACATATACACACACTTGTACTGTATGTGATCAGGTACATATACATACATGAAATCCATGGGTCATCCTTCGTGTACTGTATGTGATCAGGTACTTATACATAGATGGAGTACACAGGTCATTCTTCGTGTGTAATAAAGTACATATACATACATGAAGTACATGTGCTCCACATTTCTGCCTCTGCTTCCTTATTGCTCTGTATGATTAATCACATATTTCTATGGACGATAGTAGGTAAGCAGCCATGCCGAGTCTTACCATTGCAGGATCCAGTTGTTGTAGAGTGTGCTGGGTGTGGGCTCCCTGGAGATCGGATAGTCCAGTGATAATAATAGCAGTGGTGTCCAGGAGCGGAGCGGTAGGTGTCGATTGTGTGAAGAGTCCGATCTCTTGGAAGCAGCGTACGCTCCTATCACTCCCTCCTGTGTCTTCCCCGCGCTCAGCGCTCTTCTATATAAAAAAAGTCCGGTCCCCCTCGCTCCTCCCACTGGTCATGTGGTTTATGGTAAAAGTCCCTACCGTAATCACTGGCATCAAGCCAGACAGTTGCAAATCAGTGGTCTTGCTTTTGGACAAGTTTTTTGGTAGAATATTCAACATAGAAAAACTAATATAACATAATGTAAAATAATGATTACACAGAGCTGTCACACATACATCACCCTCTCTAACATTTTACAATACGGTATGATTTTATTATGGAAATTTAAAGATACAGAGCCCCAAATTTCAACACATTGGTTACACAGTGACATTTTCCAGTACTTCTAAATGGGTCAAAAACAAATTCTCCCATTGGACCAAAACGTTTACAATGCACATGTGTCATACACACCCCCTCTATGATATCCTACAATATTTACATTTACACCCCTTCATGCATAAGGCCTCATGCACACAGGGCGTTTTAACAGCTGCTTTTAGCAGCATCAGACTTTTTATTTTGCAGCTTAAATGTTATTCTATGGCCTCATGCACATACAGGCTTTTAGGAGCTGTAATGGCATAGGCATTTTCAGGCTGCAAAAAAAAAACCCCACGTGCCCTGAACATGGGGGGGGGGGGGGGTGGTGAGTGGCTGCGCCTCTCCACCCCAAAGCACTTTATTCCCATGTTGATGGGGACAAAGGCCTCTTCCCGACAACCCTGGCTGGTGGTTCTCGGGGTCTGCGGGTGGGGGGCTTATCGAAATCTGGAAGCCCCTTTAACAAGGGGGCCCCCAGATCCCAGCCCCCCATCCTATGTGAATGAGTTTGGGGTACATTGTACCCCTACCCATTCACCCCCCAAAAAAAGAGTCAAAATTAAAAAAACAGTACTCAGGTTTTTGACAAAGAAATTTATTGAAGCAGCTCTGGCATCTCTTCTCCTTCTCATTTCTTCTCCCTTTGGTGATGGCTTCATCCTCCGGTTTGTCTCCCTCCACTGATGTCTTATCCTGCTGCAGGTTCTCCTCTCTCTGCTGTCTTCTCCCTTTACCGGTTCTCCTCTCTCTGCTGTCTTCTGCCTCTGCTGCCTTCCTTCTCCAATGTTCTCTCAACACTCTCTCCCGCTGTAATGCTAGGTCCGCCGTGTCATTGCTTATATAGCCATGGGGCGGGGCCAAATGGTGACGTCATCCGGAGGCCTCGCCCCCTTGTGAAACCGCCTCATAATGCCCGGACGGTGATGACACAAAGGGGTGGGGCCTCAAGATGACTTCACCGGGTGGCCCCGCCCCATGGTTATATAAGTAATGGCACACAGCAGCCGTAGCATTACAGCGGGAGAGAGCGTTGAGAGAACATTGGAGGAAGAAGGCAGTGGAGAGCAGAGAACCAGCAGAGAGAGAAGACAGCTGAGAGAGGAGAAACAGCAGCAGAAGAAGACATCAGCGGAGGGAGAAGAACCAGAGGATGAAGACATCGCCTGAGGGAGAAGAAATCAGAAGGAAGAGGCCCCCTTCCCACAGACCCCGACAACCAACGGCCAGGGTTGTCAGGAAGAGGCCCTCCTCCCACTCAACATGGCAACAGGGTGCTTCGGGGTGGGGTGGGGCGCAGGCCCCCCCTGCCCCAAAGCACCACCCACCCCCAAATGTTGAGGGCATGTGGCCTAGTATGGTCCAGGACGGGGTTTGGGCACTCGATCCTTTCCCCTTTTTCTGACGTGCCAGGCTGTGTGCTCGGATAAGGTTCTGGTATGGATTTTGGGGGGCCCCACGCCATTTTTGGCATGGGGGTTCCCCTTAAAATCCATACCAGACTGAAGGGTCTGGTATGGTCTTGGGGGTAACCCCACGCCAGTTTTTGTTTGGCGAGGGTCTATCATGAGAGAAAAAAATCAACCAGCACAACAGTAATCACTAAAGCAAAAGCAGCTGAAATACTGAGGGTCAAAATATCAAATCCCATACATCAAAATTGTAAAAGGCAGTACAGCGCTTCAAATTAAATACTAATAGAGAAATTCCATATTCAGATAAGAAAACACAGATAAGCTTCCAGTGTTGAGAGTGAAGAGATGCACAATATATGGTGACTTCCGTGACACCCTCCACTGGCGTAAGGATTGGCCTCTCACCTCATGACATGGACCCCTGAGTATATCAGTCAGGTCTAATACAGCATTCCCATTATTGGGTTAATGAGCACACATCATAACTTGCAAGGCTGGGACAGTCAGCTTGAACGATCTTCTTCAGCTCCAATCAAATACATGTAATAGAATAAGCAATATCTAGTGCTCTCTGTATTTCAAATCTTATGTCAGTTTATTAAAATATAGGATAAAAAGTCACAAGCGAGGCACTGTACCCCAGTGCTTAGGATTGACAGCAAACATGAAAACAGCGTGTCTGCGGGAATCAGCATCGGAACGCGGGTGACATCACAAACGTATCAAACGGACATATAAGATACAAGGAATACTTTGCGGGTAGGGGGCCATCGATATGGCAGACAATGTATGAGACATTTTTTAAATAAAAATATATTTCAAACTGAACAAATATTTGCTTTCATTAACTGCTTGGCTTCCTTTTAGCTGTCTCCTCGGTTATCTTTTATTAATGTTCTAATTTTTTGGCCTTTCTTCAACAGTGCAAACGAAATTTCGTTGACACATGAGGTGACAATCTCTTCTTTGGCTAACTATTATTATTATGTTGTGGGTCTGCTACACACACACCTTGTTTTTTTTTGTTAATGTATGTAATGCATTACTGACAAAAATATTAATAATTTTCAACACCATGACCGAAATTTGAAGAGTCCTGAAAATGGCATGATTGTGTAAAATTAGAAAGCACTGTGGGTGTTATTTACTAAAGGAAAATACACTTTGCACTACAAGTGCACTTGAGACTGCACTGAAACTGCACTTGTAGTGCAAAGTGGATTTGCCTTTAGTAAATAACCCCCATTGTCACTGAGAACAACAACTTTACTCAAAAAACTGCTTTTGAGCATTGAAAGAAGAAGCCACACATTGTTGATTATCAATCTTTTTAATCAAAGCACAATCACATGTGCTTTTCTAAAAGGGTTTTTGAACAAACCAACATGTTTGTTGTATAACATTTTTTTAGGTCACATTAATAAGTAGAAATTGCCTTTTAAGGTAAAACAGGCATGTTTAAAACCATAAAAAAAATACACAACTCTGAAACTTACAAAGTTCAACTTATAGAAAGTGAAGGCAATATCAGACATGAGTATTTCTAGACTGTGTTTGATATTGTGTTCAGCAGATGGGGTGATGTCACCCCTGGAAAAGCCAAATTTTGAAGATGCACACAAATTTCCTATTGTCAACATGTGCTAGCTGCCATCATGGGGGATCAAGGGATGTGTTTTAGGGGTGCAACCCCTTCCTCTCAGCTACTTTATTATTGAGGAAGTGGTTGCACCCACAAAACGTGTACATTGATCTCCTGTGAGGTTGGACTTGATGGACTTGTGTCTTTTTTCAACCTCACCTACTATGTGATGGCAGATAGCACATGTTGACACACTGTGTGCATCTTCAAAATTTGGCTTTTCTATAATATGTCAAAAATTTGTCATAAAAACAAAAATAAACCTGCAATAAGTTAGGGATTTCTGGGTGTTTTATATTCTCCCTAAAACATCAATGATGTTCTTCATTTTGATTTGAACATCATTGATGTTTTACTTTAGGGTTTCTAAATCCCTATTACACCCCATTATCTCCCTGATGAGGATCTGGGCACTTTCACTTGTGAAATGACATTCCTCTTCCACAACATCACGATCACCTAAAACAAAAAAAAACAAAACAAAAAAACAAAAACACACCATGTATTATAAATATGCCGGCATCCATCTCTTACCTGAAGCTGTGGTCGCAGACACTCACCTGTTGTGGTGACAATTTCTACAACGTCTCCCTCCTTCTCTGGTTGGGTTTGGGGGGGATTTACCCTTTTTCCTGAGGTGGGGGGTCCCTGGTCTCCTCTGATAAGTGGTGTCCTCCGAGTCTTTTCTCTCCTATGTGAAAAAAAATACGTATACTTAGCACACAGATATTTGAGGCCAGAAATAGGAATATGAAACATTGCTTGGAAGTGGGGTACAATTGTCTCTTTTGGTTCCAAGAGTTCCAAGATGAAGAAATATTTTTGTCCTTTGTAAAGCTTGAATACTTACCTGTTTTGTGCAAGCTTCAAAGATGGAGACATCCCTATAGTATACACTGGAGCACCTCTGTGGGCCCCCTAATAAAAAGGGTGTTATTGTGTCCCACACTAGTGCTCCTGTGTCCAGATGTGTAAACAGCTGCTGAGTGTCCTCTCCTTACACAGAATCTAGTTTGCATTTCATTCTAGTTACAAAACAATATATACAACCAACTTATTTTAAGATAAGTAGGCCAGAATAAATGTATTAAACTGCATCTGGCCAAAACATGATGTTTTAGTGGCCGAACGAACAATGTTTCCTACGAATGAATAATGTTTCCATGAACATGAAAGTTGCCATTTTAAACAATAAAGAAAAGCACATGGAGCAGCACAAACGTAATAAAAAGAAAGAATAGGAACACAGAACAACTACTTACTTTTTGCAGCACTCTCCTGATCCTTCTATACTGATTGTGCTCCCTTAATTTGAGGTCCGACCACCGTTTTCTGAGTTGATCCTTGGTTCGCCGTACCCCAAAATTCCTGTGCTGACTCTTCACAACTTTCGCTATGATCTTGGCCTTTCTGACATTTGGGTTTGGGTAAGGTCCATACTTCCCGTCATAGTCGGCCCTCTTCAATATGTCCACCATCTCCACCATCTCAACAAAGGACATATTTGATGCCTTAAATCTTCTCCGGGATCGTGACGTTCCTGGCTCCGGGCTTTCCTCCTCGTTGCTGCTATTATTATGCACCTGCTCTTTCTCCGCCATGTGCTCTTCTCCACTGCGCCGACCGAGAAGGGGCGGGGAATAGACTAGAAAGAACGTCAGGGATGGGCGGAGTTTCACGCATGCGCAGTGTATATAAAGCATAACACGCGTGCGTCGTAAGTACGATCTGTGAGCAGAGGAAGGAGTATCGGAAGTGCAGATCATGATAACGAAGGTACCATTTTAACTTGGGCCTATACTGCTTATAGATTGAGGCCTATACTGGGCCAAGATTAGGAGACTTTAGCCTGACATTAGGGTTTGTCTTGTGTTGTGTCTTGCAGAGAAAATGGATCTAGTCAATGATCATGACTTTATGCCAATATTCCTTGATATGTTCAGGGAGCTGCCCTGTCTGTGGCAGGTAAACCACCCACATTATAACAATAAACCAAAGAGGAAGGCAGCGTTGGATCAATTGCTGGAATTTGTGAAGCCGGTGATCCCCACGGCAGACATCCCCTATTTGAAGGCCCTAATTGGTGGCATGAGGAGCACTTATAATAGGGAGCTCAAGAACGTCCAGGATTCCCTGAGATCAGGTGCTGCAGCAGATGACATTTATGTTCTCAGGCTGTGGTACTATGACAGACTACATTTTCTGTCAGACCAGAGAGAACCCAGGCCAGCACTCTCAAGTCTTCCTTCAAGGCTTCCTTCCACCCCAGCTGAGGCTTAAGACGACCACCCTGGGCCTTCCAGGCAGCAACATGTGGAGGAGCCCAGCTTGAGCCAGGTATAGCATTCTTCTAAATATTTCTGTTTGTCAAATTAATGATGTTAAATATATGTTAGTTTTGATAACTAATTTCTGATTTCACAAACTGTTTTACATATCAATAGACAGTAGTGGCCACAAATAATTGGGACAAGAATGAAAAATGCTGGGGTCAGAATGATAGTCTTTTCTATTTATTAACATTCAATTTGCAACAGTCATGAGCTGAAAATTGTGTGTGATTGATGAACCAAAAAGTAAAACTATGTCCCTTTTTCATACACAGGAAAGTCTCAGCCAGGAAGTGGAGGGGGTAAGTGGCAGCCAGGAGGTGGCAGGGGTAAGTGGCAGCCAGGAGGTGGCCGGGCCCAGTAGCCTGCCCAATACCCAGGTCCCTCCCCTCTCCCTTCCACAAAAAAGTGACAGGAAGAGGAGTAATGTGAAGGAGGCAACAATTGGCCTATTTATGAAGGCTACTGCAGCCCTCAGAACCCCCCACAGTGTTAAAGAGGACTTTGCCTACATTACAGCCTGCAAAATGCTGGAAATGGAGGAGGGCCAATGTCTAATATGTGAGTATCTCATCTTACAAGCCCTAAATAAGGGGTTGAGGGGCCAACTCACAAGCCAAAGCCACGTTTGTGAGTTCAACCATGGTTCTCCTCCTCCTCCAGGTCCTCCTCCTCCACCTCCTGTCACACCTCCAACACCAGAGCCACAGCCTGGAAGGAAGCGTCTAAGGAAGACAAGAGAGTGATGGCCTGGGTTCAGTCTGGTCTGGCAAAAGATGCAGGTTGTGGTAGTACCACAGCCTGGGGACCTAGATGTCATCTGCTGCTGTTCCTGATCTCTTGTAGTCCTGGACTGGATTGTGCTCACTATTATAAGGACTCCTCAGGCCACTAATTTTGACTGTAAAATTATTGATGTCTGCTCTGGGGTACAAAGGCTTTGCAAATTTCACCAGTTTCTCCAGCATTGCCTTCCTCTTTTTTTTGTTATGACCCAGAATAAATGGATATAAAAATAGATATAAAAAAACCCAACAACTTATAAAAAATATAAAAACATAAAACCCCCCAAAAAATGTGGTAGATCTGTGTGAATATGAGCAGCAAAACAACTTCATTCTTCTAGCATTATAAAGAAGAAGAGAGTGCGCTGCATTAAACAATTAAAAACATTGCAGCGTGACGAAAGTGCTATATCCATTACGAACGCTAATTTTACCAGACCAAGCAGTTCTGTCTCTGAATTTATTCTGAGCATGCATGGCACTTTGTGCGTCGGAATTGTCTACACACGGTCTGAATTTATGCAAACAGATTTTGTTGTCGGAAAATTTTATAGCCAGCTCTCAAACTTTGTGTGTCGGAAATTCCGATGGAAAAAGTCCGATGGAGCCCACACATGGTCGGAAATTTCCGACAACAAGCTCCGATCGCACATTTGTCATCGGAAAGTCCGACCGTGTGTACAGAACATAAGAGTGCCTGTCTGTGTACGCTGTGTGGCATGTTTGCCTCCGCTACCCCTCGCCACCTGTCACAGGTTGTCATGGACTTCACAGTGGATGAGGTCCTAGCAACCAGTGATGTTAATAGTGGGTGGAGCCTGATAATGAAGCTGAGGGACTGGTTCCCCATTAGGTCCGCTATCTCCTTGTGATTGACAGAGGGCGGTGGACAGATTCTATAGCCAATAGTGTGCTGTCTTTTGATTATCAATTTCACCCTCTGCCTGCTATCAATCACATAGAGAATGGACCCAATGGGGAACTAGTGTCTCTGAATCCCAATCAGGTTCCACCCACCCAGCTACAAAACTCAGCTGCACTGAGGGAGCTCTATTCTATATAGACACTCTGGCTTCAGTAGGTCTCAGCGTGACAAATGTCCCCAGGGGAAAGCACTGATATCTGTCCTGCAGAGGCATGATGGACTTCCAAAAGTGACATAGAGGGGTTGATTTACTATAGGCAAATAGACTGCGCACTTTGCAAAGTGCAGTTGCACTCTGGAAGTGCAGATGCTCCAGAGCTTAGTAAATGAACAGAGGTTCTGCTGACTTCCTTTATCCAATCATGTGCAAGCAAAAATGCTGTTTTTTTTATTTTTCTTGAACGTGATTGGGTATTCTTTCTAACTGAAACTTTACCTCATTTACTAAACTCTGGAGCAACTGCTCAGTCTATTTGCCTTTAGTAAATCAACCCCAGAGACTCTCTATGAATTCCCCAGCATCAGTTGTGAGAGAAATAAGTTAGGCTGCCATTGCTAGGGACACAGGGCTAACCAAGTGTCCCCATGGGACTTGTCACCCCCTACAACCATCTCTTCTTTTCCTTTCTGTATTGTTTTGTCATGATTCACAGCTTTAATTGAATTAGCACAATAAAAAAGGTACAGAATCCTTCTGCTGGCTTTCTCTGTTTATTTTTCAGGTCCTTGGACATCCCCACCCCCCCACCTCCCATCCTGGTCACTGATAAGAAGACAAAAAACAGCTATTGCCAAAAGATCATTTCTGCTTTGATCTAAAAAACAATAAAAATGCTTAGAGTTAAAGTTGAAAGTAAAGCAAGCAACCAATGGGGACAAAGTTTGTTCCTTTATAGGTGCCAGCAACTGTGGTCTGGCACAACAGTCAAAATCTTCAATCAAACTGTCATCTCCCCTCCCACCCCTTGTCGTGGCTCTAACTCTATTGGGGTAATGTCACCCCACAGGTGTGGGCAGACACAATTTATGGTGGTGGTAATTTGGTGCTCTAGTCCTAAAAGACTGAGCGGGGTATTGTCACCCCCACAGGTGTGGGTGGACAGTGTTTATGGTAGTACCTGGTGGTTGGTACAGATTTTGGGTGCTCGAGTCCTGAAAAACTGAGCAGGTGGTTTGGTGAAAGTTTAACAGTGGTATTGGTCTGTGTGTGTTCAGTGTTAACGGTCTGGTAAAATGAAGGGTTCAAGGTTATTCATATTCTGTTTTAAAGCCCAAATAAAGGGGCAGCGGCCATAAGTTTCCACACTTCAGTTTCCTGGTTTTACTTATTATCATGATTGGTCAGATGGTTATGGGGTGGGTGCAATCAGGGTGGTAGTTTGTGGGGTTGTACAATCCCATGCTAACCTTCTTTAACCACTTACCGCCTGGCCTATAGCAGATTGACGGACGGGAAGTGGTTCTGTTATCCTGACTTGGAGTCATATGACGTCCAGCAGGATAACATGCCGACGCGCCCGCGGGGGCGCGCAGTGCGGCGATCGTGCATTCGGCGTGTCAGTCTGACATGCCACATCTCGGATTGTGGTAAGAAGCCTCTGACAGAGGCTTCTTACCTTGTGATCAGCTGTGACCAATCACAGCTGATCATCGCGTGAACCAGAAAGTGCCGGTAAATGGCATTCCTCGGTTCGCACTGACAAGGAGAGCCGATCGGCTGCAAAAATCATACAAAAAAAATCCTGATTTTTCGAAATGATCGTACGATAATCTTATAATTAGTACACAGCTTTTGATAGGGACAGTTCATCCGATATTATCTGATGGCGCAAACACGAAAAATTTTCTCCTCAGACCTGTGTTGCCAACCTACCAGATTGAAATTTACTGACACAGCACCCAAAAATTACTGGCATTTCCAAAAGTTACAAAATTACAGTTTTAAGTGCAAATTAGAGTATTTAGGCTACAAACAAATACAATATGCAATTAGCAATATGATTTAAGGTCTATAATAAGGCAAAAAACATATTTCTTATTTTATTTTTGATATAGTAAGTAAGTAGCTCAGGGACTGGTCTCAGGAGGGCAAGAAATTAGAATGGGCGGCACACACATAAAACTTACTCTCACAGTGACACTGACAGCAGTGTGCAGCAGCACAGATGATGATGAGACCTCACTGACACAACATGTCCCCTCCTGCGTCACAGTGACAGTCTCTCTCTAAGCCAAGTGGTCCCTCCAGCCCACTCCAGTCTAAACAGCACTGACGGCCCTGGTCCCAGCTTGCCTTGCTCCCATACCACAGACCTGCACATGAGGCGCTGGCCGCTCTGCTTGGCTCCATTGCACCATGACATCACACAACATGCTCAGGCACCGCCTCCACCAGAGCCACCCTATCACACTGTAGCAAGCACTCGGATGGTCCCAGCTGGCTCTGGACTAAGCCGAGTGTCACAGCCATATTTTTTACTGGCAACCTTTTACTTTTACTGGCATTTACTGGCAGGAGAAAATTGCCTGTTTTTTACTGGCTACCAGTAAAAATACTGACGGTTGGCAACCTTGCCTCAGACAACAGATCGTATGATAATCTTATCATTAGTATGGTGTTCGACAGGAAAATTTTTAGTGTAAAGCTATTATGTTTGGTGTTCTTTGAGATTCAATTCCATTGTTTGACAATAAAAATAGTTTTCATGGAAATGTTTGAAATAAATAGAATACAATGAAATAAATAGTATTTAAACTTGTTATTTTTCATATTTGCACTTCCCCATCTAAAGCAATGAGTGATTCTTCACCCTGATGTCATTGGCATTGTTTTCTTTTCTTGGGGTAATTCTGTGCATCAACAAACCTAACTTGTGTATTCAAAAGAGGCAATCACCAACGCATAGTACACTTAACAAAGCAGAAGTTTGTCAAATCCTTTGTCTAGACCAGTGGTTCTCAACCTTCCTAGTGCCATGGCCCCTTGATAAAATTTCCCAAGTTGTGGGGACCCCTAACAGTAAAATTATTTTCGTAGCGTGGGGTGTCAGCACCCAAGGCAAGACAAGTAATTTGCGCCCCTAACACACAGACATTTAGCGCTCCCTGAGTCCCTTCCACTTGTACAGTATTAAAACCCCTAATTGTACATTTTAGGATGTACTACGCTCTGTCTTGCCCTTTTATCTCTCTCTATCCTAATTTCATGTTTTTTTTTTCCCATCCCTCTCTGTAGCCGTCTTTCTTGTTCTTTCTTTCTCTCCCTTTTTCTTTGTTCCCCCCTCTTTTCCTCTCCCTGGCTTCCATGTATTCTCTATTTTTATTCCTTCTCTTACTCCTTGGCGGGGGGGGGGAGGAATGGGATGAGTGGCAGTGCTGGGCAGGAAGTTGGGATGAGTCGCAATGCTGTGGGAAGTTCTGATCAACCAACTTAGGTGCTCTTGATCAAGGTCATCTGCTGATCTGAGAACTGTAGTGGGGACTTTTAATGGCAACTCCAATCACAGGTAGTGTTACTCACTGTGTCTCTGGCTTCATTGTGCCTCAGACTTTGTGGTGTCCCATAGCAGTGACACCTATGCCGAAATCAGGAGATAGGGTCTGAACTGTATGGGCAGCTGTGAAGTGGTTTAGTGGACGGCTGTGGGTTCCAGGAACAGCCCTGCTGGGCAGCCGCAAAAAGGCTGGGAGAGCGGTGCAGACTTCAGGAATAGCCCAGGATTCGGTGACCCCTGGCAAATCCTCATTCAACCCCCGAGGGGGTCCCCACCCCCAGATTGAGAACCACTGGTCTAGACAGAGATGGTAGTAAACTAGAATGTGTATTGTAAACATGTAACAGAAAAAAAAGAAAGAACTTCCACGAGCCTGCTTCCACGCCATACGGTCGCAGTGCGCAGGCGCACCCCTCTGTCCCTCCGAGTACCCATATTGCGAGCGGTAACGCCGCAGAGTGCCGCATGGCTGCAATATCGTACGGGAACCTGCACAGATCCACTGACGGTTCACCGTCAGGATAGCCTTGTCACTTGGATCATTACATTGGAGTGAGGCTGTAATGCGAGCAATAATCATTGGGACCTACGGAGGACTTGATCCCTTTACCCTCCCACGGTGCTGAGAGCGCTGTGATGTAGAAAGAATATCTCTACAGCAAAGGAGAATCCTCCCGTAAGGTCATACCACTCACCCAGTGATATACCACTCATCCAGTTGTCTATATTTTAACATGCAGACCGGACCTGGTTTGCTAAGGCTCTAAGGAAGAGGAAAATCCTCGAAATGCGTTAGCCGATCATTCACCTTTTATCCCTTGTATGGGCATTATTGTAATATATATTACCATTCTATTAAGTGTTATTATTGCAATTCATCCACTTATGAATACGTAGTATTTTCTGTATATACCATTGTGTTCCAAATAAACGTTTTAAAAGGAATAATGCATCAGGCCACGCATCTTCCCTTGTGTACATGTATATTTACAGTAAGTGAAGAATCACCAAAAACATTGTTTATTAGATCCCCTTTCACACTTAGGCAGTTTTCAGGCATTTTAGTGCTAGAAAAAGCCTCTAAATAGCGCCTATAACCGCCTCCCATTCATTTCAGTGTGTTTTTTCACACTCGAGCGGTGCACTTGTGGGATGTTAGGAAAAGTCCTGCAAGCAGCATCCTTGAGGCGGTTTGGGAGGGCTGTATTTGCTCCCAAAATGCCTTGCCCAATGAAATGAATAGGCAGAGCTTCCAAATCATCTGAAAAGCACTTCAGAAGCGCAGCAACACGGGCGCTTTTAACCCTTCTTTGGGGTTAAAAGCACCCCGCTAGCGGCCAATAAGCGCCCCTTAAAGAGCGGTAAAGCGCTGCTAAATGAGCGGTGCTTCAGTGCTAACGCAGTCGCGGCCCCAGTGTGAAAGGGGTCTCAGGGAATGAAATAGTCCAAAACAACAATAAAGTGTAACTCCACTTTCGTAGGGAGAAAAAAATAGCAAATAAAGAAAAAATATTATAGCGACGACGATTGAGACCCAAGTCATATTGTAATTGAATGTTATTAAAAATGATCTTTCCTTTTCAATCTGCAGCCGTTGTAATTTTCTGTAAATGCAGTGCAATATGTCTACCTGGAGTTGTTCTGTACACAGAATGTGTACTGACCACCCCCCAGAAACAAAATGTCCTGTTTTTGTGATTGGCTCACCAATCTTTCCAGAAGTAGCCACGGGGGGGGGGGGGGGCACGCGTGCGCCGAAGCCGCGATTGCACGCTGATTGGCCACAGGGGGAGCCACCCGTGATCGCTCCCCGCAGAGACAGAGCGCCGGTCTGCTGATGTAAACGAGCAGACCGCTGTGTTGTCAGGCATGGACACTCTGATCTAGTGTTCCTGCTAATCAGGAACACGGATCAGAGTATCCATGCAGTGAGCCCACCCCCCCCACACAGTTAAAACACACTGAGGGAACACTGTTAACCCGTTGATCGCCCCTGATGTTAACCCCTTCCTTGCCAGTGTCATTTATACTGTGTCAGTGCATATTTTTTAGCACTGATCACTGTATTAATGTCACTGGTTCCCAACAAAGTGTCAGCTAGGTGTCCGATCTGTCCGCCACAATGTCGCAATCCCGCTAAAAATCGCTGATCACTTATTGGGATTTTTTTTACCAAAAGTATGTAGCAGAATACACATTGGTCTTAATTGATGAAGAAATTAGATTTTTTACATTTTTTTTTATTGGATATGTAGTAGAAAGTAAAAAATATTGTTTTTCTTTTCAAAATTGTCGTTCTTTTTGTTTATAGCACAAAAAGAAAAAAGTCAGAGGTGATCAAATACCACCAAAAGAAAGCTCTATCTGTGGGAAAAAAAGGACATCAATTTTATTTGGGTACAGCGTCGCATGACCGCACAATTGTCAGTTAAAGTAACACAGTGTCGTGTCGCAAAAAATGGCCTGGTCATTAAGGATGTAAAACCTTCCAGGGCTGAAGGGGTTAAGATAATAAACCTTTTTGCATTAATAGCCTGTGACTGGCACCATTCAAAATTACTTTTCCAATTTATGTTCTCTGGATTCTCCACATTCCTGAGAACAGCAGGAGTTATCTCTTCCTGCTGCTGTCAGTGACAACATTTACAAATAGCAAGATCTCTCTGCAATACTGCCCAACATATGAGGCTGCTTCCTATGTTAGACACTGTGCAGAGGGAAGTAGGAGAATGGAGAGTGGCCAGAGGACTTGAATAGGAAGTTAGGTGGTGTTTTTTTAAATTTTTGCAGCTGTACTAGTGTGAAGGACCGTTTGCATTTGCACAATATGGCTAGCATGTTATCAGACAATAAAGGCCTATCGTGTCCTGTTTACTACTGTTAAATATAACATACCTGATGTTATCTCCAAAGTAAATAATGTTAAGCTCAAAACCATATTTTGACATATCAGGTTAACCCTAAGTAATATGAAAAAAGAAAACTAAAGCGCTGATGTGGATTCTCTTTACAAACCACCAAAAAGAAATGTGTAAGCTGCAACCAACCAATTAGTGCTGTGACACATGTTGCTATAAGTCAATATAAAATATGTTAGTGTGCTTATCAAACTATCCCCATCTGTTGGAGTGGTGCTTATATATAAAATCCTAAACCATAAAAATACCCTGATATCATAATCAGTAAAGTGAATAAGTATAAATAAATATTCAACTAATATGTCCCTCAGTAACATGATTGGATGAGTCAGAGCATGTGACATCATCATCTCCCCTGTCAGAACAGTGCAGTATGCTTTATACAGCCACAGATAAATAGTTTAGCACATCCAGCGGACTCACATGCTAGTAAAGGAACCCATGGCGGCTGGTGAAGTTTTAGGATGAGGGGGTGCCAGACCCCACCCTTCCTTTTTTACCCCTCCCACTTCTTTCTAGCCCCACCCCTTATAGAATCTACTCACTCTGTCTCCTGTATTCCACTTGCTTCCACCCATAGTGTCAGGAATATACAGCTTAGCATCACAGCACAGAGTATACAGCCCCAGCATCACAGCACAGAGTATACAGCCCCAGCATCACAGTACAGAGTATACAGCCCCAGCATCACAGGACAGAGTATACAGCCCCAGCATCACAGTACAGAGTATACAGCTCCAGCATCACAGGACAGAGTATACAGCCCCACACCGCAGGACAGAGTATATAGCCCCAGCATCACAGGACAGATTATACAGCTCCAGCATCACAAGGCAAAGTTTACAGCCCCAGCATCACAGGACAGAGTGTACAGCTCAGCTCACAGATCAGGGTATATAGCTCAGCATTACAGATCAGGGTATATAGCGCAGCCTCACAGATTGAGGTATATAGTGCAGCCTCACAGATCAGGGTATATAGTGCAGCCTCACAGATCAGGGTATATAGCAGTGGCAGCCCGTCCATAGGGGGTGCACGGGCGCCGCCCTCCCAGCAGTAAAAAATAAATAAATAAATAAATAAAAAAATATGTCCTTTAAGTGCACTGTGTTTGGGCTCCGGACAAAGTTCACTATGGGAAGCGCCATGTCAATGCAATCACGAGATTGCAGACAAAGCGCTTCATTTGCAGGTTTTGTACCTGCTTTGTGGCGTATTCCAAAGTGCAGAGCAACATCTTTTTGATGCTTTGTTCTTTGAGTTAAGATGTTATTTCCGGTTTCCCTGTGCCAGAGGGAAACCGGAAGTGACGTCAGAAGCTCCGTGGAATGCATGGCCTGAGCGGAGCTGGTAAGTATGGTCCTAAGGCTGCAAAATAGGTGAACTGTGAGCGCCATCCTTGGCGCTCGCAGTCCACTCAGCTGTGTTAGGAAAGTGAAAGATTATTTGCTTTCCTAACACTGAACATAACTGAACGAGTCTGTTACCTGTCACCTGATTGGCTGAAACGACAGGCGTCGCTATTGGATGCCTATCAGGAGGCAGGAGGCGTATGAAGGGCCCCACTCGTTGTGACCACCTGCTGCCCCACAGACACAGGGTAAGTGCCAGGCAAATGGCGAGCGGGTACACTGGCAGCATTTAATGGGCACACTGGCAGCATTTGATGGGCACACTGGCAGTGTTTGATGTACACACTGGCAGCATATGATGGGCAGTTGGGCACACTGACAGCATTTGATGGGCACACTGGCAGCATTTAGTGGGCACACTGGCAGCATTTGATGGGCACACTGGCAGTTTTTGATGGGCACACTGGCAGCATTTGATGGGCACACTGGCAGCATATGATGGGCAGTTAGGCACACTGGCAGCATATGATGGGCACACTGGCAGCATTTGATGGGCACACTGGCAGCATATGATGGGCACACTGGCAGCATTTGATGGGCACACTGGCAACATTTGATGGGCAGTTAGGCACACTGGCAGCATATGATGGGCACACTGGCAGCATTTGATGGGCACACTGGCAACGTTTGGCACAGTAGCTGCATTTGATGGCACAGTGCTAGCGTTTGATGGCACAGTGTCAGCGTTTGATGGCACAGTGGCAGCGTTTGATGGCACAGTGGCAGCGTTTGATGGGCACAGTGGCTGCCTTTGATGGCACAGTGTTGGCATTTTATGGGCACAGTGTTGGCATTTGATGGCACAGTGTCAGCGTTTGATGGCACAGTGGCTGCCTTTGATGGCACAGTGTTGGCATTTTATGGGCACAGTGTTGGCATTTGATGGCACAGTGTCAGCGTTTGATGGCACAGTGACAGCATTTGATGGGCACAGTGGCTGCATTTGATGGCACAGTGGCTGCATTTGATGGGCACAGTGGCTGCATTTGATGGGCACAGTGGCTGCAATTGATGTTTTTTTTTCAAATTTTTTGCGCCCCCCAAAAAATATTGAGCACCAGCCGCCACTGGTATATAGTGCAGCCTCACAGATCAGGGTATATAGTGCAAAATAGAAGAGAGAAGTGCATAAATCCACCATGGCCCTATCTCAAGAGAATGCTAATATAGGAAGCCGCACAGACATCTTGGAAACCAAGCATGATGAACTCTCGCTCCCACATAATAATCTAAGAAAAGACTACGAATCATTAGCTGACAGCTTTGTCTTTAGTAGAAGATTTGGATAATAGAAATAGATGCCACAACATCAGATTACGTGGCGTCCCAGAATCAGTCACAGATCTTATGCCGACAGTTTCCAAGATCTTCCACAATCTTTCACCAGATAAACCATCATCTGCATTTACATGCAACAGAATACACAGAGCCTTATGCCCCAAGCCCTCACCAGATAAACCACCCAGAGATATTATCATGTGCATGAAGGATTTCTTGGTGAAAGAAGACATCATGCGTGCTTCAAGGATCTCCCCAAATATTGCCCTTGATTGTAAAAAGCTGCAAATCTATCCTGACATCTCTCCTGCCACCTTAGATAGAAGACGCAGGATGAAGGAAGTTACCAATATCCTACAAACAGCATGGATAAAATATAGATGGGAATTCCCATTTAAACTCACAATCCCATACAATGGCTCCACATACACGGTGTACAATGTAATCGAAGGCAAAGAATTACTGGTTAAACTGGGTCTACTTGAACCAGAACCTTCTAACCGTTTTCCTTCAACCCCAAGACCCTCCCCAATCTGGTCTACCCCATCTTTCAGACGCAACACAAATGAACAAAGAAGATGGCGTCAACCATTCCAAGATCAAGCAACTTAAATACATTATGCAAAAGTTGGTCACCTTTTCAAGCGGAACCACATGATGCCTTACTCTGCACTGGCAATACTTCATCAAGGATCATAAAAGGTCTTCCATACCTACAACCCCTTCCTACATCTTGGACTGAACATTCTCATTATTGTTTCTATACTCCATCCTTACGAATTGCTACCCTTATACCCATCTCCTACTGACGGAACTTCGCTTTCATCGCAGATACTAAGAAATTAGACAGAAGAAAAGAAGGTTTCCACCCCCTCCCCCTATACCTTCCCCCCCCCTCCCCCCCCTTGCTCCCCCCCCCTTGCTCTCCCCCCCTCCAATCCCCCTTTCTCTCTCCCCCCACCATCATTATCACTCTCTCTTATTTTTTCCTTTCAGATACCTATTAAGTCATGTATTTTTGCTTGATACACTGCTATTTTATGATGTCAATGCGGTTTCTCTTTAATTTTGTTGCATTGTCATCATTATTAGAGGATTTACATCTACCCTAATCCCCCTTACATAAAAGTTGTATGAAATAACTTGGGTTGTTTCAACAATTCCCCTGGTTGGTATTACTTGATGTTTTAATTCTAGTTTATTCAAATAGCCTGTTACGTCTGCCGTCGCTGGATTGTCCCCCCTCCCGCCTATGCTGTCAACTGCGGCGTCCTTACTTGAAGGGATGCTGCACCTGATTGTGTCTGCAGGATTAGGACATAATTGTCCTTTGGATTCTAGTTTATATTTTAGTGACAAGACATTTCTTGTCCCTCTGTTCATGTTATTTTGTTTTTCTTTATATACTAATTTTGCCTTTATGGCTAATACTAAATCTAAATCTAAAATCGGAAGTCATAGTAAGATTTCACAGTTTCACTGGATAAAACAGTGTTATATTCTTCTCTGTTACAGCAATTTATTTTCAGAATATGGTATGCACTCTAAGTTATTCTCTCTACAATTAATGTATAGTTTGACTCAATCATCAAAAATGCTAGACATCAAACCTCCCTTATACAAACAAGAGCTTTACTCATTTATGCCACCTTATTGTTATGAGATTGACTTTTTTCATAAACATTATCAACTATACATAACCAATGGTTCTTAAAGTCATATCTCATAATGTTCAGGGTTTCAATTCACCCCACAAAAGAAAAAAAGCCTTCCAACATTACAAGAGAATCCGCCAATCACCCAAACTATATTGATAAGACATACAACCAATTTTATTATACCACTTTCCACAACAAAACCCGCAGTGTTGCTATCTTTATCCGCAATACCATTGTCTTAGACATACAAAATATATACAAAGATAAAGATAGTCGCTATGACATCATCAAAGGTCAGATAAATAATAAAACAATAACTATAGCATCAATGTATGCCCCTAACGAATCTCAATCTACCTTTTTCCAGAATTTTTTTGAGATCCTAGACAAATATAGCTCTCCCCACTTAATTCTAGGTGGGGACTTTAACTTAACATCACACCCAGCCTTAGATAGAAGCAAAATAACCCCATCCACCAAAGCTTTCTCTAAATCCTTGAACCGGTCCATTAACAAATTTCAACTTATTAACTCTTGGAGAGCCCACAATGTAGGTATTAAAGCCTACATTATTCACACCCTCACGAAGTTTACGCTAGACTGGACTACATATACTGTACCCCTATACTTTTAGCTAACTCCTTCAAAGCTCTTATACACCCTTGCCCTTGGTCTGACCATGATATCACTTCATTTGAAACCTCTCATATAGGTCTTTCACCTTCCCCTTACAATTGGCGGCTAAATGACTCAATTTTAACCAACACCTCATTAACACAATCCATTTCAACACACATTGAGAATTACTTTACAGACAATGTCAATGATGAAACCCCTCCCACTACACTTTGGGTGGCTCATAAAGCGGTTCTAAGAGGCCACCTAATTAGTCTATCCGCAAACATAAACAGAGAAAGACTCACAAACATCAAAAGCCTTACCAGAGATTTAAATCACCTATACAACAAACTACAACATGCTCCTTCACAAGAACTCACTAAACTGATTCAAGACAAACGCAAGGCTTTGGACCTTATCCTTTCAGCAAATACAGAAAAATCTCTTAGATTTTCCAAATCCAAGTTTTTACTACATAGTAATTCCCCCTCATCCATGTTCGCCAAAAAACTTAACCATGAACACAAACCCCCACACACATATAAACTTAGAGATTCCAACGGAAACACGATCACCCACCCTCATGAAGTGTTAAATATATTTTCCTCATTCTACAAAGACCTACTCTCAAGTCCACAACCTCCTCTTGATCACACATCTAAATCATGGTTTGACGACATTCAATTACCCTCTCTCAACTCACAGCAAATAGAAGCTCTTAATGCCCCCTGTACGGAATTAGAATTGACTCGAATTATTAAATTTCTTAAAACTTCTACAGCCCCTGGCCCAGATGGCTTCTTATCTTCAAATTATAAAAAATTTGCCTCTCTTTTAACCCCCCACATGACTAACCTCTTTAATCATATTCTCAATGGCAGCCATTTCCCGGATGAGATGCTCTTAGCTAACCTTTCTCTTATCCCTAAACCACTTAAAGACCACTCCCTCCCCCAGAATTATCGCCCTATATCAGTTTTAAATAATGACCTTAAAATGTTTGGGAGACTACTCTCTGACAGATTGGCAACTGTCATTACAAACCTAATTCACATCGATCAAACTGGTTTTATTCCCGGCCGACAGATAGTTGATAATGTTAGACTAGTCACTAATATTATACAAGACGCAAATCTACACTCCCGTCAACTATGCCTCCTTAGTTTAGATATACATAAGGCATTTGACAGCGTTAGCTGGTCATTCCTCAACTTCATACTACCTAAATATGGAATTTCGGATAAATTCCTACAGGGATTTAAAGCATTATATCACTCCCCTCAAACCAGAATTAAAATCCCCGTCATAATTCGGATTTCTTTCCCCTTAGGAGAGGAACTAGGCAAGGCTGTCCCCTTTCCCTACTCTTATTTGCCCTTGCGATCGAACCATTAGCCCACAAGATCAGAAACAACACTGATATAAAAGGATACACTAAGGAAGCAAAATGTAGCAAAATGTTGTATGGGGCCCCCCTGCAAACAGCCCCCCCCCCCACAGCTGCCCTAGTGTCAATGCAGCGTGACCTGTGCCACATACAGCGTGACCTGTGTCCAATGCAGCGTGACCTGTGCCCAATACAGCGTGACCTGTGCCCCATACAGCGTGACCTGTGCCCAATACAGCCTGGTCTGCCTGTGCCCCATACAGCCCCACCTATGCAGAGGAAGAGGCAAGCCACCCGGATCAGCAGAGAGCGGGATTGCCCGCTGTAATAGCTTTCATTTGAATTTCCTGTCTTCCCGGGGCTCATCGTCACATAGCCCCACCTCTTGGCCCGACGCCTTTGATGACATCACATGTCCCGCATTGGATCGGCGTTCTGTCTATCAAAGGCACCGGGCCAAAAGGTGAAGCTATGTGACGTGAGCCCCTGGAACACTGGAAGTTCTAATGAAATCTCTGTCATCGGCAATTCAGCTCTCTGCTGATACGGACAGCTCGCCTCTTCCTTTCCTCTCTCTTCCCCTGGCTGGGAGACTGTGCCGGCGGTGCTCTCATCCTCACTGGGCCCGACTCGGCTGCGGGCCCCATAGCACCCGCATGGGTCGCTATGGTGGTAGTTACTGGGAGTGGGAGTTACCTGGGAGTGGGAGTGTTTGGGGGCGCACTGCTTGCGCCCCGAACCCGCCCTTAACACGGGCAAATCAGCTTCCCAGCTTTCACTCAGCCAATTGCATGCTGGGAAGCTTCCCATTGACTGCTGTGTGTCCAGCGAAAGGACACTCTTAAAGGGACATAAATGGATGGGCGGCCACTGAAAGGAACAGTTTGTGTGGTCCCAAACTATGTGCAAAATGTCCAAAGATAGAGTGGAACCTTTCAAAACACAAACATGATGTGCAAAAATTATGAGCACAATGTTAACTTGGTTTGATAATAATATCAACACTTGAAAAAAAAACAATTACCAAGTAACCAAAAAGTTTATGTATCATGCTGTTGTTATGAAAAATATTTTACTAAAACTGCAATGAATCTGCTTCACTGCAATAAAAGTTTATTATCCAAAAAAAAAATTATCTTGGTTTTACTCAGATTTTGATGGCCTATTAACACATTATCTATGACTGTATAGCATTTTTCACTTATCAAATGTACTCACTGTGAAAATGTCAATTGTGCAGATTCAGGATCACCCCTTTTTAACCTTTCTATTTTAATATTTTGCAGACATGACAAACCATTTAAGTAGTTTGTTCAAAGCAGTCAAAAAAACATTTTTATTTCCACAGTTTCAAGTGCAAGTAAACAAACATACAGTATCTCACAAAAGTGAGTACACCCCTAACCTTTTTGGAAATATTTTATTATATCTTTTCATGTGACAACACTGAAGAAATTACACTTTGCTACAATGTAAAGTAGTGAGTGTACAGCTTGTATAACAAACAGGGCCCTCTGATTCCTCCTGTATTGAATTGTATTGTAATTGTACTGTCTGCCCTCATTTTGTAAAGCGCTGCCTAAACTGTCGGCGCTATATAAATCCTGTATAATAATAATAATAATAATAATAATAATAATAATAATAATAATAATATAACAGTGTAAATTTGCTGTCCCCTCAAAATAACTCAACACACAGCCATAAATGTCTAAACCGCTGGCAACAAAAGTGAGTACACCCCTAAGTGAAAATGTCCAATTTGAGCCCAATTAGCTATTTTCCCTCTCCGGTGTCATGTGACTCGTTAGAGTTACAAGGTCTTATGCCGCGTACACACGGTCGGACTTTTCACCTGCAAAAGTCCGACGGACGCCGCCGGACAAAGTCCCGCGGAAAGTCCGACCGTGTGTGGTCTCCATCGGACTTCCGACGGACCGTTTCGGTCGGATTTTTGCGGAAATCCGACGTACTTTAGATTTGAAGCCTGCTTCAAATCTTTACGTCGTACCTCCGCCGGACTCAGTTCCTGACGGAAAGCCCGTTCGTCTGTATGCTAGTCCGAAGGACCAGATACGACGGAGGGGCAGGTTACTGCATCTCGCGCTCGCTGCAATAGGAAAAACAAATCTTCCTATTGCGGCGAGCGCGGGGCATACCAGGCCCTTAGGTCTGGTATGGATTATAAAGGGGAACCCCTACGCCGAAAAAACGGCGTGGGGTCCCCCTAAAATCCATACCAGACCCCGATCCGAGCACGCAGCCTGGCCGGTCAGGAAAGGGGGTGGGGACGAGCGAGCGCCCCCCCCCCTCCTGAACCGTACCAGGCCGCATGCCCTCAACATGGGGGGTGGGTGCTTTGGGGGAGGGGGGCGCCCTGCGCCCCCCCCCCAAAGCACCTTGTCCCCATGTTGATGAGGACAAGGGCCTCTTCCCAGCAACCCTGGCCGTTGGTTGTCGGGGTCTGCGGGCGGGGGCTTATCGGAATCTGGGAGCCCCCTTTAGTAAGGGGGCCCCCAGATCCCGGCCCCCCACCCTATGTAAATAAGTATGGGGTACATAGTACCCCTACCCATTTACCTAGGTAAAAAGTGTCAGTAATAAAACACAACACAGGTTTTTAAAATAATTTATTAAACAGCTCCGGGGGGGGGGTCTTCTTCCGTCTTCGGGGGTCCCTCCGGTTCATCTTCTCCCGGCGTCCGGTTGGTTCTTCTCCGCTCTCCGGCCTCTTCTCCCGGTGTCGCAGGTCTTCGGCCGGCCCCTCCGCTGTCTTCATGTAGCTCTATTGCGAGCGGAGGTCCGGACTTCTGGGCTTCTTGGCTTCTGGGCTTCTCTTCTCTTCTCTTCCCCCAGATGTTGACACGACGCTCTCTCCGGCTGGACTGGTCTCTGAGGGCTGCGTTGTGACTTATATAGGCGGAGACCCCGCCCCCATATGATGTCACAGTCCCTGGGCATGCTGGGACTGTGACGTTTTAGGGGGCGTGGTCGACCACGCCCCCTAAAACGTCACAGTCCCAGCATGCCCAGGGACTGTGACATCATATGGGGGCGGGGTCTCCGCCTATATAAGTCACAACGCAGCCCTCAGAGACCAGTCCAGCCGGAGAGAGCGTCGTGTCAACATCTGGGGGAAGAGAAGAGAAGAGAAGCCCAGAAGCCAAGAAGCCCAGAAGTCCGGACCTCCGCTCGCAATAGAGCTACATGAAGACAGCGGAGGGGCCGGCCGAAGACCTGCGACACCGGGAGAAGAGGCCGGAGAGCGGAGAAGAACCAACCGGACGCCGGGAGAAGATGAACCGGAGGGACCCCCGAAGACGGAAGAAGACCCCCCCCCCGGAGCTGTTTAATAAATTATTTTAAAAACCTGTGTTGTGTTTTATTACTGACACTTTTTACCTAGGTAAATGGGTAGGGGTACTATGTACCCCATACTTATTTACATAGGGTGGGGGGCCGGGATCTGGGGGCCCCCTTACTAAAGGGGGCTCCCAGATTCCGATAAGCCCCCGCCCGCAGACCCCGACAACCAACGGCCAGGGTTGTCGGGAAGAGGCCCTTGTCCTCATCAACATGGGGACAAGGTGCTTTGGGGGGGGGGGCGCAGGGCGCCCCCCTCCCCCAAAGCACCCACCCCCCATGTTGAGGGCATGCGGCCTGGTACGGTTCAGGAGGGGGGGGGGCGCTCGCTCGTCCCCACCCCCTTTCCTGACCGGCCAGGCTGCGTGCTCGGATCGGGGTCTGGTATGGATTTTAGGGGGACCCCACGCCGTTTTTTCGGCGTAGGGGTTCCCCTTTATAATCCATACCAGACCTAAGGGCCTGCGACGGGGCTCGCAAGGTTTCAATCTCGCCAAAAAAAGCGGCGAGATTGAATTCCTTTTCTAGTCCCGTCGTACCAAAGTCACGTTCAAAATGAACGGACTTGTCCGTGTGTGGGAAAGTCCGTTCATTCTGAAAGTCCGGCGGAAGTCCGTCGGGAAGACCGGATTCCGGAAAGTCCGGCCGTGTGTAGGCAAGTCCGGCCGTTCAGAAAGTCCGGCGGTAGTCCGCCGGAAGTCTGGCGGCAAGTACGTCGGACCTAGCTTTTTAGAAAGTCCGACCGTGTGTACGCGGCATTAGGTGTGAATGGGGAGCAGATGTGTTAAATTTGGTGCTCACTCTCTCATACTGGTCACTGGAAGTTCAACATGGCACCTCATGGCAATAAACTCTCTGAGAATCTGGAAAAAAAGAATTGTTGCTCTACATAAAGATGGCCTAGGCTATAAGTATATTGCCAAGACCCTGAAACTGAGCTGGAGCATGGTGGCCAAGACTATGTAGCAGCTTAATAGGACAGATTCCCCTCAGAACAGGCCTCAGTTATTTTGAGGGGACAGCAAATTTCCACTGTAATACAAGCTGTACACTCACTTCTTTACATTGTAGCAAAGTGTAATTTTTTCAGTGTTGTCATATGAAAAGATATAATAAAATATTTACAAAAATGTGAGGAGTATACTCACTTTTGTGAGATACTGTATATAAACTGGAAAATGAACAAAGTTAGATGTTTTTGCTTGCTAACATGCTTTTCATCATAAAGTACATGTACAAACCTAACTTGGACATCAGAAAATTACATGTCATTCTGCCAGCTCATGGCATCAATGCCAGTAAAAGAATTCAGGTACTCCAGCCTGCAGCACTTTGAGTTGGGAGCCTGGAATGTACTCGGTCAAGAGATGAGTCCAGCAAGGTGCTCCTGCCCTTCCACTCAAATATTTCTGCCAAGTCTCTTGGCTTCCCAATCTGGTGCTGCAGCAACATACCCCTGTGCATGTTGACGTAGGTAGTAGTGAAGGACACAGCATGCCAGAACTATTGTGTTTTCTTTAACATGGCCAGGAAGGTTTGGAAAATGCAAAATCTATTGGCCAGGATTCCAAATGCATTTTCGATCACCCTGCGTGCCCTGGACAGCCCATAATTAAAGATCCTCTGATGGGATCAAGCCACGCATGGGGAAGGGCTTCAATAGATGTTCTTTTAATGCAATGGCGTCGTCCGCAACAAAAACAAAATTTATACCTTCTACATTCTGCGTAGTGGGCGCCTAAAGAATTCCGTGTGTTCAATAACACTACCATCTGAGTACCGTCCATTTTTCACCTATGTCCAAGTATATGAATTCAGGACAATGCTGAAGAACCCCTTGTAGTTGTAATAAAAAGAGCATTCCTGCTCTGTTAAGGTATGTTAGGGTATGCCAGTATTTATTGCAAATTTATTTAATCTTTCAATGTTCATTAGAAAAGGTAGTGATAATCCTAGTACAATCATGGGAGGTAGAAATCTCTTTCTTTGGGAAAAAATTAAATCATGTCTATTTTTGTTAGCCACATGGTTAAAGCGGGGTTCCACTCAAATTTCTAACTTAATCTTGCCCCCTTCAGTTAATTGCATAGATGTTCAAATGCCACACAAAAAATTTTTTTATCGCTGTAATTACCTTTATATTGTACTTTATTATGGAACTTCCTGTCTCTCCTCCCATGGGAGTAGGCGTGTTTATTGCCTTTCCCCGGCGCCGCACTGTCTCCTGGGAGCTTAGTGTCAGGCTTCCCAAGATTCAGTGCGGAAACAATGATCATGCACGTGAACAAGCTGTGAATGAACAGCATTCACCGCATCCAGGAAATCAATGCTTGTGGGCTTCACATGCCCACAAGCAAGATGGAAACAGCCAGCATCACATTACGTTATTCTTCAGTACGAAAACAGACAGAAGCGGAAATATTACACCCAAACTGTGAGTATTATTTTGGGATTAGCAAAGTGTCTCAATGACCTATTTGATGGGTGATGTAAAATAGAATATTCATATTATCTGACTAAACCAGCCCATGACTGGGAGCAATTTAGGTAAGGGAGGACTAGGGGAGAGGAAGGAAGGAGGAAGCGAGGGGGGGATAGTACTCCCCGGATGGGGGGGACTGGGGGTAATGGAGGGTAGGTAAGAAGGTAGCAGGGTAGAGGAGTGAAGAGGGGGAGAAAGGAAAAGGAAGACGGTAGACAGTGCCCCCCGACCGGGGGGTAACTCGAGCCTCAGGGATTAATCAGGCTGTGCAACCTCACGGAGGTATGCTTCAGTGTAGATGTAATGTTGCCATGGTTGCCATGTCTCCCGAAAGGCCTCCTCCCTACCTTACAAGGTGGCAGTGAGATCCTCCAAGTTTCTTAGTTCATTTACCTTGGCAAACAACAGGGATTTCCTCGGTGGAATCTATGATCACCAACACAAGGGGATGCATGCCTTGGTGGTGTTTAATAGCTGGATGGTAAGGGAGGCTTTATATTTCTTGATGGGTCACTTAGAGAGGTGCAGCAAGCAAGTCCCGGGATCCCCCTCCAGAGTGACATCAGTCAGGTGCCTAATCGTGCGTGCCACCTCCAACCAGTAGGATTTGATTTTAGGGCAGTGAGCTGACGTGATATGCCCGGGGTCCAAAAAGTTATGCAGTTGGAGACTGCAGGGGGTTTGTGGCAGACACCCCCGCTTCTGCTGTAAGTTGGCCGCCCGGGCCCAGATGTTAAGGAGGGAGAATTTGGATAAGTTGATTTGAAACAAATAGAGTGCCCCGTACTCCTGTATGGAATGAAGTAGGTTAGGGAGCGAGGTGAGTGGGTCTGTTAGGAAGAAAATTAGGTCAACCGCAAAAGGCGGATACTTTATGGGACCCAGAAGGTTTGTGGTAACTGATAATGCCTGAATTTGCCCTTATTCTGCATAGGGGGGCTCCAGTGTGAGTATGAAGATCAGCAGGGACAGGGGGCAGCCCTGTCGTGTACCATTGTGAATGTTAAAGTAGCTAGACCTTGTCTCGTTGACTTTGACCGCAGCCGTAGGGTGGGAGTAAAGGGATAGGATCAAACTGAGTATCGACGAACGAAGACCGACATGTTCTAGGTGGCCTGTATAAAGGACCAATCTACATGGTCAAAAGCCTTCTCCGCGTCTGTTGACAGCAGGAGAAGGGGTTGCCCTAATGTCTTGGCTGCATGGATTAGGTTTACCACCCTGATGGTGTTATCAAGGGGTTCCCGTTGCGGTACAAAACCCGCTTGGTCCCTATGGATTAGGCTTGGTATATGTAAGAGTGTCCTATTGGCTAGTATCTTGGCGAACAATTTTAGGTCGGTGTTCAAGAGAGCTATCGGGCGGTAGCTCCCACCCCTGCAGTGGGTCTTTCCCCTCCTTCGGGATAAGGGATATGTAGGCTCTTAAGGTGTCTATCGGGATGGAATTGCCTTCTGTGATTGAGTTGAGGGCAGAGGTTGAGAAAGCGTCTCAAAAAAGGCTTTGTAATATGTTTGTGTGAAGCCGTCAGGGCCGGGGGCCTTCTTTGGTTTCGAGTTTGCCATTGCTACACCCAACTCCGCTGTTGTAATAGGTTCCTCCAGTTCCTCCTGAACTGCGGTCGGGAGTGAGGGCATGCCAGATGGAGGTGGCCTGTCTAAATTGTAGAGGCCTTCATAGAATAACCGTAACTCCGCTGCCATATCCGATGATGTGGTCACTTTTTGGCCAGAGGACGTCAGGATGTGGGAGATATAGGTTTTGGTGCGGGGACCTCGCAGTGCCCTAGCCAGCAATGTGCCGAGTTTATTGGAGAATTCATACATCATACGGTGTGCCCATGACAGTTTTTGTTTCGTTTTGTGAAATAGAAGTGAGTGAGGTTTTTTGCGTGCTTTGAGGAGTTCCTGGTGGGTAGAACGTGTGAGACTAGCTTTATGGGAGCACTCTAGGGAACGGATCTGAGTAAGGAGTTTGTCTGTACGATGTGTTCTCTCCTGTTTAAGGAGGGCCCGTTACTTGGATTTCAGATTTAAATGCTACCCTACCCCTAGGTTTGAATTAAACTTTTAAACTTAAACCCTTTTTACAAGGGTTTTCATGGGGAGGCTTTGAAAGGGGTATGTAATTAACATTTTCATTATGTTTGTTACTATCCTCACACTGCCCAGGATTAATATGGCCTCGATGAAATTTTTGGCCCCTCAAATTGAAGCAAAAATGCTCATGTGTGGCTTTTATTTTCTTCTATATGTAACTATTCTTTAAATTCTATTCTTAATACTCATTTATGCAATATGATATCTAATGTTCTATCTATATTTGCTTTCGTGCTGATACACAGTATCTTATCGTTTAGTATCCTCTACTTGCTTGCTATGTTTTCTCAATGTACAACCATGCAATGTCTCTCAGGTAGAGCATGCTTAGAATGAATGTATAATAAACTGTATGCCACAAGATCTGTATCCACCTATACTATTGTGCTATTTATATTGTTTGGAAACAAGCTTAATATCTTTTGTTTTTTCTTAGATGGACCATGCTCACAATAATGTATAGTTGAGTTGACAATACTAGATGTGTATTGACTAATAACATTGTGGCATATATGTGTTTTATAGTAATTTCAACACTCTGACCTCTGTCCCCATTTATGCTTTCAGGCGCCGCGCTACCCCTTTCTCCCCCTGTTTGGACCATAAACCATGATGACTTTTTATAATCTTCAATTTACTGTCCCTTTCTACGCAGAGGTGTAGTTATTTGCCACTTCCTTCTTGCCCTTATGCGCTTGGCTTTTGGACTCCCACGGCACAGGAGGGCCCCTATGGCATTCTCACCACTGTGGGGCCCTTTTTGTAGCTTTTCTCTGCGGCTGGCACCTAGACCGGCGTATACACGCCGGTCCGCACATGCGTTGTGTCCGCTTTCCATCTGCTGTGGAGACACGGCTTTCTTTCCCGTGTCGGCAGCTCTGTGACATCTGCTCAGCAGGGGGGTCGGCTGCATCTGCATCGGCTGTTCCGATTAGGCTCACCTGTTTTTAGGTGAGCCTTCGGATCACCTGCTGCATTCCTGTGTTTACCATTGGATAGTATTATCCAGATGGGTGTGAACTGCACCAACTTTCTTTCTATACATACCCTTGCCTGATGTGATCAGTCCGCTTCATGCCTGGACTCCACATAATTGCAAGGAGGATTTGTTGTTGTCAGTCTCTTAAAAGTAAGTCAGCACATGCTACTCTATACTTGCAGGACTTGGAAAATCTAGGTCCTTGACCACTTCCCCTGTTTTGTATGTAGTTTGATTCTTCAATACCTCAAATCATCCAATACCAATACCAAAAAGACTTATGTACCCTGGGAGCGCATACGCCAGGAGCACCCCTTTACTTTCTTTTATATACTCATTTTAAATATTCATTGCAAATACTTATTTTAAGTGTTGGTATAGTATGGGAGTTTCTCCCCTATCCAGCCTTCATTTATAAATGCTGAAAGATATATCCAGGTTTTAGAGCAGCATTAGCTCCCATCCAGATGATGTTTTTCCAGGAAAGGCCTTGCATATTTCAGCAGGCAAATGCTAAAACACATACTGCATCTATGATAACAGCATGGCTTCGTAGTAGAGGAATCCAGGTGGTGAACTGGCCTGTCTACTGTCCAGACCTTTCACAAAAATAGTTGGTGTATCTTGAAACCAAATATACCAGAAAGAAGACCCAGGACTGTTAAGCAGTTAGAATCCTATATCAGGCAAGAATGAGACAACATTCCTCCCCCCAAAACTCCAGCAACTGGTCTCTTCTGAGCACAGAGCACTTTATTGTAGAATAACTGTTTATGCATTTTATTTATGAGTTGATTATTTACATGAAAATAACTGCATGATACAAGTGATATAGCATTGTATAGTGGGTATATATACATTTGTGCTTTGTTTACATGCTTCTCTATCATAGAGAAAAAAATACAATGTATATTTTTTCATACAAGAAAAGAAAGTACATGGGTGGGCTTTACAGTTACTGATCATTGTGATAGCCAATCACAGGCTATCAAGAGTCATTCCTCCCAGATATTGATGACAGCTTGGTCATCTTGCTGGAAGTGTGCTCCCAGCACATATACAGGCACATACATATGCAGCCCCATGGAAGAGGTCCCACTTCAAAGAGGCTGCATATGTGAGTAAAGGGGTTAAGTCTATGAACAGTCTCAAATCTTCTGGATCAGTGATATCAACATAAACAGGGAAATTAATAAACAGTACCTACAATACTCTGTAACCACTTGGCAGCCACCCGCCGCAGTTACACTGCGGCAAGGTGGCTCTGCTGTGCGAATCGCCGTACCGGTATGGCAATTCATGCACTAGAGGAGACAATCAGAGTGTCCTGCGGACTCGATGTCCGCTGGCCACCTGCAATCGTTCCCTGCAGAGACAGAACGGGGATCTGCCGAAGTAAACAAGGCAGATGTTTGTTCTGACAGGGGATTACACTGAGATCTTGTCTTTCTGCTATGCAGGAAGACGGATCTCTGTGTTATCTCAGGCAGCCCATCCCCCATACAGTTAGTAAACACACCCAGGGAACACAGTTAACCACCCCTGATGTTAACCCCTTCCCTGCCAGTTGCATTAGTACAATGTCAGTGCATATTTTTAGCACTGATCACTGTAATAATGTCACTGGTTTCCAAAAAAAGTATCAAAAACTTCAGTAAGGTGTCCGATCTGTCTGCCGCAATGTCGCAGTCCCACTAAAAATCACTGATCGCCGCCATTACTAGTAAAAAATAAATAAATAATAAAAATGCCATAAATCTATCCCCTATTTTGTGGACACTATAACTTTTGCGCAAACCAATCAATATACACTTATAGGTTTTTTTTTACCAAAAATATGTAGCAGAATACATATTGGCCTAAATTGATGAAGAAATTTGATGTTTTACATTTTTTTATTGGGTATGTGTTATAGCAGAAAATAAAAAATACAGTTTTTTTTCAAAAATTTTTTGTTTATAGCGCAAAAAGTAAACCACAGAGGTGATCAAATACCACTAAAAGAAAGCTCTAGTTATGGGAAAAAAAGGACATCAATTTTATTTAGGTACAGCGTTGAATGACCGTGCAATTGTCAGCTAAAGTAACACAGTGCCGTATCGCAAAAAAAATGGCCTGGTCATTAAGGGGGTAAAACCTTCCGGGGCTGAAGTGGTTAAAATTCCAGTGTGTCTCTGCATAAAAAATGTCAATGTGGGCAACAGATTCATGCACCTGTTATATGTGCCCTATTTGGTTTCAAAGATAGTATTACTATCTGAAACATTGTTTGTATTCAGTTTTGCTGATTTTAGCAACATGTATTCCATGAAGGAAGCTTTTCTAATGCAAATGTGGAAAGAGAAATGGTCATATGCAAAGTGTAGCCTACACCTACCAGTCAGATTTTTACTTTAGTCATAATTGGTAAAGATGATTCCTGATTGATTGCTCTGGTTTACTGAACTTTGCATTTCACTCTTTTTCTTTCTATTAAAAAGATATTTTTTGTTTCTGACCATAACAAAACACCCATAAAACCACTACAGATACCCTTTAGGAGTATCTCGTCTGCAATATGTTTATTACCATTTACTAGCAGATACATTATGGGTACTTTCACACTGGGGCGGTGCCTGCGTTATCAGTAAAACGCTGCTAGTTTTAGCGGCGCTTTGCCACTATTATAGCGCCGCTTTTTTGCCGCTAGAAGGGCGCTTCTAACCCCCGCTAGCGGCCTAGGAAAGGGTTAAAAGCGGCTGCGCTGCCCATTCATTTCAATGGGCAGAGCATTTTGGGAGCTGCGTATACACCGCTCCCGCACTGCCCCAAAGATGCTGCTTGCAGGACTTTTTTTTCCCCATATTGCATGCGCAGTGCCCCAGTGTGAAAGCACTCGGGCTTTAACACTGGGGAGGCATAAGAAGCACTTTTCAGGCACTGTTTTTAGCACTAAAACGCCTGAAAAGTGCCTCAGTGTGAAAGGATACCCTTTTTCAAAAAAAATTCGGGATAACGTGTAAAATCTACATAAAATGATTCTCATAAACCCACATTTTATTAACAATACAAAAAAGTAACTTATCAAATGTTTAAACTGAATTTTTAAATTGCTCGCAGCACCATGTCTCAAATAAGTTGGGACAGAGCCGTGTTTACACGATGTAGCATCCCCTCTTCTTTTATACTGTATGGGCTTGAGAGACTTATAAGTGTCTAATACAGCCAATGATAGGAAATTGAGAAGAAATGCGCAGGTATAAAATATTGGTTTACTAAACAAAATAAAATGTATAAAAAAATATTTTTAAGTAATTAAGTAGGATTTAAAAAAAGCTTTTTTTTAAATTTAATGTCAGTGTGTTTTAGGTAGGATAAAAAAAAGCAAAAGGGGGACCATTGTCTCTGAGCCCAACTAGTGATACATACAAGAAATAATAAACATTTGTGGATTTGCTGCGATTATCAGTAGTAGAATTGTTTTGAGTTGTTCTTTGATTTTTTTTTTTTTATATAATTTTTTCTTTGATAAAAAAAACAAGACAATCTAAGATTCATTACCATTTACCAACAAATAAAGATCAGAATTATCCTGAAAAAATAACTTATAATTGACCTGGATGAACTAATTAGTTGTGATGACATGTACAATTTAACTAACACTTGGTAAAGTTGCAAAACTGGTTTCAGGATTTGTTTTACCTACCGTCATGAAGGGGAGCTGTGTATTTACACGTGGCAAGAAATGTCCTCTATTCCAGATGCTCATTTATTCAGGATGACAGAATTCTATGGAATTAAAAAGAAAAACAGTGTTATAATGTATCAAGAATATAAGCGGCAAAGGTGCAGAGATTTAAGTTATGGTCGGTTACATGTGCTTCAAACCGTTTTTACAAAGTACTGTGGTAAAATGCCTGTGGAACAGTAAAAGCAACAGAAAGACATTATATTCAACAGATGAATAAACTTTACTCCTTGCAAAACTAAGATGTAAAGAAGTTCTTGAACCTCTGCTTCATATAAAGTTGCAACTCATGAAAACATTAGTGAGAGTCATAAAGGGATAACTAAACCCAAGAACAAATTGCAATGTATGGCAGCTTACAGTTCTTAGATGTGATGGTTACATTAGTTTTCCTTTTTTCCCAGCTAAGAACATTTTCAACAAATACAAAAGATACCTGTTGATCTTGCCAGAAATGCATGTCCTTGTCACTTTCTTTGAGCTGCACAGAAGAATATCTTCCTTCCTAGCGAACATCTGTAAACTACGAATTGCTCTGCTTCTCATTTTATGTAGCTGAAGATATGCTAGTATTCTATATCTGGAGCAGCCCAGGGTGACAGCCATGGCTCCTTCCATAGATACAATAGATGAGTGACATAGCCACTCGGGATCAGAAAATGTGTTATCTGCAGGATTGCCAGGTGAAACTAAAACAAAGTAAGTTTGAAAAAAGAAAAGAAATGCAGCCACCACCGAGGATTAGTAAGCTACAATATACGGTTGTAAAGCTTTTTTTTCCTGAAAATAATAAACATGCTATACTTACCTGCTCCATGCAATGGTTTTCCACAGACTGACCCTGAACCTTCTCTTTTTTGGGTTCCCCCACTGACGATCTCGGCTCCTCCTTTTCTCTGAGGGCCCCCATAACAAGCACCTTGCTGTGGGGGCACTTGTGGGGGGCTCGATCCAAAACTGGGCTGTGTGCATCCACCCACTCCCTCCTCACCAGATTTTACTGACAGCAGCAAGAGTCAAAGTCTCCTGTGAGAAGCGAGGGGGGGGGGGAGCTGCTGAAGATAGGCACAGTGCTGGATTGAGACCAAGCTCGTGTATTTTTTAATGGGGGCTGGGGAGCAGCATTTGACATGTTTTTGACATGCTTTCAGTGCTCTCACACTTTGAATGACAATTACTCAATCATGCAACATGTGAAATTTTTTTCTTCTTTTTCACACAAATAGAGCTTTCTTTTGGTTGTATTTAATCACCACTGAGTTTTTATTTTTTGCACTATAAATAAAAAAAAGACCGAAAATGTTGTAAAAATTTTTCTTTGCTTCTGTTATAAAATTTTGCAAATTAGTAATTTTTCTTCATAAAATTTGACCAAAATTTATACTGCTATATTTCTTTGGTAAAAATAACTTAAATCAGAGTATATTATTTGGTCTTTGTGAAGGTTATAGAGTCTACAAGCTATGGTGCCAATCACTGAAAATTGATTACGCCTGATATACTAATGGCCTATCTCATTTCTTGAGACACTCAGGTCGGGTTCACACTGGCACGGCACGACAGTCATAGGACTGTGGATCCGACTCTGCCCTGTGACTTGAAGTCCGACATCCCTCTGACTTCAATAAACGGAGATCCGACTTTGATCCCGACAACACCAGACACTTTGTGTCTTGTATGAATCTTTTTTTTTTTTTTTTTTTTAAATCAATAAACATGTATTAATGAGAACACAAGGCACTACATGGTATATTTTGATAGGTATACAATTTTTGAACAACAGGATTCTCCATAATCACAACAGTATATAAGTGGTGGTAGATGTATAACCATCTCATTTATCATATGCCAAAAAAGCATTGTATAATACCCTGAGTTCTCAGCACCCATAACAACAGGAGGTGCAACATATAAACAAAACAATTAAGAGAGATTGTACATATAAAATTAAATTATAAGAAAAACTCTAGTCCAACTGGTAATGTGCATAGAAGTACTCATGATCTAAAGCACTAGCAAATCTCCCTTGGTGGGTCACCTATCTTTCCACATACGAATCTGAAATTAACTCATAAAAAGTGACTATCCCATCAATAATCTGTCAACCGTGGGGGTGCCACCTCTGGAGAGTTCAACCAGCTCTGCCATATACTTAGAATTTTTTTTGGGCGATTTTCTATGATGGTAAGTATTTTTTTCCCGGATAAGGATAGTATTGACCTGTTGGATCCATTGTGTGATTTTGGGTGCACTTGGCGAGAGCCAAAATCGAGCAATCAGCTTTCTAGCTAGATATAGGAGCCTTGTGAGGGCAATGTATACTGGAGGTGTGTACAGTTCTTTATTAAGATCCCCTAACAGACACGCAAGTGGATCTGCTGCTAGTTGAACCTGGAATATACTATTGATTTTGGCAATGATGGTGCTCCAATACCTGATCAATTTGGGGCATCTCCAGAGCATATGAATAAAATTACCAGGTTGGGCTTAACATTTCGGACAAATGGGGGTATCTTGTCTGCCCCATTTGTGTAACTGCACAGGTGTACGATACACTTGGTGCAATATGAGTTGACACAGACACCAATGGTCTTACTCCCAAAATCTGCTCCCACTGTTCGCCATTAATGGGGCCAACATCTTTCTCCCATTCCTCCCTACAAGGTAAAAGATCCAGTGCTTGTAAGTGTGACAATAGATGAATATAAATTCTAGAAATGATTCCTTTCTTCTCAGGGTCAGTGTATATGGAGTCTAGGAACGCGGAGTCCTCTAGTTTCAAAGTAGAGTGTCTACTCTGGTACCTCAAAGCATAGTGTAGCTGAACATACTGGTAATGATGACCCTTAAGTATAGGGAATTCATTCAGTAATTGGGAGTATGGCTTTAGAGCGGGTCCATCCAGGATCTGGAAGAGGAATTTATTCCCCGCCCTTTTCCCCAAAGGTGTTTGGGAACCTTGTCTAAATCTGTGTAAAAGCGGTTGCACCGAATGGGGGTTTGATGTATATAACCCATCAATCCGAGTGTGCTCTTAACCCCCTTCCACACTTTCATCAGTAGCTGAGCCATAGGGCAATTAAATGGGATTTTAGGAAGTCACATTTTCATATGAGACAGGGCGGTATAATCTGTGTCTGGGCTGACAAGAAGACTCCTGGATGGGTCTGCAGTCGTCCCAAGATCCCACCCCGTGAAATATTGTAGTTGGGCTGCAAAGTAGTACATTTGTGGGTCTGCAATAGCCATTCCAACCTGATCTTTGGGGAGTTGCAGAGTGGCAAGTTTAATACGTGCCACTCCACCTCTCCAAATGAGGGCTCTGAACTGTGAGTCAACACGTCGGAATCAGTACTGTGGTATCCAGATTGGGGCGTTATGTAAAATGTACAAAAGTTGTGGTGCCCAGATCGTTTTAATAAGATTTACCCGTCCGGTTACTGACAATGGTAATTTACTCCAACTGGCCTGTTTATGTTGAAACTTACGTAGTATCGGTTTCAAGTTCAGTGTAATATAGTCCCCTGGGTCTCCTGTCACTACTATACCTAAGTATTTGAATGCGGTAACAACCTGTATGTGAGAAACATCATCTGGTAGAGGTGCCAATGGAGGGTCCAGTGGTAAAAGAGCCGATTTATGCCAATTAATGGCAAAACTCGACAGCTGCCCAAACTGGTCGAATAGTTGCATCACTGCCCTCAGAGAGTCACCAGTATCTCCAAGATACAACAGGGTATCATTTGAGTACAATGAGATTTTCTCCTCTCTCTGACCCCGCCGGAAACACACGATGTTGGGGGAGGCCTGCACCATAGCTGTCAGAGGTTCCAATGCAAGGGTAAACAGCAGGGGTGACAATGGGCACCCCTGCCGTGTACCGCGAAACAGAGGAAATGGCTCCGATAGGGTGTCATTAATTGGTATGAATCTTTAGGGGAAACTCCACACCAAATTAAAAATAAATGGCATGAGTTCCTCCTCCAAGGCCATACTAGACCCTTTGGTCTGGCATTGATGTTAAGGCGAACCCCCACCCCAAAAAAACATCCATACCAGACCCTTATCCAAGCACACAGCCCGGCAGGTCAGAAAAGGGGGTGGGGACGAAAGAGCGCCCCCCTGAACCTTACCAGGCTACATGCCCCCAAAATGGGGGTTGGGTGTTTTGGGGCAAGGGGGCCCTGCGCCCCCCACCCAAAAGCACCTTGCCCTGAGTTGATGGGGACAAGGGCCTCTTCCCGACAACCCTGGCCGTTGATGGTTGGGATGGCTTATCGGAATCTGGAAGCAACCTTTAACAAGGGGGCCCCCAGATCCTGACCCCCCACCCTATGTGAATGAGTATGGGGTACATTGTATCCCTACCCATTCACCTAAAAAAAGTTTTAAAAATAAAACGCAGCACACAGGTATATAAAGTCATTTATTAAGGCAGCTCCGGCATCTCTTCCGATTTCTTCTCCCCTACCCGACTCTTCTGCCTCCTCCATTGATGTCTTTTGCCTCTGCCGCTTCTTCGCCCCTGTTCCAGGTCTTCTCCGCTGATGGTGCTTTGGGGTGGGAGGTGCAGGGCCTCCCCTTCCCCAAAGCACCAACCCCCCCATGTTGAGGGCATGCAGCCTGGTACGGTTCAGGAAGGGGGTGCTTGCTCGGCCCCACCCCCTTTCCTGACCTGCCGGGCTGCATGCTTGGATAAGGGTCTGGTATGGATTTTGGGGGGATTCCACACTGTTTTTTTGGCATGGGTGGTTCCCCTTTAAATCCATGCCAGACCGAAGGGCCTGGTATTGTCGAGATCAAAGTCGGACCCCTAATTATTGAAGTCGCACAGATAGCGGACTTCAAGTCACAGGGAAAAGTCGGACCCACAGTCGTATGACTGACGTGTTGTACCAGTGTGAACCCAGCCTCAGGCACCTTTTACACGGGTGCCTCCATTTGCCAGAATCCACTTGCTCAGTGGGGGGAGATCGCTCCGCTGATCCCCACTGAGCAGGCAGATGACAGGCCCATCTCCACTTACTGAGCAGAGCGGACACGGACCCAGTCCGCTCTCCTCTCTGGGGTAATTGGATAAAAACGGACCGCCTGTTCGTTTTTATCCAATCATATCCGATCCGCCAGACAGAATGAAAAATAGGACCCCTATTCGTCTGGATTTTGCTGACAGGATCAAATTAGATAATGGCGGATTTCAGCAGACATCTGTCCGCTGACATCTGCCGTTCCATAAGGGTGAATAGAGGGTCCGATCAGGTTCCTGAAAAACTGACAGGCGGGCCTGATTGAACAGCCCATGTGAAAGAGTTCTACCGAGCCAGTACAGTACAAATAGCCCCCAAATGACCCCTTTTTGGAAAGTAGACAGCCCAAGGTATTTAGTAAGAGGCATAGTGAGTTTTTTTAAATTGTATCTTTTTTCCACAATTCTTTGCAAAATTAAGATTTCATTTATTTTTCACAAAATTGTCATATTAACAGGTTATTTCACCCACATGGCGTATGCATACTTGCAACTACACCACAAAAGACATTCTGCTACTCCTACTGAGTACGGCGATACCACATGTGTGAGACTTTTTCACAGCCTAGCCACATACAGAGGCCCAACATGCAAGGAGCACCATCAGGTGTTTTAGGGACATAAATTACACACATCATTTCTTGACTACCTATTACACTTTTGAAGGCCCTGGGGCACCAGGATAATGGAAACGCCAATAAAATGACACCATTTTGGAAAGCAAACACTGCAACATATATTCTATGAGGCACAATGTGTCTTTTAAACATGTTATTTTTTTGGTCAGTTTTTGTAAAATGTGGAAAGAAAATTAAAACACATTTTTTAAGCATCTTTTACGGCATTTATACGGCACAGATGGATGGATCCACTGATAGGGTGGCACTGATGAGCACCCACTGATGGGCACTGCTGTGCACTATTGGGCACTGATGAGCACTGTAGCAGCACTGATGAGTACAGTAGTGGCACTGATGAGCACTAATATGGCACGGTAGTGGCACAGATAATCACTTTAGTGGCACCGATGATCACTTTAGTGGCACTGATGAGCACTCACAGATGGCACTTTAGGGCACTAATGTGCACTGATGGCACTGATAAGCACTCACTGATGGGCACTGTAGGGCACTGATGAGCAATGTAGTGGCACCATAGGGCACTGATGAGCACTGTAGTGGCACCGTAGGGCACTGATGAGAATTGTAGTGGCACCGTAGGGCACTGATGAGCACTGTAGTGGCACCGTAGGGCACTAATGAGCACTGTAGTGGCACTGGTGGCAGCCTAGTGGCACTGGGGGAACTGTAGTGGCACTGGGGGCACTGTAGTGGCACTGATGGGCACTGTAGTGGCATTGATGGCACTGTTGAACACTGCGAGCACTCAGGATCATGCCAACTCACACTGCTGCAGGGTTTCCCTCTCCTCTCCTCACACCGATACAGCGGGTGAGGAAAGGAGAGAGAAACACTGCAGCAGCGTGAGCTGAACCGGGCATGATCCTGGTATGCCACTGTGATTAGCCCTTTACCCCCGATCTGTGAAGTGCTGGGTCCAGAGGAACAGCAATCACAGAAATTTCCAGATGCGTGCCTCAGGGGGCGAGCAAGCATGGGAGGACGTCAATAGACGCTCTCCAAGAACTAGCCGGCCGCGCTGTAGCCGTCATTCAACTATAGCGTGGTTGGCAAGTAGCTAAGTAGAGGAATTTCAGCATCTAAAAAGAAAGTTCCACATGCATGGATGTAAATTCTGGTTGAATTTCGATTCATGTATGGCCATTCCCGCTTATGAGTCGAATTGTCTATTAACTTTTCATGAAAAGGCTTGTTGATATATTTTTGCTCAATCCACACTACAGTCAATCGGCTGCAGTGCTAATCAATATTATTAGAGCCAGCCATAGAGGGTTCAAATTCTGGCAGCAACATGTACCACACTTAAAAAAGTTAAAGCAGTAACCTATACTCCTCCTTTATTCTTCAGATGTCTTTTTCTGAATTTTGAACCAGAAACAGTATATGAAAGAAAGATGCTTCTTCTGTGCCCAGCAGACTGCCTATCGCAGATAGAATGGGCCCACCAGAAAAGGCTTTTGCATTTTTTTGTGGACTTTTGGGATACTCATGGACCCACAGATAGAATATTTCCCATTTTTGGAAATTCACACTGTGGAGAACATTTCATACTTTCACGCTTGCCTTTCCTTTACCTTTTTACAGAGACATTTGCTTCAATATAATGCTGTTGTCCTTGATGACATGTTTATTAGGCAAGGCTGCTTTTTTTTGATTGTCATCTGTTCCAGTTATCTTGTTGAGTGCTGTTGTTGTAGTGCAGTCTGGTGGTGGAGGGTGACAATGTTTTAACAATTTTATTAACATAGTGGGATATTTTTCAGGTTGAGGGATTGCATTTAGAATTGTGTGTATCAATAATGTATATAATTTTTATACCATTTAATTTTTTTAGTTTAATACTGTATTCAGGGGCGTAACTACCACCATAGCGACCCATGCGGGCGCTATGGGGCCCACAGCCGAGTGGGGCCCAGTGAGGATAACAGCACCGCCGGCACAGTCTCCCAGCCAGGGGAAGAGAGAGGAAAGGAAGAGGCGATCTGTCCATATCAGCAGAGAGCTGAATTGCCCGATTTAAGAGCTTTCATTAGAACTTCCAGTGTTCCCGGGGCTCACGTTACATAGCTTCACCTTTTGGCCGGGTGCCTTTGATAGACAGAACGCCGATCCAATGCGGGACATGTGACATCATCAAAGGCGTCGGGCCAAGAGGTGGGGCTATGTGACGATGAGCCCCGGGAAGACAGGAAATTCAAATGAAAGCTATTACTGCTGGCAATCCCGCTCTCTGCTGATCCGGGTGGCTTGCCTCTTCCTCTACATAGGTGGGGCTGTATGGGGCACAGGCAGACCAGGCTGTATTGGGCACAGGTCACGCTGTATAGGGCACAGGTCACGCTGTATTGGGCACAGGTCACGCTGCATTGGGCACAGGTCACACTGCATTGGGCACAGGTCACGCTGCATTGGGAACAGGTCTCGCTGCATTGACACTAGGGCAGCTGTGGGGGGGGGCTGTTTGCAGGGGGGCCCCATACATACGCCCCTGACTGTATTGCTAGGTTTGGGAGCTTGATATTGAACTGGGATATTAATCTCACTGAAGTGAAGTGTGGTAATTTTACTTTGTTTTTGTCCTACCTGCGTTTAAATGAATTAATTTTAAAACACATGTAAGCCGTAACTGAATGACATTTAATAGCCATGTTACCTATTCTCTACTTTGAATAGGACCCTTAGTTACTGAATCACTGTGTATCATAAACAAATTGTTTGCAGGCTTTATTGTGCATCATCCTTAGAAGAGGCTTCCTTCTGAGATGACAGCCACGCAGATAAATTTGACGCAGTGTGCGGCGTATGGTCTGTGCACTGACAGGCTGACCCACCCACCCCTTCAACCTCTGCAGCAATGCTGACAGCACTCATATGTCTATTTTCCAAAGACAACCTCTGGATATGACGCTGAGCACGTGTACTCAACCTCTTTGGTTGATCATGGCGAGGACTGTTCTGAGTGGATGATCTTGGCCACCGTGCTGCAGCTCAGTTTTATGGTCTTGGCAATCTTCTTATAGCCCAGGCCATCTTTATGTAGAGCAACAATTCTTTCTTTTTTCAGAACCTTAAGAGAGTTCTTTGTCATGAGGTGCCATGTTGAATTACCAGTGACCAGTATGAGAGAGTGAGAGTGATAGCACCAAATTTAACACACCTGCTCCCCATTCACACCTGAGACCTTGTAACACTAACGAGTCACATGACACTGGGGAGGGAAATGGCTAATTGGGCCTAATTTGTACATTTTCCCTTAGGGGTGTGCTCACTTTGGTTATCAATTTTCTTTTTATTAAGTATATTAAAAGAAACATACAATATACATCATACCACCTTCAAAATATATATATTAATAACTATCTTTACCTAACAATGAATAGTTTGGTGATATCCACTATTTCCCTATTTCTAATGAGTCAACTTCGATAAATTCCTATTACCCACACATACCTAAATACATTCAACCATACCACAAAAAAAAAACAATGAAAAAAACACAATTTATAAGTTTTCTATTCCCTTCCACTTATAAGTATTCTAACACTCTATTTGAGGACTGAAATTCATCCAATTTTTCCATATTTCTGGCACCTGGCCCATTATATACCCTTCCTCTCTTATCTGTTTTTCCATATATTGGATTTCTTTCATTTCACATATCCATTCCAACACAGTTGGATTAATTGTTTCTTTCCATTTTCCTGCTATTATTGTTCTAGTTGCTGTTGTCTTGTGGTGAAGAATATCTATCTTAGTTACTCTTGTTGAATCTGATGTAAGGGAAAATAACGATTTATTTATATTTGATCTCATTTCTACTCCTGCCACTTTCTGATAGATAGCAAATACTTTATCCCAGAAGCTCCTCACGCCTTGACATCCGTACCATACATGATCCATAGTCCCTCTTTCTACCTTACATCTCCAACAAGTTTCTGTATTATCTTTGTTAATTATATTTAAAGCTACTGGGCTCCAATACCATCTAATTGCAAACTTAGAATTTCTTTCTTGATATTTGATAGCTATAGATGATTTATGTATTGTTTCAAAGATTTTCTCCCATTCCTCTTCTGATATAGGATTTTCTAATTCCCTTTCCCATTTCTTCATACCTGTTAATTCTCGAAGGGAACCGGAAGGGAGTAATAGATTATAAATCTTTGATCATTTTTTAGTTGGTTCTTGTTCCTCTACTAATATTTTTTCAAATTTTGTTTTTGGTCTATTTATCAGCGGTATTTTTGACTATATAAATGTTTTTAATTGATAATATTGTAACCATTTACTTTTATATTCAGATCCCATGTCCTGCAATTTTGGTAGCTTACCATCCACTAGAATCTGTTCCACCCTGGCGTTCTCCAATATATTCAATTTTTAAAATAATTTGTGCTTTCTAAAGCTGGAGGAAATTCGGGGTTGGAGAACAGAGGTGTCATAGGTCCGATCATAGTGGAAAGCTTACCCTTGTTAATTACAGTATCCCATATTTTTAATGTAGCATTTACAAAGATAGTCCATTCTTTTTTTCATGGTCTTAAGTGGGGTTTTATCCATGGCAGAAATATTAGTTGTGGTCCTATTAATTCCTCTTCTAAATTTACCCATTGTTTAGATTCCTTATTATGATACCAATCAATAATGCTAGTTAATGATGCTGCTTGTAAGTATTTTGAAAAATCTGGTAATGCTAGACCTCCATTTTCTTTAGTTCTAATTAAAATTTCTCTCTTTATTCGAGGGGTTTTATGAGCCCATATAAAGCTCACTAGTGCTTTTCTTAATTCCAGCATAGATTTCTTAGGAGGGACTAGGGGAACTGTCTGAAAAATATATAATATCTTTGGCAATATGTTCATTTTTATTATATTAATTCTTCCCTAACATGAATATGTTATTTTATCATATTTTTGCAATAGTTTAATTACTTTTCGGATCGTTGCAATGTAATTCAAATCCTGCAATTGATTCAAGTCCTTTGGGATAAGTATTCCTAAATATTTGATTGCTCCTTGTTTCCATTTAACCCCCCTGGCGGTTTTCCCGAGTGTGGCTCGGGGTTAAAATTCAGTCCCATTAGCGGTAACCCTGAGCCACACTCGAGATCGCATTGCAGGATCCTGGTGCGGCGTTACTTACCTTGTCCCCGGGATCCTGCGATGTCCCCCGCTGTGTCTGCGGGCTCCGTCCTCTGCCCAAAGCCTCTCCGTGCCAGGCTCCATTCCCTGCGAGCGTCGCGACGCACGGGGGCGGAGCCTGGCGGCAAATTAAAAAAACTGTAAAAATCATAACACATACAGTACTGTAATCTTACAGATTACAGTACTGTATGAAATCATTTCACATCCCTTTTGTCCCCAGTGCTTTGTCCCATGCCCTGCATGCAATTCTATATTATACATACTGTTTTTTCTGGCTGGAAACTGGAGATTGTCCATAGCAACCAAAAAGTGTCCCTTTACGTCAAAAATGGTTTTAGACCAGCTAGAAAACTGCGATAGTAAATTAGAACACTTGCAGAATTGAGCGATAGTGAATCGTGGGGAAATTTATTTTATTATTATTTTATTTTTATTTTTTTAATTATTTATTTTTATTTAATATATTATAATTTATGTTTTTGTGTTTCAAACTTTATCATACCCGGGATATCTACTAGACTCTTGTTTGGACAGATTTAAGTGTGTTATTGTTAAGAATTACAGACCTACAATATAAAACGCCAAATTTGCATGCAAAATAATTGTACCGCTTTCAGCACCTAAAATCCAAAAGAATCATACCGCCAGGGAGGTTAAATGGAAAATCTTTTTGCAAAAGTGTATATGTATTATTTAATATGTTCAATACCTCAGATTTATCGTAATTAACTTTAAAATTACTCACTTCCCCAAATCTTTTAAATTCTTTTATTAAATTTGGAAATGTTATAATAGGATTAGTAACATATAATAACAAGTCATCTGCATATACAGCTGTCTTATATTCTATATTCTTGACCTTTATCCCACTAATATATTTATTTTTTCCTATTGCCGTAATTAGATGTTCCATTACCAGTATATATAACAAAGGAAACAGGGGACATCCCTGTCGAGTGCCATTTGATATTTTTATATACTCTGATATTATTCCATTTGTTCTTACCTTAGCTCTTGAATTAGAGTACAATGCAACGATCCTACTAAGCATTCTTGGACCCATTCCTATCTGAACCAATGTTTCCTCCAAGAACCGCCATTCCACTCTATCAAAAGCTTTCTCCGCATCAACGGCCAGAAGACACGAGGGGATGGCGGCTCTCTGAGCATACTCCACCAATGTGCAGGTTTTTATAATATTATCTCTAGTTTCTCTACCTTTCATGAATCCTGTTTGGTCTAACTTATTATACTTGGGTAAGATAGGTGTTAATATTTTTGAGATCATTTTTGAATATATTCTTATATCTAAGTTGGTCAGGGGGATTGTTCTATAGTTAATACATAATGTATGATCTTTCTCTGGCTTTGGTATTAATATTATATGAGCTTCGGTACTTTGTGGGACAAAGATTTGGATGTTAGATATAGAGTTACATTTTTTTTAAGAATAGGTATAATTAAATCCTGGAATGCTTTATAGAATCTGGAAGTATAACCGTCCGGACCTGGGCTTTTTCCCGGACTTTTTCCCGGGACTCACTTTTGTTGCCAGCAGCTTAAGCATTAATGGCTGTGTGTTGAGTTATTTTGAGGGGACAGCAAATTTACACTGTTATACAAGCTGTACACTCACTACCTTACATTGTAGCAAAGCGTCATTTATTCAGTGTTGTCACATGAAAAAATATAATAAAATATTTACAAAAATGTGAGGGGTGTACTCACTTTTGTGAGATACTTTATATTTTAAAAAACATTGATTTCGGTTTTGGCCAAGTGCATCCTAAATTTTTGGTTTTGGCACCGAAATTTTCATTTCGGTGCACCACTAGTATATATTTGGGTACAGCATTGCATGACCGCGCAATTGTCAGTTAAAGTGTTGCTAAACTCAGTAGCCTGCATTTATACTATCTGGTCTCCCACAGTACACAGAACATGGAAATGCAATTATTTTAGTAAATATAAACTGCTAAATACCTTTTCTCATCTGCAGTATATAGCAGTCTTGTGAGTTCTATCAGTGTCTGGCTGAGCACTGGTTAAACTTGTAGGAGAAGTTTTTATTCTCCCCTGATTGTCCTATGAGGCTGCAGGACCCCTGACCCTCTGTCTAGATAGTGTTGATTACCCCTGTGCTGATCACATGCACTATCCAAAGAAAAAAAAAGCTCTCTAGGAATACATACCAAACTGACCATGTGCAGCTTGCCCCAAGGCTTTGTTCTATCAGGAGATGGTTTGGAGACTGTGGAAGAAGGGAGGGATCAGAGGAGACAGGATCAGCCTTTTTTACACAATGCAGAGGATTAACCCCTTATGTTCTATAGTGAGTATAACAATCATGCTTTACTGCATATACAGACAGATTTTACTCTGTGGGTTTAGTAACACTGTAAAGTAACGCAGTGCCGTATCGCAAACAATGGCTTGGTCATGAAGGGGGGTAAATCTTCTGGGGGTCAAGCGGTTAACTGACTGCGCGATCATGCAAGACTGTAAACAAATACAATGTATGTAATCTTTTCTAATACAGTGACATCAGGGATGGGCTTTATGTTCGGGTCGAACATGGGTTTGACTTGAACATTGGCTGTTCGCGCGTTCACCGAACAGCAAACAATTTGGGGTGTTTGCGGAAAATTCGAAACCCGCGGAACACTCTTTAAAAGTCTATGTAAATCAAAAGTGCTAATTTTAAAGGCTTATATGCATGGTATTGTCATAAAAAGTGTTTGGGGACCCGGGTCCTGCCCCAGGGGACATGTATCAATGCAAAAAGAAGTTTTAAAAATGGACGTTTTTTTCGGGAGCAGTATAATAATGCTTAAAGTGAAATAATAAAAGTGTAATATTCCTTTAAATTTCATACCTGGGGGTGTTTATAGTATGCCTGTAAAGGGGCACATGTTTCCCGTGTTTAGAACAGTCTGACAGCAAAATGACATTTCTAAAGGGAAAAAAAAGTCATTTAATAGTGCTAGAGCCAGTGCAGGCTATAATGAATTGTCGGGAAAAAAAGTCATATAAAAGTGCTAGAGCTAGTGCCGGCTATAATGAATTGTTGGGAAAAAAAGTCATTTAAAAGTGCTAGAGCTAATGCCGGCTATAATGAATTGTAGGTCCGGCAATACACATAAAAGTTCATTGATAAAAAAACAGCATGGAATGTCCCCACATGGGGAACCCCGAACCAAAATTAAAAAAAAGAATATGTGTGGGTCCCCCTAAATTCCATACCAGGCCCTACAGGTCTGGTATGGTTATTAAGGGGAACCCCGCGCCCAAATTTTTTTAAAAAATGGCGTGGGGGACCCCCTCAAAATCCATATCAGACCCTTCAGGACTGGTATGGATTTTAAGGGGAACCCGCGCCAAAATTTTTTAAAAAAATGGCGTGGGGTCCCCCCAAAAATCCATACCAGACCCTTATCCGAGCATGCAACCTGGCAGGCCGCAGGAAAAGAGGGGGGATGAGAGAGCGGCCCCCCTCCTGAACCATACCAGGCCACATGCCCTCAACATTGGGAGGGTGCTTTGGGGTAGCGCCCCCCCAAAGCACCTTGTCCCCATGTTGATGGGGAGAAGGGCCTCATCCCCACAACCCTTTCCCGATGGTTGTGGAGGGTCTGTGGGCGGGGGGCTTGTTGGAATCTGGAAGCCCCCTTTAACAAGGGGACCCCCAGATCCCGCCCCCCCCGTGTGAAATGGTAACGGGGTACAAATGTACCCCTACCATTTCACAAAAAATGTGTGAAAATGCTAAAAAAAGACACTACACGCATTGGGACAAGTCCGACGGACTGTCCGATGGACTGAAAAAGAAAAAAGAAAAAAAAAAGCCACAAGCCGCCTACGATCTGCCTCCATGGGAGGCACCCGCCGTAATGACCCGCTTTTTATAAAACTATTTTTTGCATTGATACATGTCCCCTGGGGCAGGACCCATGGTCCCCAAATACTTTTTAAGACAATACCATGCATATAAGCCTTTAAAATTAGCACTTTTGATTTTTCATGTTCGTGTCCCATAGACTTTAACGGTGTTCGCGTGTTCAAACTAATTTTTGCCTGTTCGCATGTTCTGGTGCGAGCCGAACAGTGGGGGTGTTCAGCTCAGCCCTAAGTGACATAAGCACTGTCACTATACTAATGACACTGATTGGGAAGGGGTTAAATATCTAGGGCGATTAATGGGTTAAATGTGTGCCTAGCCACTGTTTTTGTGTACTTTGTGTTTTTCTTTTACTAAGGGTTGTGCAAGATTTTCTTTCCCTGCTTTGCAGGAAAAGAAATTCCATCACTTCACCCCTTCAGGATGGAGCTCTTACTTGTTTGCATAGGCAAAGCTCCATCCAGCCTCTCTCCTCGATGATCAGCGGGTACTGGAGGTTGGCCGGCACTTGCTGATCGGCTTCTGCTGCGAATAATGTGTACGCCCCCTACCTAGAAGTGCAGAATCACATATATGTATACGTGATTCTGCACAGAACAGCTGCCCTGTAGTATTAAATCTGCTATAGGGTGGTTGTTAAGCGGGTAACTTATACTCATCCCAAAAGGCCCTCACATTACAAAGTTGGTAAGTCTATCAGAAATTGTACAATCATATTGTAAACTGAGTGAAGAGCTTAAAAAGATACTGTCATCTTGCCTATTCAGACCAAAGCGACAGTGTCTGTAAAAAGCTAAACCTCCTACTGGCTTTTTATACTCACATCTCCAGCGCTCCTCTGCTTCATCATCTAGGGTTGAAGCTGCCATCAAAGCACCCAGTGTCAACTGAGATAGGAACCCAGAGAAAACAATGTCATCCCCTCCATCATTTGACAATACTTGGGACTAACAGCAAATCACAACATTGAAGAAAATCACAAACATCCCATAATCAGGTATTTTGCAGCTGTGGTCACAGAAGAAGGAGCATCAGGTAAAAAGTCCTGGAGAATAAAGTGGTCAAGGGGAAGCTTTACACAGACACTGACAATCTACAGTACCTAAAAAGCCAGGTTGTAAATGTCTCATTATGCATCATTGAGGTTTAAGACAATGGCTGATATTGGGTATTTTAATACATTTTTAACATGTTTTTAATTTAAAAACCTTATGTAATACCTTGCACACTGGAAGTACCTGAAATGCACATTGATTGTCACACGAGACTCAGGACTTTAGTTAATGCGCTCCCATTTGTGATGTCAGCCTCACAACTCGTACAAAAATAGATGACCGTGATAACAGTGGTTTAGTACAAGCATTGTGATCATATTTATAAGGCTTGCTTCTGAAGACAGTGACAGTATCTGTGCTGAAAAAAACAATGCCTGTTGTTGTCAAAGACTCTTTCTGACTGACAAACTAAAACTCTATGTGCTGAATCAAAAAGGGTATTGTCTTCTGTTAAATGTAAATACTCATAAAGGGTTGACAAAAACAAGGACATACAGGTATTATTAATCACTTCAGCCACGGAAGGATTTGCCCCCTTAATGACCAGGCCCTTTTTTGCGATACAGCACTGCGTCGCTTTAACTGACAATTGCGTGGTCAAGCGATGTTGTACCCAAACAAAATGTTTCTTTCCCACAAATAGAGCTTTGTTTTGGTAAAATTTGATCACCTCTGCGGTTTTTATGTTTTGCACTATAAACAAAAAAAGACCGACAATTAAAAAAAAACAAAACAGTATTTTTTACTTTTTGCTATAATAAATATCCCAAAAAAATATATATTTCTTCATCAGTTTAGGCCAATATGTATTCATCTACATATTTTTGATAAAAAAAAATCGCAATAAGCGTATATTGATTGGTTTGCACAAAAGTTATTATTATTATATGAGATTTATATAGCGCCAACAGTTTACTCAGCGCTTTACAATGTATAAGGGGGACAACACAATTACAGTACAGTTCAATACAAAAGGTACAGGATTGCCCTGCTCGTAGAGCTTACATTCTAAAGGGAGGGGGTGGTGGTACAAAAGGTAATAGCTGCAAAGAATGATTTGATGGGGGTGGCTCAGGGACAGTTATGTGGGTGTGGGATAGGCTTCCCTGAATAAATGAGTTTTCAAGGATCTCCTAAAGGTGGACAGGGTAGGGGCTATAAAAGTTATAGCATCTACAAAATAGGGAATAGATTTATGGCATTTTTATTATTAATTTTTTTTCACTAGTAATGGCGGCGATCTGCGATTTTTAGCGGGACTGCAACATTGCGGCGGACAGATCGGACACTTTTGAATTTTTTTTGGGACCAGTGACATTTATACAGCGATCAGAGCTAAAAATAGCCTTTGATTACTATATAAATGTCACTGGCAGGGAAGAGGTTAACATTAGGGGGAGATCAAGGGGTTAACTGTGTTCCCTGGGTGTGTTCTAACTGTACGGGGGGGTGGGCTACCTAGGACATGACAGATATCGCTGTTCCTGATGACTGGGAAAAGAAGATCTCTGACATATCACTAGGCAGAACGGCCTTGTTCATATAGGCAATTCCCCGTTCTGCCTCTGTACACAGAGATCGCGCGTCGCTGGCAAACATTGAGCCCACAGGACCTGCAGGCACACTCTCGCTAGCCTCCCTGCACAGACCGACATACACCTATAACGGTTTGCGGAGAGCCGACCTGCCGCAGTATAATGGCGGCGGCTGGTTGGCAAGAGGTTAAACCATAAACTAAATGCCTGCCCAATTTACCTGAAGCACATACAAAAAAAAATAGTTGTTTAAAGCTAGGATCTAATCCATACCTGTGTATGCTTAAAGTGGTATTAAACCCAAAACCAAAAAAAATGTATATATTGCAGCTTACCGATCATGAGATGTGGTGGCTGCAATTTTTTTTCTTTGACTTTTTCCCTCTGTTTTTACCTGGTGATCTGGCCAGAAGCACACCTCCTGTATTGGTGAGACACAACTCAGGGTAGTGTTAAATTAATTAGCAGATTTAGATTCACTAACAAATTGAAGTCAAACTCCAGCTCACACTATAATCAGTTACAGCAAACTGTACTTTCCTTTTGGGATAAAGGTTTTGCATAAATCAATAAAAGCTGATAATTTAAGTGCCATATTGTACCTACCCAGAATGTGAAGCTCCCACTGGCTTTCATTTAGCTATAGGCCAGGTGGGAACTTTCCCATTTTGGGTTGAGATCATATGACATCCTTGCAGTCATGTGCCTCCTGCATGCCCAGGAGGCTTAATTTGCCATCTGCTGTTTGACTGGTACAGTACCATGTGATTGCTGTGATCAATCACAAAGATCATATGCCAGTTGTACTCAATGAATGGCTTTCATTCAAAGCTATTGTGTACTATTGTGATGATGTTTGTAATTGGTCACAGTAATCACATGGTACAGACATGGCCAATCACAGTGCATCTGTACCATGTGATAGCTGTGGACAATCACAGCTCTCACAACAGTACACACTGGCAATAAATGGATGCCATTTATAAAAATTATTGTTTTTTTAACAATGATCATCACTGTTATAAGCAATCAAATAAAATAAAAAAAAAAATAAATAAATTTTTTCATTTTCGAAACAATTGTGACAAAAAATTACAACTTCAAAAAACTCACCATGCCTCTTACTAAACACCTTTGATTGTCTACTTTCCAAGAAGGGGTCATTTGGGGGGTATTTGTACTGTCGTGACATTTTAGGGGCTTAAGAAATAAGATAGGAAGTCAGTACATCAGGATTGATCAATTTTCACATATATACTGTATACCATAGTTTGTAGACTCTATAACTTTCACACAGACTAAATATTATATATTGATTTGGGCTCATTTTTACCAAAGAAATATAGCAGAATCGGTTTGGTCTAAATTTTTGAAGAACTATTATTTACTTACAACATTTTCAGAATATTTTTGTTTATATAGCAAAATACAAAAAAAAAAAAACCCCACTGGTTAAATACTACCAAAAAGGCCTCTTGTACACTGTTGCTTGAAAAAGGCTCAGTACAGCATTTTTTTTTACTGATCTAAATTACAGCCCATTGTTTACAAAACTTTTGATTTTAAAATAGAAAAATCTGTGTTCCTGGTCAGTATTTTGCACCAGTATACACAAATACGTGAATATGCGTGCAAATACACATGAGCAATTACATATGAGCGTAAATATTAATGAATTTTCCCTAGGAATGTATTGTGCACACTTGAGCTTGTGAAGAACAACAGACCTGCTGGCTGGATCACCAGATGAGAATAGAAGAAAGAAAGTCTAAAAAAGAAAAATAATACAGCCATCACATGCAATGCCGCGTACACACGATCGGAATTTTCATCAGAAAAACCTTGGATGGTTTTTCGGACGGAATTCCGCTCAAGCTTGTCTTGCATACGCACAGTCACACAAAAGTTCTCTGAACTTTCGAACGTCAAGAACGCGGTGACATACAACACGTACGACAGCACTAGAAAAGGGAAGTTCCATACGGAGCTCGCCACCCTTTGGGCTCCTTCTGCTAATCTCGTGTTCATCTCGTGTTAGTAGAAGTTTGGTGAGAGACGATTCGCGCTTTTCAGCCTCAAGCTTTTCAGATCGTTAACTGCTCTTCAGTTTGTGCTTGTGGGTTCGTATCTGTTCTTCAGTGCATATAGTCAGTTCGCATATGGGTTTCAGTGCGTATTATTATTATAGTACGTATTTGTTTTTCAGGGCGTTCTTGTCCGCTCGTTTCTGATTTTCAGCTCTCTCTTCTCAGGCCTTTCTGTTTTTCAGTGCTTTCTGTTAGTTCGTTCTGACCAGCCGACCGTTTTGAAGTCATGTTGTGGTTACGTACTCCTCGTAGAGTTCATGCTAGGTGGGGGCTTGGTGTTGGGGTTCTTGCTTTGACCCAAGCCCAATCCATGAACAGGGTGGGGAGGAGTTCATGGACCAAGAATTGGTTGCTCCAGTGTGACCAATTCTGTCATATGCCTTTGTTGTGGGAGATACAGGAGAATAATCCTTATGACTTCAGGAATTTTCTCCGGATGACGGACCCCGTTTTTCACCGTCTGTTGGCTTTGCTGTCCCCTTATATTATGAAGCAGGACGCTTGCATGCGACAAGCCATCACTCCCGAGCAGAGGCTAGTCGCCACGTTGCGGTACTTGGCGACAGGGAGAAGTCTGCAGGACCTCAAGTTCTCGAGAGGCATCTCCCCCCAGGCTTTAGGAATCATTATTCAGGAGACCTGTTCTGCCATCATACAGGTCCTGCAGAAGGACTGTATTAGGGTAAGTTTTCTCCTTTAACATCACATTCTATGTATTTCATGTTTGCTAATGTATTGTATTTCTTTCATTATTCCATAATTACCATGATTGTAATATGCTGTGAATGTCCTCTTTGTCCTCGTGCATACTGGAAGTTTTTAATGCTCCTTTTTTGTCCTTAATGCATATTTCCCTTCACTAATCTCCCCAGCATGCTATCCTGGGCCCATATACACCTAGCCTAGTCACTAAATGTATTTTGTCAGCTCCATAGTAGTGCTTTCCCCTAAACACCCCCTAAAATGTGTAAAAACTTTATTTTTGTCCTTAAATTCAGACAGAGTGCCAGAGGCTTTTTTTGGGGGGTCCCAAACTCATCTAGAACCCCCCTAAAATTTTTACAATGGGCCATCAGCGGGGGTGAGGAATCTGATAAGTGTATCTTATCTTTTTGTCTTTAAATACTCCTTAAAATAACTGTTATACTGATGTTGGCCAAGAATGTGTGTGTCTAATCTGCTTGCAATGTTATGTGCAAAAGTAATAATTTTATTTTTTCTGGTTTGACTCCACAGTTTCCTTTAATGCCACAGGAATGGCAGACTGTGGCCTCCCAGTTTGCCAAGCATTGGGACTTTCCCAACTGTGGAGGGGCAATCAATGGGAAACACATCCACATCGTCCCACCACCCCACTTGGGGTCAAACTATTTTAACTATAAGGGGATTCATAGTATAGTGTTGATGGCGGTGGTGTCGGCAACATATGAGTTTCTCTATGTGGACGTTGGGAAGAATGGCCGGATGTCGGATGGTGGAGTCTTTGCCCAGACCGAGTTCTACCAACGTCCCCAGAGTGGTGGCTTGGGATTGCCACGTGCGGAAGAGAACGGGGAAGGACTCCCATTTGTGTTTGTCGCAGATGAAGCATTTGGTCTGGATGAACATCTGATGGCCATTCTCCCAGAGGACCCTCACCCCGGAGAAGAGGGTTTTTAATTACCGGCTGGCCAGAGCAAAAAGAGTGGTGGAGAATGCGTTTGGTATAATGGCCAGCCGGTTCCGCCTGTTCCTTACGGCAATCAATATGGCGGAGTAAAAACTCAATCACATAGTGCTAGAGTGTTGTATTTTCCATAATTATTTAAGGAGAAATGCTCCAAACTATGTGGCCTCAGTTGGGCCTGAGGCCGCAATTCAGGACATAAATACTATGACAGCCTTGGAAGCTGGCTGTCCTGGCTTGCCCCCCCCAAAGTGCCCATGATAACCCTCATTGTCACTGTAAACACAAACTTAATACAAAAACTGGTATTGAGAATTAAAAGAAGAAGCCACACATTGTTGAGTCTAAAAACTTTTACTCCGCTGCACATTCACATGTACGTTGTAAAACATTTTTCCACCAAAAAAAATCTTTGTTTAATTAAGTTTGACATTTTAGTTTTATATTTTGCTTTAACAGGCATGTTAAACCATACAAACCATAACATACACAAATCTGGAACTTACAAAGTTCAACGTACAAAAAGTAAAGGCAATATCAGACATGAGTATGTCAAAACTGTGTTGATCTTGCCTTTATCAGATGGGGTGACGTCACCCCTGTAAAAGACAAATTTTGAAGATGCACTAAAATTCCTCTCAGCTACTTGAGTTGCAAGGAAGAGGTTGCACCCACAAAACGCATACATTGATATCCCATGACATGTTGACACACTGTGTGCATCTTCAAAATTTGGCTTTTAAAATGTATTAAAACTTCTGAAATTTATCCAAAAAAATATAAAATAGTGTTATTTTGTTGTTATTTAGATTCTCCCTTAATACATCAATAAAGTTCTTCAGTTTTTGTTCAACATCATTGGTTTTTAAATTGGATTTCTAAATCCTGACTACACAGCATTATGTCCTGGATTAGCATTTGTGCACTTTCACTTGTGAAATGCAAATAAAAGAGGCATAACATGGATTTATGAAGCAGGTGATCCGGCATCAGGAACTGGCAACAATAAGGATGATTTGCGATTTATTACCCAATTGCACTCTTGTTACAGACAGATGGAGGGTATCGTGCGGAAGCATTGACCTTTGCTGCTTCAGGGCGAGCACCTTCTTCCTGTCCTATCTAATAAGTCCCAATTTGCCTATAGAAAGGCCCCCAATATTAAAAGTAAGGTGGCACCTAGTAAACTTAAGGGTAAGCCATTACCCGCAGGTTATTCCCTTCCAACCTTTCTAACTATCTCGGGCATGTATCAATGCTGCAAGCTGCTATGTAAGACCTATCAGTTTGTTAAACATGGCCAGAAGGATTTTTGTTTGAAAGGTAAAACATACCCTATCAAGGGCTTTCACACATGCTCTCCTGACCATGTAGTCTATTGTTTGACATGCCCATGAGGCCTTTTTTATGTTGGGCGTACTATCAGACCATTACGTAAGCGATTTGGCAAACATCTCTGTTTCATTACTGATGGATTAGACACCCATAGTGTCCCTAGGCATCCCGAATACCAAAACAAATCCACTGATGGTCTAATGATTTGGGTTTTTTTGGCGATGCCTAGAGACCTCCCCCCAGCTGAGAGCGTTTCCGAAAGCTTTGCCACAGAGAGATGTATTGGATTTTCTCTTTGAATGTTTTGGCCCCTGGAGGGTTAAATGAGGATTTTGAAAACAGTGCCATACTTTAGACCTTCATTCACCATTACATCCTCATTTTCATATGTATGCTCATTATACAGTGCCCATATTCCCCTTAGGTATGTCCTCCATTGGCCAATTGCATTCTGTTTTTCCTATAGGATGTGTGCATGTGTGTGTGTATGCGTGTGCGCATAATGATTCATCTATGGGTTTTTTGGCATCTATGCGTTTTTTGTTTTGTTTTTGCATCTATCCATTTTTAATTTTTTTCTTTTTTTTTCTTTCATCTATGTGTTTTTTTTGTATCTATGGTTGTTTCTTGTGCACACATGCATGCACACGCATGTATACCTATGTACTTTATTCTGTTTGTTATCCCCATATATTGATCCAGTGATCATCTTTTAAACGATTAATTTTTAGTGGCATCTGCTACTGAGGAGCAATGTACGGTTTGAACGTTTTGTTCCATTCTATATATATTTTTTCATTGATTTCAAGTTCCTTTCCTTATATATACTTTTGTAATGTCTTGCTGTATTTGTCTTGCTGTTTTTCATGTGCGGGCTGCATCCCGCTCTGTCTTTATGTTTGCTGTGCAGTTCTATGCCCATGGATCACACTACTTCCTGGGATGCTGCAGCATTGTTTTTCTTCCCTTATCACTGCCCACAGCCCCACCCACAGCTCCGCCCATAGACTATAAGAAGCTCAGCTTCTACAAACCTGTTGTCATTGTCTTGAAGAAGGAACCAATCAGTAGTTCCGAAAAGCATCCCATTTTGATTACATATTTCCTGTTTGCGGTCCATGCTGGTTGTTGTCCCCTCCCGCTGATGTCATTTCCGGGATTCATGCTCCACGCTGACTCAGATGACACAATTGCTTCACCAGTGTTCCCAGAGCCTGGGGTGTTCATCTGCTGGTTATCCTGGGACCTTCTGCTGCTGCATATCGTTATCCCTGGAAAGCTGTGATACACTGGGACCTCTTGATGCCGGATCACCTGCTTCATACATTCATGTTATGCCTCTTCTTATCCTTGATTCTGTAAGTGTTTTTAATCTTGTTTGGGGATATTAAAAGTTTTAATTCTGCACTTAGAGGGGTCTTTTTCTTTTATTTGTTTTGTATTAGAGATTGCTTCCCTCTTTGAGTGCAGCCCTAAGTGTTTGAAGACCACTTCATCTATCCAATAAAGACACTAACTGCCTGGTCCTGACATTCTGAGCGCCCTTGACATACGTTTTATCTGTATTTCACTTGTGAAATGCGAATCTTGTTCCACAACATGCACATCACCTAAAATCAAAAAACACACCATGTATTATAAATATGCAGGCATACATGTATTACCTGAAGCTGTGGTCTCAGACACTTACCAGTTGTGGTCACTATTTCAACCACCTCTCCTTCCTCCACATCCTCTGGTTGTGTGCTGAGTTTCCCTTCTTTAGTAGGTGGGGGGTACCTGGTGTCCTCTGATGTCCTGAGTCTTTTCTCCCCTATGAGAATTAAACAAAAGTTAAACTCAGCACACAGATATCTGAGGCCAGAAATAGGAATATGAAACATTGCTTGGAAGTGTGGTACAATTGTCTGCTTTGGCAGAGTTCAAAGCTGAATACATGATTTTTTCCCTTACCAAAGCTGGAATACTTACCTTTTTTGGACAATATTCACACATTGAGACACCCCTAGTATCCCCTGGAGCAACTGTGTGGGACACCCAAAAAAGTTTGTTCTGGTGTCCCACACTAGTGCTCCTGCGTCCAGATTCCTGCGTCCTCTTCTTACATTACACTGAATCAAGTTTGCATTTCATTATAGTTACAAACACATGTAGACAACAATGTACCAAACTTATTTTAATACAAATAGGCATGACCAAATGTAGTTAACCCTGTCTCTGCAAAACACATTGTATTTGATCGTGAGAACGAAGGTAACATTTTAACATGGGGCATCGGTGGCTTATACTGCTTCTAGATTGAGGCCTATATTGTAGTTAGGGATGAGCTTCGAGCTTGAGTTGAACCCATGTTCGACTCTAACATCGCCTGTTCGACCGTTCGTCGAATTGTGAACGTTATGGGCTGTTCATGCCAAATTTGAGCGGCGCATCACGGCCCATAATTCACTGCGGCATCGCAGTGCATTGCTGGCTGATGATTGGCCAAGCATGCACTATGACCCGCATGCTTGGCCAATCACAGCGCCGTCTGTACAGAGAGCCGTAATTGGCCAAAGCCAGGGTGGCTTTGGCCAATTATGGCTCAGGGGGTTTAGTAAATGCCCCACACTATATAAGGCCACCTGCGGAGAGACAGTGTCATTTGATTTAAGTTAGATAGAGTAGGCAGGTGAGTCAGTTAGCTGCACTTACAGTGTATTGTGTATATATATGCATCCCAGGTGTATATATATATATATATATATATATATATATATATATATATACACACACACACACACACACACACACACACACACACACTCTATTCAGTTTAGCTAAATCCGTTCCTGTTATTCTCTTCCTACTGACAGGCAGGCAGGTGTTTTTACAGTATTTACAGTTATGCCCCGTACACACGGTCGGATTTTCCGATGGACAATGTCCATCGGACATTTTCCATCGGATTTTCCGACACACAAAGTTGGACAGCAGGAGATAAAATTTTCCGACAACAAAATCCGATCGCGTCAATTCCGACCATGTGTGGCCTGTTCCGACGCACAAAGTGCCACGCATGCTCAGAAGAAATTCCGACACGGGACAACTCGTTCTGGTAAACTTAGCGTTCGCAATGTATACAGCACTTTCGTCACGCTGCAATGTTAAAAATGGTTTAATACAGCGCACTCTCTTCTTCTTTATAATGTGACAAGAATTAAGTCGTTTTGCTGCTCATATTCACACACACTTCTCACAAAGTTTGATTTGTGTTTTTTTAGTGGGATTCCCTCAATATATTGTTATTAGTTGTCACATCTGACAGTTTTATATTTTTTTTATATTTTTTTTTTGGTTTTTAAGCCTTTTTTTTTCTTTAATGTTTGGATTTTTTCCAAGGCTGATCTTTTTTTTATTTTTACTCCAGAATATTTTTGTGTGTGTTTTGTGTGGCAAGTTACTCCAACACCATTGATATCTTTTATTATTTAATCTCCATGAGATTTTTTGTTGTTGGTGTCCCTTGTTCATTTCACATTGTATATTAGAAATGTACCTGAATCCTCACAAACAAACCATCATTTTTGAAGTAAAACACATAGGAGAGTATAATTCAAAACAAAAATCCTTTATTAAGGGCTCAGAACCAAACAAAGAGGAAGGCAACACTGGATCAACAGCAGAAATTAGTGAAGCCTGGGACCCCCACGGCAGACATCAATTCTTAAACCTCAAAATTGGTGGCCTGAGGAGTCCATATATAAGGGAGGGCAGTCTGGTCCGGGATTCACAGAGACTCGGATAGCAGCAGATGACATCAGTGTCCCCAGGCTGTGGTACCACAAGAGGCTGCATCTTTTGACCAGACTGGATCCAGGGCAATCACTCTCTGGTCTTCCTTTCACACTTCCTTCCCGGCTGTGGCTGTGCAGTAGGAGATGTGGCAGGAGGAGGAGTAGGACCTGGAGGAGAAGGAGGACTGGGAGGACCTGGAGGAGGACTGGGAGGACCTGGAGGAGGACTGGGAGGACCTGGAGGAGAGGGAGGAGGAGGAGGACCATCCCAAAGCTGTATGTGAGGTGTAAGTTGTCCCCTCACACCTTTCTCCAGAGTCTCTGATATGAGGGCCTGACACATGGCTTGTTGGCCCTCCTCCATCCTCTGCATTTTATAGGCGATGAATGCAGCAAGGTTCTCCTGCCTGGTGTGGGGTGCTCCCAGGACCTCTGTAGCCCTCCAAAAAAATCTGATAGCCGCCTCCTCTAGGCTACTCCTCTTGCTGCCACTTTCTGTTTTCAGGGTGGAGGGACCTGCAGATCAGCCACCTCCTGGCTGAGACTTCCCTGTGTATGAAAAAGGGACATGGTTTTAGTTTTTGCATCATCAATCACAATCATAAATTAGTACTCCCAACTAACATCTAGTTAACATCATTGATTGGACAAGCAGAAATATTTAGAGGAATGCTATACCTGGCTCAATCTGGGCTCCTCCACATATGGCCTGGAAGGCCCAGGTTGGGCATCAGAAGCCTCAGCCGGGGGGGAAGGAAGCGTGGAAGGAAGACTTGAGAGGGATGGCCTGGGTTCAGTCTGGCCTGCCAGAAAGTGCAGCCCGTCGTAGTACAACATCCTGGGGACATAGATGTCATCTGCTGCTCCGGATCTCTGTGAATCCAGGACTTTCTTGCGCTCCCTCAGATATGTGCTCCTCAGGCAACCAATTAATATCTTTAAATAAGTGATGTCTGCCGTGGGGATCACCTGCTTCACAATTTCACACAATTGCTCCAGTGCTGCCTTCCTCTTTGCTTGGTTCTTGAAATGGGGGTGGGTAATCTCCCACAGACAGGGCAGCTCCCTTAGCATATCAATGAATAGTGACATGAAGTCAGTATCTCTCATTAAGATATCCATGTTCACTGCAAGACACAACACAAGACAAAGCCTAATGTCACACCAAACTCTCCTAATCTTGTTACAATATAGTCCTCAATCTAGAAGCAGTATAGGCCCAAGTTTGTCTCTTACCTTCGTTCTTACGATCGGCGCGTCCAATGCTCCTTCCTCCGCTCACAGATCGTACGTAATACGCACGCGTGTTACGCTTTATAGACACTGCGCATGTGTGTAACTCCGCCCGCCCCTGACGTTCTTTCTATTCTATTCCCCGCCCCTTTTCGTTCGGCGCAGTGGGGAAAGAGCATGATGGCGGAGTCACACCAGGTGCGTGCTAATTGTAGCAACGAGGAGGAGGAGGAAAGCCCAGATCCAGGCACGTCCCGATCCAGAAGGAGACGTTTTAAGGCCACAAATATGTCGTTTGGGGAGATGTTGGAGATGGTCGACATCATGAAGAAGTCCGACTATGATGGAAAATATGGGCCTTACCCCAACCCGAACATCCGAAAGGCCAAGATCATGGCGAAAGTGGTCAGGAGTCTCGAGCGGAATTTCAGGGTACGAAGGTCTAAAGATCAGCTCAGGAAGCGGTGGTCGGACCTGAAGTTGAGAGAGCCGGAGCAGTACCGAAAGATCCGGAGAGTGCTGCAAAAAAGTAAGTAGTTGTGCTGTGTTTCTATTCTTTCTGGCTTTATTCTGTTCGTTCTGCTCCATATGCTTTTATTAATTGTAACGTTTAAAAAGGTCAACTTTAATGTTCATGGGCCCATTATTCGTTCGTATCAAACATTTTTCGTTCGGCCTCTAGAACACCATTGTTTAGGCCATATGCATTTTCCAACATTTTTTTGGGGCCTACTTGGATGCCAAATATTTGTTTAGGTAGATAGGTTTGTTACTAGAATGAAATGCAAACTAGATTGTATGTAAGGAGAGGACACTGAGCAGCTGTTTTCACATCTGGACACTGGAGCACTAGTGTGGGACACAAGAACACCATTTTTATTAGGGGGGCACACAGGTGCTCCAGTGTATACTATAGGGGGGGTTACATGTGTGAAGCTTGTACCAAACAGGTAAAGTATTGCAGCTTGACAAAGGGCAATAAAAAATATACATCTTTGAACTCGGCTAAAATAGACAATTGTACCCCACTTCCAAGCAATGTTTCCTATTTCTATAGTTCTGCCATCATATCTATGTGTGCTAAGTATACCATTTTTGTTTTACATAGGGGAGAAAAGACTCGGACACTCCTCATCCCAGGAGAACACAGACCCCCCCCCTCTGGAAGAAGGGGAACTACCCCAAACACAAGATGCTGAGCAGGAGGAAGAAGAAGACGTGGTGGAGATTGGCACCACAAGAGGTGAGTGTCTGCGACCACAGACTCAGGTAAAAGAGATGGCTGGTGGCAGATTTTTGAGACCTTTTTTTTTGTTCTTCATCTCTTTTTAGGTGATCGTGATGTGAGGGAGAGAGAACGATTTACATCAGAAAGTGCCCAGATACTGATTGGGGAGATCATGGGATGTAATCTCCAATTGCAAAACATCCAGCAACAAATACGTGATGTTATTACAAAAAATAATAACATCATTGATGTTTTGGGGCGAATTTAAACCCCACAAAATGACCGGTTTTCTGTAATTTCAATTTTTACAATGTTTTGAAAAGCCAAATTTGGAGGATGCACACAGTGTGCCAACATGTGCTATCTGCCATTACGGGAGATCAATGGACGCGTTTTGGGGGTGCAACCCCTTCCTCAATTATAAAGTAGCGTTGAGGAAGGGCTTGCTCCCCCAAAACACGTCCCTTGATCCCCCCTGATGGCAGATAGCACATGTTGACATTCGTAAATTGGTGTGCATCTTCCAAATTTGGCTTTTCCAGGGGTGAGTTCCCCCCATCTGAACGCTATATCAAACCCAGTTCCTAAATACTGATGTCTGATATAGCCTTCAGGTTTTACCTAATGTGAACTTTGTAAGTTCTAGTTTTTTGGCTTTCTTGTTGGTTTTACACAGGCCTGTTTTATCTGAAATGGATATTTTGATTATTCATAATGCTACTGCAAACATTTTATACAACAAACATGTTGGTTTGTTTTAAAAACCTTTGGTAAATGCACATGTGATTGTGCAGGTATAAAAAAAGTGCCTTACTCAAGAATGTGTGGATTATTGTCTCAACACTACAACACTTTTATTTGAAAAAGGTGTCACATATTGTCTGGCATATTGATAGCCCCCCTACCGGCAAAGAACTCCAGGTATCGTAACCGGACATCACGGGCATTCAGGGAGGGCAAGCCAGGACGGCCGCTTTCAAGTGCCGTCATTGTGGAAGTATTTGGGATTCCGGCCTCAGGCCCAACTGAGCCAGCATAGTTGGCTGAATGTTTTCTTAAAAAATTATGGAGAACACAGCACGCCAGTATAATATGGTTCAGTTTATACTCCGCCATATGGATGGGTGTCAGAAATAGTCGGAACCGGCTGGCCAGGATTCCAAATGTGTTCTCCACCACTCTTCGGGCTCTGGCCAGCTGGTAATTAAAAACCCTCTGTTCCGGGGTGAGGGTCCTCATCGGGAATGGCCGCATCAGGTGGTCCCCCAGTGCAAATGCTTCATCAGCAACGAACACAAATGGGAGACCTTCAACATTGTCCTCTGGAGGTGGCAAGTCCAAACTGCCATTCTGGAGACGCCTGTAGAACTCCGTCTGGGCGATGACTCCACCATCGGACATCCGGCCATTCTTCCCCACGTCCACATACAAGAACTCGTAATTAGCCGACACCACCGCCAACATCACTATACTATTAAACCCCTTGTAGTTATAATAGTACGACCCCGAGTTGGGTGGTGGGACGATGCGGACGTGTTTCCCATCAATTGCCCCTCCACAGTTAGGAAAGTCCCACCGCTGGGCAAAGTGGGAAGCCACAGTCTGCCATTCCTGTGGCGTGGAAGGAAACTGTTGAGGAAAAAAAAAAAAACATTACTATTTTTTCACAGAAACCTGGCAAGCAGATTAGACACAAACATTATGGGTCAACCTCCAGATAGCATTTATTAAGGGGAATTTAACAACAACAAAGTATAAGGTACACCTATCATATTCCCCCTCCCCCCCTCTCATGGGCCATTTCTAACATTATAGGGGGGGGGACTCTTGGACAGGTAACCCTCTTCACTTCATTGAGAGATGAATGCCTAAATACAGGGTATTACTTGGAACAGCCCCTCCTTAGTTACACTATTGGCAGCCCACTGGACAGGTAAGAAGTGTCATAATACAAAGATATAAATACACACTGTACACATTTGAGCACATTTGGACATTCTGCTATTACCTATCAAGATAATAATAGGATACAAAAAATTTAAACAGTACCATTGGAAAGTATACAGGCAGGCCCTTGGACTACATGCTTTGGGGAATTCATCCATAAATCTGAGCACTATAGAGGTGGGTATAGTGTGTATGGGTTTGGCAAAGTCAGCAGATAGATGATTGAGGATAGAGAATTGGGATCAGCTGACTTAGCAGTTGGGGGGGGGGAGGGTTACCAAAAATTTGGGGACACCACAAAAAAACGCCTCTGGCCCTCTGCCTGAATTGAAATCCAAAATAACATTACCAAACATTTTAGGGGGTGTTTGGGGTAAAGCACTACTATGGAGCTGATAAAATACATTGTTAAGTGACTACATGAGGTGAATATAGGGGCAGGAGACACCATGCTGGGGAGGTTATTGAAGGGCAAATATGTATGAAGGACATAAAATAATAATTACATAAAAATCCAGCATGCATGAGGACAAAGGGGACATTCACAGCATATTACAATCATGGTAATTAGGGAATGAGGAAAGAAATACAATATATTATCAAACATTCAATACAATAAAATGTGATATAAAAGGATAAAAATCTTACCTTCATATACTCCTTCTGTAGGACCTGGATGATGGCAGAACAGGTCTCTGGGATAATGATCCCCAGAGCCTGGGGGGAGATGCCTGTCGAGAACTTGAGGTCCTGCAGGCTTCTCCCTGTGGCCAAATACCGCAAGGTAGCGACCAACCTCTGCTCCGGAGTGATGGCTTGCCTCATGCAGGTATCCTGCCTGCTGATATAGGGGGTCAGCGAAGCCAACAAACGGTGAAACACGGGGTCCGTCATCCGGAGAAAGTTCCTGAAATCATCAGGATTATTCTCACGGATCTCATGGAGCAAAGGCATATGACAGAACTGGTCACGCTGAAGCAACCAATTCTTGGTCCATGAACTCCTCCCCACCCTGTTCATGGACTGGACTTGTGTCAAGGTCAGGACCCCAACACCAAGCCCCCGCACAGCACGAACTCTACGAGGAGTACGCATACGAAACATGGCTATAAAACGGTCGGCTGCTCAGAACGAAGTAACAGAACGCACTGAAGAACAGCAAGGCCTGTGAAGAGCGACCTGAAAACCAGTAACGAACGAACAAGAATACAGTGACTAAAGTCACGCGGAACTTGCTTGCACGCACTGAAGAGCAGATACAAACCCACAAGCACAAACTGAACGGCAGAAAACGATCTGAAAGCCACGAGTCTGAAAAAGCACGAATCGTCTCTCACCAAACTTTTACTAACACGAGATTAGCAAAAGGAGCCCAAAGGGTGCTGCGCTTGGTTCTGAACCGGCCTTTTCTAGTCTCGTCGTACGTGCTTGACGTCACCGCGTTCTTGGCGATCGGAAATTCCGACAACTTTGTGCGACCGTGTGTAGGCAAAACAAGTTTGAGCCAACATCCGTGGAAAAAATCCGAGGATTTTGTTGTCGGAATGTCCGATCAATGTCCGACCGTGTGTACGGGGCATTAGTGTACTGTGTCCTTTGCACAGTGTGCACCTAAAGCTACCTGAAGAAATTTGCCACTGAACTGGCTTTGCTGAATCTGCTATTAATATTTTTGGTAATTGTCTCCTATCTCCTATCCAACTGTACATCCCCACTGAACTGGCTTTGCTGAATCTGCTATTAATATTCTTGGTAATTGTCTCCTATCTCCTATCCAACTGTACATCCCCACTGAACTGGCTTTGCTGAATCTGCTATTAATATTCTTGGTAATTGTCTCCTATCTCCTATCCAACTGTACATCCCCACTGAACTGGCTTTGCTGAATCTGCTATTAATATTCTTGGTAATTGTCTCCTATCTCCTATCCAACTGTACATCCCCACTGAACTGGCTTTGCTGAATCTGCTATTAATATTCTTGGTAATTGTCTCCTATCTCCTATCCAACTGTACATCCCCACTGAACTGGCTTTGCTGAATCTGCTATTAATATTCTTGGTAATTGTCTCCTATCTCCTATCCAACTGTACATCCCCACTGAACTGGCTTTGCTGAATCTGCTATTAATATTCTTGGTAATTGTCTCCTATCTCCTATCCAACTGTACATCCCCACTGAACTGGCTTTGCTGAATCTGCTATTAATATTCTTGGTAATTGTCTCCTATCTCCTATCCAACTGTACATCCCCACTGAACTGGCTTTGCTGAATCTGCTATTAATATTCTTGGTAATTGTCTCCTATCTCCTATCCAACTGTACATCCCCACTGAACTGGCTTTGCTGAATCTGCTATTAATATTCTTGGTAATTGTCTCCTATCTCCTATCCAACTGTACATCCCCACTGAACTGGCTTTGCTGAATCTGCTATTAATATTCTTGGTAATTGTCTCCTATCTCCTATCCAACTGTACATCCCCACTGAACTGGCTTTGCTGAATCTGCTATTAATATTCTTGGTAATTGTCTCCTGCTGCCATATCTTTAAACTTCCATATTTACTGCTAGCTCTATAACAAACACACTGCAATAGCAATATTACTGGTGATTGATTATCAACTCCATGTGGCTTGAGTGATCAAGAGAGGTAATTAGCTTTACGACCCTAGCCTGTGTCTGGCCTGGCCCTGGCCATCTCCTCCCCATATTCAGGTGTCTCACATCAGACCCAATAATGACCAACTGAGAAATGCATCCCAGCTTAGGCTGTCTATAAATTTATGGCAGCTTATGGGGTGGCGCAGACAGGGGCATGGCGCAGACATCATGGCTCTTTCCTGAGTGGCTCTGTCACGAGTGATGCGCAGTTTCATCGACGCAGTTTAACGAAAGCAGGATAACTAAAGCTGCATGAACAACAGGAACTCTGCTCCACTCTGCAAGACGACAAGCAAACCAACTTTGAAATTTATTTTATATTAGGTTAGTTTCCCACTCTCTATCCACTAACATGCTCCTTATTCTCTTCCTTCTCACATTGATGTCTTCTATCCTCAAATTATCTTTACTCTACCCCTCCTCTCTTCCCTGCAGCATGCACATATCACCCTCACTCCTACCCTCTCCCTACTATGGCACCCATCATCTCCTGCAGTTGCTGCACCCACATGCTGACATAAACACCAGGGCAACTAGACACGTGCGCTCATGCACATCCCACTCCCACCTTGCCTTCCTCACCCTCCTCCTTCTCCTAGTCTCGGGTGATATTTCTCCTAATCCTGGTCCGCCATTTTCCAAATGCAAGCCACATATCCAATACCCCTCCCCCTCTGGCAACCACCGCAATCCACTCAGTTTAATTTCTATCCCCCTGCTTCCTCAAAGCACCCCACCAATCTCATGTGCCCTTTGGAATGCCCGCTCCATCTGTAACAAGCTAACATCTGTACATGACCTCTTCATCTCTCATGGCTTGAACATACTCGCCATAACAGAAACCTGGCTGCAAAATTTTGACTCAGCTTCTCCTGCTGCCCTCTCCCATGGTGGTCTCCATTGGACTCACTCCTCCAGACCCAACAGACAGAAAGGAGGTGGAGTTGGCTTCCTTCTGTCCCCACAAAGCACCTTCCAAGTCCTTCCTGTCCCTCCCTCTCTATCCCTCTCTTCTTTCGAGATGCACTGTATTCGTCTGTTTTCTCCCATTTCTCTGAGGATTGCAGTAATTTATAGGCCTCCAGGACCGGTATCACGCTTCATTGATGACTTTGCTGCCTGGCTACCCTACTTTCTCTCCTCTGAAATACCCACCATTATTCTTGGTGACTTTAACATTCCTGTCAATGTCAACAGCCCAACTACAGCTAAACTTCTCAACTTAACCTCATCTTTTGACCTAACCCAATGGACACATACTTCCACTCACTCCAATGGTAATACCCTTGACCTTGTATTCTCCCATCTCTGCAACCCTGGCAACCTCACCAACACCCCCTTTCCTCTATCTGATCACAACCTCATTACTTTCACTGTATCCTTGCCTCCAACCACCCATCCCTCCAAGCAGCAAACAATTACTTGTAGAAACCTTCGCCACTTTAACCCTTCTCTTCTCTATTCTGCTACTGACAACCTATATGACATAATCTCTCCCCTGTCCTGTCCTGACCTGGCCACTTCTGTCTACAACAGTTCACTCTCATCATCACTAGATGCACTTGCTCCCCTAACCACACGCAGAATTAGGCCCCGACCGTTACAACCCTGGCAAACTGACAACACTAGAAATCTCAAGAGACATTGCCGTGCTCTTGAACGACTGTGGCGTAAAACCAAATGCCTGCAAGACTTCACCCTATATAAATCTGCCCTTCTAAAATACAATTCATGCCTCCATGCTGCCAAACAAGCCTACTTTGTCTCTCTTATTAATTCCTTGTCATCCAGTCCCCGTCGGCTCTTCTCAACCTTTAACTCTCTGCTTCGTCCACCACCCCCTCTACCCACTAACTCACTCACTGCCCAAGAGATTGCCAATCACTTCAAAGACAAGATCGATGCAATTCGTGAGGACATCTCCACTGTGCGTACATCGTCCCCACCCATCATACCTTGCCCAGCAGCACATTCAACCCTCTCCTCTTTTGAATTGGCTACTACGGAAGAGGTTACAAAAATTTTCTCGGATGCCCACCTAACCAATTGTCCCTTGGATCCTGTTCCCTCACAACTACTACGGTCACCCTCTTCTTCTATCCTATGCTCCCTCACCCACATCTTCAACCTCTCCCTTTCTAGTGGCATTTTCCCCTCCCCTCTAAAACATGCACAGATCACTCCCATTCTTAAAAAGCCCTCACTGGACCCTACCGACCTGAACAACTTAAGACCCATCTCATTACTCCCATTCACCTCTAAACTTCTAGAACGCTTAGTCTACAACCGTCTTAGCTCCTACCTCAATGAAAATAACCTTCTTGACCCCTTACAGTCTGGCTTTCGCTCGCAGCACTCCACGGAAACTACCTTACTAAAACTCACTAACGATTTACTAACTGCTAAAACCAACAGCCAGTACTCCATACTCCTACTACTTGACCTCTCTGCGGCCTTTGATACCGTTGACCACCCGCTCCTTCTCAATAAACTACATTCCCTTGGCCTCCGAGATTCTGCTCTATCCTGGTTCTCTGGCTATTTATCACAGCGCTCCTTCAGTGTCACCTACAACTCTGTCTCCTCCTCTCCATTGCCCCTTTCTGTGGGGGTCCCCCAAGGCTCGGTTCTTGGACCCCTTCTCTTCTCTATCTACACCTCCTCCCTTGGTCACCTAATAACTGCCCACGGCTTCCAATACCACTTATACGCTGATGACACCCAAATCTATCTGTCTACTCCTCACCTCACTCCTTCAGTCTCCTCTCGCATTACTAACTTACTAACTGACATATCAGCATGGATGTCGCACCACTTCCTTAAACTAAATCTCTCTAAAACTGAGCTATTAATATTCCCCCCCGCCCGTGCCCCCCTCCATGACTTTTCCATCAAAATCAACAATGCAACCATCAGTCCCTCCCCTCACGCCAGGGTACTAGGTGTAATCCTAGACTCTGACTTGTCATTTCAGCCTCAAATCCAATCGCTGTCAAAAGTTTGTAGAATTCACCTCCGTAACATCTCTAAAATTCGCCCTTTTTTAACAAATGAAACCACCAAACTCCTCATTCACTCCCTTGTTATCTCTCGCCTTGACTATTGCAACTCCCTTCTCATTGGTCTACCGCTCCATAGGCTATCCCCTCTCCAGTCTATCATGAATGCTGCTGCCAGACTTATCCACCTTACCAACCGCTCAGTGTCTGCCAACCCTCTCCTCCAATCCCTACACTGGCTCCCAATCACACAGCGAATTAAATTCAAAATTCTAACCACAACATACAAAGCCATTCACAACTCTGCCCCAAGCTACATCACTAATCTTGTCTCCAAATATCACCCAAATCGTCCTCTCCGCTCTTCTCAAGACCTCCTGCTTTCAAGCTCTCTCATCTCCTCCTCCCATGATCGTCTGCAGGATTTCTCCAGAGCCTCTCCCATCCTCTGGAACTCGCTACCTCCATCTATCCGGCTATCCCCTACTCTTGCTACCTTCAGGCAATCCCTGAAAACTCATCTCTTCAGGAAAGCCTATCACGTCTCCAACTAATCTCCTACCACTTCCACCAGCTCATTCCCCACAGTTACAACCTTTTGTACCACCTGCCCCACCCTATTAGATTGTAAGCTCTTCTGAGCAGGGCCCTCTTAATCCTATTGTATTGTATTGTATTATAACTGTATTGTCTCCCTTTTTATATTGTAAAGCGCTGCGTAAACTGTTGGCGCTATATAAATCCCAAATAATAAATAATAATAATAATAATAATTTGCTGGTGTTCTTCTGGTCCTATTAGTACCACAGGCAGGCAGTTGCAGTATTTACAGTTAGTGTACTGTGTCCTCTGCACAGTGTGCACTTAAAGCTATCTGAAGGCAATTACTGGTGTTCTTCTGATCCTATTAGTACCACAGGCAGGCAGCTGCAGTATTTACAGTTAGTGTACTGTGTCCTCTGCACAGTGTGCACTTAAAGCTACCTGAAGACAATTGCTGGTGTTCTTCTGATCCTATTAGTACCACAGGCAGTCATCTGCAGTATTTACAGTTAGTGTGGGGTGTCCTCTGCACAGTGTGTACCTAAAGCTACCTGAAGACAATTGCTGGTGTTCTGATCCTCTTAATACCACAGGCAGGCAGTTGATTCTGCTAGCTGCAGTATAATCAGTATATATATACATCCAAGCTTTGTGCAGCTATATCTCACTGCAGGCCATTAGTATGTCTGGAAGGCCAACAAGGAGAGGCCACAGAGAGAGTCACAAGCCAATAAAAGAGGGCAAGTAGGCTCTGTGTCTAGAAGCAACAGTGCTGGTCGTGGACACAGTGCATCCTCATCAGCACGTGGCCATGGGACAGGCTTGTCTTTTTTTTCAGCAGCTGGCCGTGTTGAGCCGCAACATGCCGAAGACTTGGTAGAGTGGATGACCAAGCCATCCTCATCCTCCTCATCCTCCTCATCCTCTTTCACCCAGGCTCAGGGTACTTTGTCTGGCAAAGCAGCTGCCAACACAGCCTCTTCCCTTGGCTCAATAGCATCAGTCACTCCTTCCCTAGCCCCACCATGTCCTCCTGAGGAGTCCCCTGAACTGTTTGACCACAGTGTTGGGTAAATACTCCAGGAGGATGCCCAGCGTTTTGAAGGCTCCGATGATGGTACCCAGCTAAAGGAAGGCAGTAACGTGAGCCCAGAGAGAGGGGGTGCCCAAGAAGGACAGGAATCTAGCAGTCATGTTACCCCAGCTGCAGCATACTGCCAGCTTTGCTCCAGTGAGGAGAAGGGAGGGGATGATGAGGAAGTCACTTACTCCACATGGGTGCCTAATAGGAGAGAGGTGGAGGAGGAGGTACATCTCCAACGAGGCAGGATGCCCTCCAGGGGCCAGCTTAAGGGCAGCACACTGACTGCATCACACCGCAGAGCTCCGCATGTGCAGGGCGCTGCTGTCTCTGCGCGTTATTCCAAAAGTTCTTTGGTGTGTGCCTTTTTTGAGACGAGTGCATCAGATCGCACCATTGCTATTTGCAACATATGTCTCAAGCGTATCTCGCGAGGCCAAAACATCAACCACTTGGGCACCACATGCTTGACCAGACATATGTCGACCTGCCATGCAGTTCGTTGGCAAGCGGGCCTAAGAGACCCACACCAAAGAACAAAGCTGACCTCTCCTTGCTCCTCATCAGCTGGGATCTCCAACTCCACTACACCTTCAGTCCTTTCTGAAACCTGCACTGAGAGGAATGAAGGTGTAGAATTAGGTGTGTCACAGCCAAGTACTTGCGGGCAATCTGCTATCAATACACCAACGTCAGATTGTACCCGGCAAATTTTCCTGCCCCAGCTGCTGCACTGCCGAAAGAAGTTCACTCCCAGCCATCCACATGCACAGTGGTTGAATGCTAGCTTGGCTAAATTGCTAGACGTCAACTGCTGCCTTTTCAGTTGGTAGACTCTGCCCTCTTCCGTGAGTTTGTGGAATGTGCGGTTCCTCAGTGGCAGGTTCCCAAACGCCACTTTTTCTCATGGAAGGAGATTCCGGCTCTCTACCGGCATGTGCAAGGCAATGTCTTGGCCTCGCTGGACAGGGCGGTCAGCGGTAAGGTACATATTACCGCTGACTCATGGTCCAGCGGGCATGGACAGGGATGTTACCTATCTTTCACCGCTCACTGGGTGACTCTTCTGGCAGCTGGGAAGGATGCAGGACAGGGTGCAACAGTGTTGGAGGTTGTTCCGCCACCACGCCTCCAAAATTCTCCTAGTGGTGATTCTGCCACACCTCTCTCCTCCACCCCCTCCTCTTCTTCTTCCTCCATGGCCTCTTCCTGTGCTGATTTTTCCTCAGAACCAGCGGTGCTCCGTAGGCGTTCAAGGGGCTACGCAAGCACGCAGGCAAAAAGATGCCATGCGGTGCTTGAGCTGGTGTGCTGGGGGGACAGGAGCCACACTGGGGCAGAGATTCTGTCAGCTCTGAAGGGGCAGGTTCAGAGGTGGTTGATGCCACGCCAGCTTAAGCCAGGAATGGTGGTTTGCGACAATGGCACCAACCTTCTCTCCGCCCTCCGACAGGAACAACTGACCCATGTGCCCTGTTTGGCTCACGTCCTTACAGCATGTCTTGAGGCAGGCCAGGAAAGTCTGTGTGCATTTCCGCAGGTCGTACAATGCCAGTGCTCGGCTGGCAGACCTCCAAAAGGAATTTAACCTGCCCAAGAGCCGCCTAATCTGTGACATGCCCACCAGGTGGAACTCAATGTTGGCCATGCTTCAGCGGCTACACATGCAGCAGAGGGCCATCAATAAGTACCTATGTGACTATGGCACCAGGACAGGGTCAGGGGAGCTTGTTTTTTTTCCCCACGCCAGTGGGCTATGATCAGGGATGCATGCACTGTCCTGTCACCATTTGAGGAGGCCACAAGGATGGTGAGCAGTGACAGTGCATGCATCAGTGACACTGTCCCTCTTGTCCACCTGTTGGAGCACACGCTGCTTGGAATAATGGACAGGGCACTTGAGGCAGAACAGAGGGAGGAAGAGGAGGAATTCCTTACCTCTCAAGGCCCCCTTTATCTAGACAGTGTATCTGCATGCCCGCCGATCACACAGGAAGAGGAGGAGGATTTTGTCAGCATGGAGGTGGAGCCTGGCACTCAGCATCAGCAGCAGTCTTCAAGGGATCACTTAAAGTCCGAAGAAAGCCATGGATTTGTACGTGGCTGGGAGGAGGTGACTGCGGATCATGTCGTCCTTAGTGACCCAGAGGATTCTGGACCGAATGCCTCAGCAAACCTATGCTGCATGACCTCCCTGATCCTGCAAAGCCTGCGGAAGGATCCTCGTATTTGTGGTATCAAGGGGAGGGATCATTACTGGCTGGCAACCCTCCTTGATCCACGTTACAAGGGTAAGGTTGCGGACCTTATCTTGCCATCGCAGAGGGAGCAGAGCATGAAACATCTTATGGGGGCCTTGCAGAAATGTTTGTGCAACGCATTTCCAGAGCCTGGGAGGTTACAATTTCCTAGTCCTCCTGGAGAACGTGTTGCTGAGGTTTCGGTCAGTCACAGAAGGAGCGGTGGAGAAGGTGGCCGTCTGACCGATGCGTTCAGACAATTTTTTAGTCCGCAGCCCCAAGGTATGATTGGTTCCAGCAACCATCGCCAGCGTCTGATTCACATGGTGCAGGATTACCTAGGGGCAAGATCAGACTTGGACACCTTTCCCCCCGAAAATCCTCTGGGTTACTGGGTCTTGAGGATGGATCACTGGCCAGAGCTTGCACAGTATGCAATTGAGCTACTGGCCTGTCCTGCATCCAGCGTTCTTTTGGAACGCACATTCAGTACTGCTGGAGGCTTTGTAACCGATCACATGGTTCGCCTATCCACCGAATCTGTCAATCGGCTGACCTTCATAAAAATGAATCAGTCTTGGATCACCAGCTACCAAGCACCTGATGCTGATGTAACCAAATAATTTTTATTTAATGTGAGATCCCTTCAAGACTGCCTATGCTGATGCTGAGTGACTATCCTGTTATGCTGAGTGACAATCCTCTTCCTCCTCAAGTTTCATGCTGATAGCTTGTAAGAACACTTTTGGTTCTGTGCACCGCCACCAGTGGCTAAGGCTCAATTTTTCTGCCACTGTTTAACAGGGGCGTATAATTACAATTTTTGATGCAATACTTTTCAGCAGGGCTCATTCCTGCGCTCCAACTATAGCATCTGTGAGGGGTTGCAGTGTTGTGGCACCAGTGCCTAAGGCCCAATTTTTCTGCCCCAGGGACATGTAATTACAATTCTTGATCTAATATTTCACAGCAGGGCCCATTGCTGCGCCCAGCAAGAGTAACTGTGAGGGCTTACAGTGTTGTGGCAACACCACCACCACCAAAGGCCCAATTTTTCTGCCCCTGTTCAACAGGTGCATGTAATTACAATTCTTGATATAATATTTCACAGCAGGGCCCGTTCCATCACCCACCTAGAGTAACTGAGGACTTACAGTGTTATGGCAACACCAACACCTAAGGCCCCAATTTCTGCAGAGTATATAGGGCAGGCCCCTACTTTCAAACATCCAACTTACAAATGACTCCTACTTACAAACGGAAGGAGACAACAGGAAGCGAGATGAAATCTACCCCTAGGATGGGAAATTCTCTCCTGTAAGAGTTAATATGGGAAAAACGTGTCTCCTCTCCACTGATGCTTTATCACCAATACTTGTTTCTCAAAAAACTCCAAATTTTCAAAAAACATTTGTCATTGGGACAGAAAGTGAGGTAAAATCTTCTGAAGAGGTGCACAGACAGCAAAACAAATGTTACAGGGGTGATAACCCTTCCCCATGTTTTACAAAAAGCTTAAAAATAGATTTTTTGGCTGGAGCTACACTTTAAAAATGTATCAGTTCAAAATTACAAACAGATTCTACTTAACAACAAACCTACAGTCCCTGTCTTGTTTGCACCGCCTGTATACTGCTGTTCAGAGTATATAGGGCCTGGGGGCCCCACGCCTTTCCTTTTTTTAATATGGGTGCGGGGTTCCCCTTAATATCCATACAAGACCCAAAGGGCCTGGTAATGAACTGGGGGGGGGGTACCCATGCTGGTTGTCTCACTAATTTTACATCCATATTGCCGGGACCCGACATTACATTAAAGCCGCAAGCAGTTTTAAATGACTTTTATTCCTTTACAAATGTCATTTTGTGCAGGGACTGTTCTAAGCACGGGAAACACGCGCCACTTTACAGGCATACTATAGACACCCCCCAGGTACAATATTTAAAGGAATATTTAAATTTTTTTTCACTTTAAGCATCATTAAAATCACTGCTCCCGAAAAAACAGCCGTTTTTAAAACTTTTTTTTGCATTGATACATGTCCCCTGGGGCAGGACCAAGGTCCCTAAACCCTTTTTAGGACAATAACTTGCATATTAGCCTTTAAAATTCGCACTTTTGATTTTGAACGTTCTAATCCCATAGACTTCCCGCGAACTTTAGGTCCGTTCGCAGGTTCTGGTGCGAACCAAACCGGGGGGTGTTCGGCTTATCCCTAATTGTGAAAAGATTATGAGAGTTTAGCCTAACATTAGGGTTTTTCCCTTGTTTTTTGTCTTACAGAAATAATGAATCCGTTCAAAAAGGCGGCGTTTATGAGACAGTTTATAGAGCTGCCCAGTTTGTGGCAAGTCAAACATAATTTATACCATAACCGACCAGCTAGGAAGGCAGTGCTGGAGAAACTGCTGGAATTTGTGAAGATGGAGGTCCCCAATGCAGACAGCGATTTTTTGGACAGGAAAATTGGTAGGTTGAGGAGCACATACAAGAAGGAACGTAATCCCAGAGGTCAGGAGCAGCAGTGGCGGACATGTATGTACCCCGTCTGTGGTACTACAACAAAATGCGTTTTCTGTAAGACCAGACTGAAGTGAGGGCATCACTTTCCACATTTCCTTCCACCCCAGCTAAGGCTTCCGAGGACCGACCTGGGCCTTCTATCCAGGAAGAAGTGGAGGAGCCCAGCTTGAGACAGGTATAGTATTTTTCTAAATATTTCCTGCCCTAAAATTAATGATGTTAACTAGATGTAATTATTGATAAGAAATTAATGATTGAACAAAAAGTGTTTTACATATCAATAGATAGTAGTGGTCAAAAATGATTGGGACAAGAATGAAAAATGCTGGGATCAGAATGATAGTCTTTTCTATTTATTAACATTCAATTTGCAACAGTTATGAGCTGAAAATTGTGTGTGATTGATGAAGCAAAAACTAAAACTATGTCCTTTTTTATACACAGGAAAGCCTCAGCCAGGATGAGGGTCTGGAATGTGGCAGCCAGGAGGTGGCAGGGGGAAGTGGCAGCCAGGAGGTGGCAGGGGGAAGTGGCAGCCAGGAGGTGGCCGGGCCCAGTGGACTGACCCAGTCCCAGGTCCCTCTCCTCCGCCTTCCACCCAAAAGGCCCAGGAAAGGGAGGAATGTGGAGGAGGCAGCACTTGACCTCAATTGGGATGCTCTTGCGACCCTAAGAGACCCCCCCAGCGTTCAAGAAAGCTATGGCTGCAAAGTTGCTGCAAAAATGTAGGAAATGGAGAAGGGAGAACGCCTCTTATGTGAGAACATAATTTTACAGACCCTAAATAAGGGGTTGAGTGGCCAAATGACCGAAAATACCCACCTTTAGGAGTTTGTCCATCCTCCCCCTCCTATACCTCCTCCACCTCCTGCCACAACTCCACGAACAAAGCCACAGCGTGCAGGGAAGCGTGGAAGAAAGACAAGAGAGTGAAGGCCTGGGTTTAGTCTGGTCTGATAGAAGACGCAGGCTGTTGTAGTACCACAGCCTGGGGACATATATGTCATCTGCTGCTGTTCCTGATCTCTTGGAGTCCAGGACCAGATTGTGCTCCCTATTGTATTGACTCCTCAGGCTACCAATTTTCTTTTTCAAATAGTTGATGTCTGCCCTGGGGTCCAAAGGCTTTGCAAATATTTGCAGTTTCTCCAGCGTTGCCTTCCCTCTTTCTTTTGTTATGACCCATAATAAATGGTAATTTTGTTTTCAACAAATACTTGCCTATGTGTTTTTATTAAAAAAGGACAGTTTGTTTGTTAGTAGGCAGGTATATTTCTAAAATACAATGTCAACTTAACAAGGGACACCAACAACAACCTCCTTGAGGTTAAAAAATACAATATAATAATGTTGTTGTGGTAACATGACACACAAAAAAAATATGGAGATCACTAGAAAATAATTTTAAAATAATCAAAAAAAAAGGAGATCTTGATTTGCCATCTCCATTATGAATGCTACTTTTACCAGACTGAGCGATTCCGTCTTTTGATTATGAGCATGCGTTGTTTTTTGCGTGTCAAAATTGTATACAGACAAACGGAATTTCAGATAGGAACTTTTTCAGACGGGAAAATAAAGAACCTGCTCTCAATCCTTTGCTGGTGGGAATTCCGCCAGGAAAAGAACGATGGAGCATACACACCGTTGGAATTTCAGACCAAAAGCTCTCATCGGAGTTTTGCTGGCGGAATTTCAGATCGCGTGTACGCGGCATAAGTATTGGTAAATTGCAATAGAATACATGTTTACTTTGGGTTTAATACTGTTTTAAAGCCACAGAATAGATCAGTTCCTTACTGAATACTGAAAATGACTACCTGTGGTCATATATATCACCCACAACTGAGTTTCGTAAGAAGAATACCCACAACTTATGCTTAAGACGTGTCTAGTTCACTATTAGATGATGAGAGTGACATGGTGGAGAGGATGTGGGCTAAGCATGACGCAGAATTAACAGAAGAAGGTAAAAAAAAAAAATTTTACTCCCCCTCCTTTTTTGCTTCGGATCTGTTAAATAAAAACTATTAGTATACATGTGTTTTGTTGAGTCTGTTTTAAATCTATGCTCTTTTACACTATCAACATAACAAAAAGAAAAAGAAAAACAGACTTTTCTGGTACTTGAGATGACACAATTGTATGAAATATAATTCATTTTTATTCCAAGAAAAATATACCAAAATTAAAATCATAAAAGGCAACAAATCCCAAGCCAATGGTTACATCTCTCATGATCAGATTCATACAATTGTACAGTTTTCATGGTTGTACATACTGTAACTCCAATGTTTTGAAAACTCCAAAAGGTCGATGCGTTTCACAAGAATGTTTCCTCAGGATCTTTCATGGAATCAGGAGAGAGCAACCTATCTAAGAGAATATATATTAGATACATTAGGAATAACCATGTTTTATTAAACTTAATCTAAAATAAATATATGTGCACACACACGTACCATTTCAAAGCAGATAATGGAGGTAGCAGTCAGTGGTGGCCAATGAGTACATCAATAAACCAGAACATTCATTACTTTAGGGTTTTGCAGCAGTTTAGACCAGTGGTCTCTGTGCTTTTAATAGCCTTTGGGACATTATTCCCCCCACTGCCAACAACAGTGGGGCATAGTTCCCCCCACTGGCACCAATGATGGGGCACTACTTCTCCCACTGACATCAATGGTGAGGCACTATTCCTCCCACTGACTCTAATGGTGGGGCACTATATCTCCCCCTAATTCCAAAGATGGGGCATTGTTTACTGCAGCTGACACCAGGTTATTTTCTACTCCCACTGGCCACAGTCCGGCCTTCTAAAGTTTGAAGGACAGTAAACTGGCCCTTTGTTTGGAAAGTTTGGAGATCCCTGGTTTAGAAGACATATACAACTTGTTACTAGAAGGGTGCAAGAATAGGAAGAAATACAAGATGTGACTAAGTAAGCCCAAAAAATAAACGGAGGACTAAGAATATAAGACGTTTCTTTTGTCACCTTTATTTTCAAATATCTTTTGTCCCAGTTTTAAGATTTCCTAATTGTGGGTTTTTTGAATAATATCCAATAAATCATGCAAGATTTAATATTGTTAGTATCTATGTGATCTCAGGTTTTTTGGCTCATTTGGTGCGGCTGCTTGAGGTGGCTCATCTTGGGTCCGCCAGCGTGGACGTGGGGGGGTTTGTGTCTGTCCAATGGATGAGCTCTCCCCTTCTTGCCTTTCTGCCTGCTTGATCACTCTTGTAGGTGATTTTTGGGCACACGTCCATGCTGTTGTCCCCATTGTGTCTCCGCAGAGTTCCGCATGCATGGTTACTATGTATTTTGGCGGCACTGCTTGGAGCGCATGATGTCAGCAGCAGCAGTCATCCATGCTTCCGGGGGGGGGGGGGGGGTGCCGGGGAGGTGATTGGTTCCTGACACAAGCCATGCTAATGGCTTAAGCTGGGAGCAATCAAGCAGACTTGCATCACCATATATATAGAGCTCCCTCCCTTCCCACATTCAGCCAGTGGAGTCCATGCTGTCAACCCATGTTGGATGTGAGTATGAAAAAGCCCTTTTTCTCTAAACAAATTTAAACTTTGAATGTCCCTCTACAGCTTTTCTTTTTCTTGTTTGACTATAGGGCTTTATAGGCGATTGCTCCTCTTTTGCTGTGGTTATCTACCATCTAGCGCAGAGGTTCTCAACTCCTGTCCTCAGGACCCACTAACAGGCCAGGTTTGCAAGATAACTGAAATACATCACAGGTGATATCATTTGCTGCTCAGTGATTGCAGCATTCTAGTCTGAATCTCCCCAAGGTAATACTTAAAACCTGGCATGTTAGTGGGTCCTGGGGACAGGAGTTGAGAACCACTGATCTAGCGATATACATATATTTTGTGGCCTCAAAAGCCTCGTACACACGATCAGATTGTTGGCCAACAAAACTGTGGAATTTTGTCTAAAGAGTGTTGGCCCAAACTTGTCTTGCATACACACGGCCACACAATTGTTGGCCAACAATTACGAACGTAGTGACATTCTATGTTGTTTTTCCAGCTCGTGCTATGTTGCTTTGATACAATTCATTGAATGCGAGCAAGCCGCCTCTGTTGCCTTCTGCTTAACAGCCATTGATCTTCTGTGGGCCTTGAGGTCTGGGTTGGGCTGAGACCCATGTGGTCTGCACCACTGAGCCATTACCTGTCGGTCTAGAAATCCAGTCACATTCATATCTTTGTATGTGCATTATAATTGCTTTGAATGTCATATGGAAATAGTAAAATCACAATTTGTACAATTTGGTAAAATTTTGTATAAATTTCATTATGCATTTTCCTTTTTTTTGATGTATGTAGACTTGCTTCCACTTCCCTCGCCCCTGATGAAGACTTCATATAAGATGAAACGAGTTAGATTGACTTAGTGGATATGGAATTTATTTTAATAATTTCACATATCCCTGCACTATATGTATATTAGAGGAATGGTATAAGATCAGGACGTGAAGTGTCTAGACCAGTCAATTTTAAATCTGTTGTTCAATTTTTTTTTTTTACTTTTTATACACCAATTTGTAACCGTGTGATTTCTATTGCTGCAACAAAGTCCCATGGGAGATATCTTTTGTCTAGTGTATGAGGTATGGAGCAGCCTTCTTCCTATGTTATAATTGCTACTCTCTGCTTAGAATATAAGATATAAACATCTAGTAGCACTTATAAAGGGTTCATGGTGTCAGGGCTGGGCTCAGCCCTTCCTTCTCAAAGCTGGCTGCTCAGCTGTCGGCTAATTGTCGGCTCCTATCTCTCCACAGTGGCTCACCTGTTGATGATATCCTGCTCGTCAGTCTTGCCTACTTAAGCTGTCCAGTCCAGATGATCTCTGCCTTTACCTTGGTCACATCTCTAGATACGCTCTCCTGTGTACCTGTCAAAGGCTTGCTTGGCTGACATTCCTCCTGACTCCAGATCCTGCTTTCTGTTCTACTACGCTCATATCTGGCTCCCTGACGTCTTGGCTTATCTGACTATCCGTTCCTGAACTCTGGCTATGTTTTGACTACGTTTACCCTGTTACCTTTTTTAATTATTATTAAACAAGTGTGATTTAACTGTACTTCTGTCTCAGTCTGATTCATGGTTCCTGACACAAGGTAAGTGACCAACAAAGCAGGTTAATCTCAGACAAGTTGGTTAATAAACAGGGCTGAAATACCTGCCCTCTACATGTAACTCCCTCTTGACCCACCCTCATGCTGACTCTCCACGGGTACTGTACATGACATTTTTTCAGTTAGGACCACACTTGTTATCCAGAGGACCCAATTGAGTGGAGGCACTGGTGCTTAGAGATTCTGTCCTGTTCTTTCAGATAAAGTAAGCGCCAGATGCGGTGGGATTGCGCTGGGCGCCTATTCCAGTGCAACTTAGGTGCTTCCGCCAAACAGTGCCTCCTGCTCGCCAAACCCTTCTGGCAGACCGAGAGCTAATACCAGCCCTTTTTTACCCCAAGCATTGTACACAGCAAGTCTACATGTTTTTATACACTTCAAAAATAGGTCAGTCGCCACATGAACAATAAAACAAAATATTTACCCAAAACATCACACAATGGATAGATAACAAAGAAGGTTTGACACAAGGCTAATCCCATCATGTAGGAACCTCCAAGAGTTAGCCAAATTAGCCAGACAGAAAAAAATAGGTGACTCAATTAATGCAATTAACAATGGGAATTCACACCTAGGAGGCACACAATGGGAGAGACACATATGATATAACATAAACAGTGATCTCACTCGATCTCAGCCTGGCCGGCAACAGCCTACAACAGTCTATGAGACAAACTCATACAATGTTCTAGTAGTCTGAAAAGGTGGAATTAGTAGGTCTCTTAAGGGATATCATGGATAAATGATTCTGTCCCAAGTGAAGGAGCCTTTCTAACCCAGTCTACAGGAGGGCCACCATATTCCCTCTGACCATTAACCAGTACAAGAATATTATTACACCTTTCCATCCAATCCAGAAGGGAAGCTTTAATGTCCTTATTCAGAGAAGTAATCAAAGCCTCGCTCTCAGCGTTCATTACATGGTTGCCAATCATTAACCACTTCAGCCCCGGAAGATTTTACCCCCTTCCTGACCACAGCACTTTTTGCGATTTGGCACTGCGTCGCTTTAACTGACAATTGCGCAGTCGTGCGTCATTGTACCCAAACAAAATTGTCGTCCCTTTTTTCCCACAACTAGAGCTTTCTTTTGGTGGTATTTGATTGCCTCTGCGGTTTATTTTTTGCGCTAAAAACAAAAAAAAGAGCAACAATTTTGAAAAAAAAACGCAATATTTTTTACTTTTTGCTATAATAAATATCCCCCAAAAATATCTAAAAAAAACTATTTTTTTCCTCAATTTAGGCTGATATGTATTCTTCTACATAATTTTGGTAAAAAAAAATTGCAATAAGCGTATATTGATTGGTTTGCAAAAAAATTTATAGCGTCTACAAAATAGGGGATAATTTTAGGGCATTTTTATTTTTAATTTTTTTTTTATTAGTAATGGCGGCGATCTGTGATTTTATTGGGACTGCGACATTATGGCGGACACAACAGACATTTTTGACACATTTTTGGGACCATTGTCATTTATACAGCGATCAGTGCGATTAAAAATGCATTACAGTGTAAATGACATTGGCAGCGAAAGGGTTCACCACTAGGGGGAGTAAAGGGGTTAAGTGTGTCTTAGGGAGTGTTTCTAACTGTGAGGGGGCTGGGCTTGAACACACAGGACAGTGATCACTGCTCTCAATCACAGAGAGCAGTAGATCACAGTCCTGTCACTAGGCAGAACGGGGAATGCTTTGTTTACATAAGCATCTCCCCGTTCCTCCTCTCTGTGACATGATCGCGGGCACCCGCCAGACATCGAGTCCGCGGGATCCGCGATCACAGTCGCGGAGACAGCAGGCGCGCGGCTCTGGCGGCGCTCACGCCATCACTTCTTAAAGGGAACGTACCTGTACGCCCTTTTGCCTGCCAGTGCCATTCTGCCAACGTACATCGGCGTGCACTGGTCGGCAAGTATCAGGGGATTTAGTAGACCAGACTGTGTGGACTGCACAGAAGAAACCAGAAACACAGGTAAGTGAAAAATAATGGTGTTTATTAAATGGGTGACAAATAAATGAAATATAAACAGAGCAAACCAACCACAGATCCACAAACAAATGGCATATACAAATTGATGGGAAATACTGTAATCGTAACAAAAGCCAGGCCGAGGTCATACACAAGGAGGTCAGTCAGATGGGAAAGGACAGGGAACCAACAGGACAGGGAGAGGATGGCTAGGCTGCAGGGCAGGGATCCAGGGAAATCAGGAAACAGGAGGGACAGGTCCAGGATGGGCTCAGGATAGGGATTGGATCAGGTCAGGACAGATGCAGGCTCAAGGTCAAGATAACAGGCAGCAAGATCAGGGCACAGGGAGAGAGACACCAAGGCAAGGATGTGAGGGCTTGCCGGGTATTTATCAGACTGCAGTGATTTGACCTCACGTTACACCTGAGCGCAGAGGGTGCTGCCTGCTCCACACTGCCGGAATACACCCGCTGGTGGACACCGGTACTACGGCCCAAGGATGCAACAGTGCCACCAGCAGGTGAGTCCTCTTATTACAGGTCCTAGGTGTTGGAAGACACCCGCTGGTGGACACTGGTACTGCGATCCAAAAGACCGATAGCGCCACCAACGGGTGAACCTTTTCATGACAGCAAGTGGTTAAAGAATGATCTGCTCTCTCCATGGGCTATAATCAGTGGGTAGGAAACTTGCCCCTAGTCCTTTCCAAAAGTCCTTGTCCTGGTTGGGTCTGTCACAATGGATAAGACAAATGCCTTGTCTCCTTCGTTCCCAGTTCACACTCCTGCGTTGCAGTGGTGTACGGGCATGATGTGCTGAAAAAAAGTACTGCATGGGGACAGTCTACTGCCTCTCACTGCACGGCTGGCAATCAAACTTTTTTTTAAATGTCTGTGTGACATCTCAATAAAGTTAATAAAAAAAGAAAACAGTGCAATCCTCTGAGGTCAGCACTTAATTGCTGCGCTGAGTTCAGTCGGATCACACTGCAGAGCAATTCCTGTGCAGCTGGTGAACCAGCCCTGAAGGCTCAGCACTTTAAAGTGATTGTAGAGTCATGTTTTTTCCTATAAAAATAACAAATATGTTATACTTACCTGCTCTGTTGCAGTGGATTTGCACAGAGCAGCCCGGATTCTCCTCTTCTCAGGTCCCTCTTCTGTGATCCTGGCCCCTCCCTCCTGTTAAGTGCACCCTAATGCCCTGTACACACAGTCGGACATTACGACAACAAAATCCATGGATTTTTTCCGACGGATGTTGGCTCAAACTTGACTTGCATACACACAGTCACACAAAGTTGTTGGAAAATGCGATCGTCTGAATGCGGTGACGTAAAACACGTACGTCGGGACTATAAATGGGGCAATAGCCAACAGCTTTCGTTTCTTAATTTATTCTGAGCATGCGTGGCACTTTGTGCATCGGATTTGTGTACACACGATCGGAATTTCCGAAAACGGATTTTATTGTCGGAAAATTTAATAGCAAGCTCTCAAACTTTGTGTGTCGGAAATTCCTATGGAAAATGTGTGATGGAGCCTACACACGGTCAGAATTTCCAACAACAAGGTCCTATCACACATTTTCCATCGGAAAATCCTATCGTGTGTACAGGGCATAAGGGTTCCAGAGAGCCAATTGTGCCGTGTACAGCAGCCAGTACAAGTGAATGGCTATAACAAAGGGGAAGATAGAACTACGCTTGGAACCTAATTAAGATTTAACTATTGCACTGCTGCTGCACTGCTGAGATTAACTCAACTTAAAATAGTATGTTTGTGAAGTGACAGCGCTGTGAATAATAATATTGTACTTCAATAATTACCTAAAATTAAACAATGTATCAACAATATATATAACACAACTGTGATCGTGTGTGTTTGTAAAATTACATGAAAAAATGTGTAATTTATCTTAAATTAAGCGCTAGCAAAAAATATATCCTAATGATATCTAGGTAGTCATTTACTATAGCGCTGCACGCTTATCGCGCTATTAGCACTAAAATGGTATTTACTATAGCGTAACCTTTTGGAGTTATAGTAAATACCAAAATGAGCTCTGGGCTAAAGAGCGTTTTTTGGGAGTGAAAATGTGAGTTATGCCCAATGCAAGTTTTACCCATTGAGTCTAATGGTACAATTGTAACTTCCCCAAATAAATCCTTTTCATGTTGAGATAAAATGTATCTTCCTTTCAAAGAAATTGTCCTTTCAACAATGTTGCTTCTTTTTCATCTATTTTGTTTTTAAGAATGCTAGAATGTGTAATGTTTTCATGTTTTGTTAACATATATTTTTCTCTGTCACTTTCTCATTACAAAGCACAAACAATACCCTTGCTTATGTAAATTTAAAATGAGTCACAATGTTGTGTTTTTTATTATTTACAAATGATCATAATTTGAACCCCCCAAATTTGATATGTGTACCAACATCAGAAATCAAAATGGCATTCCCAAAATTCAGAGAGTAACATCACTATTCTTCACACACGAAGAACCACCAAATATCACAGAATAAATAAAAAAGATATGTCCAAAGAAATGCTGTATTTATGTGTATTTATGTGTAGGAGGGTTTCACATGTGGCAGCACAGTGGCTTAGAGCAGTGTTTCTCAACTCCAGTACTCAAGGCGCCCCAACAGGTCATGTTTTCAGGATTTCCCTCAAATGACACAGCTGTGGTATTTACTAAGGCAGTGAAACTGATCAAATCACCTGTGCAAAATAATGGTGAGCCTGAAAACATGACCTGTTGGGGCGCCTTGAGGACTGGAGTTGAGAAACACTGGCTTAGAGATTAACATTTCCACCTACCAGGACTGTGTTTCTGGGTTTTGATCCCCAATATGCCTCATGTAGAGAAGTTCTGTTCTTCCTATGTTGTTAAACATAACTCCCGAATCAGGTCCTTGTCTAAATGTAGTATTTATGTGTAGGAGGGTTCCACCACCATTGCACATTGTGTCATATGTTTTCCATGGGCAAGGACTATAATCAGCCTTAACATAGTTACATAGTTAGTAAGGTTGAATAAAGATACCAGTCCATCCAGTTCAACCTGAGTGAGTACACCCTCACATCAGTCCCTACCCTTAAGGAGCCCACAATCCAAGGTCACCAACTCCCATTCATATACTGGGGCCAATTTTTGGACAGAAGCCAATTAACCTACCAGGATATGTCTTTGTAGTGTGGGAGGAAACCGGAGTACCCGGAGGAAACCAACGCAGGCACAGGGAGAACATGCAAACTCCAGGCAGGTAGTGTCGTGGTTGGGATTCGAACCAGCGACCCTTTTTACTGCTAGGCGAGAGTGCTAACCACTACACCACTGTGCCGCCCCAAACATTTCCCCACCACCACTAATTGCAGCCTGTTAGAAAGCCAAAGCCCACAAAATGACAGCTGTTCATCTCTCAGCATGCTGACAGTAATCAGCCATACCCAGCCTTCAAACAGATGGCATATGTACCCCTACCCATTCACATGGGGGGGCGGGATCTGGGATCCCCTAGTTAAAGTAAAGTATGCGATGTGTACTAGCTCATTATGCCTTTCTCTTACAAGGTTTTTTTGTTTACAACCTCTAAGTATTTTCATTCTTAAAACCCTTTTGTTTTTCTGTTGCATTATTGTCTCTTTTTGCTTTGTTAGGCCTCATGTACACTTCAGCTTCTAAACCTGAGTTTAGGAGCTTTTGGTGTTTTTTTGCCAAAGATCCCAAACTCGGCTCCCTAAAAGCTTATGTGTCCATGTACACATAGGCTTTTTTTCAAGAGTTTAGAAGCTACTGCAGTTAGGGTGGGTCAACCTTCCTCAACCTCCCTCTCCCGAACACAGAAGAATCGCGGTAGGAAAGTTTCGCCCGCCGGACGCAAAACGTGGCAAAATCGTAGCACAATTTTGCAGCGTTTTACATTTACCAGCGGCTGGCGGTCAGCCTACTCTGTGTGTACATGAACCATAAAACCTTTTTTCTGTAAATATTTTGTTTGCACCGTCTTACCTTTTCTATTATTAAACAATATTTTGAAAAGTGTTAAAATTGTCTCTGATGCACTAATTAAGAGCTTAAGGAATCCCTGTCTCTCTGAAGAGTGCTACCATATAGTAAATCTCTGGATATAGCTGTCTGTGGTGACAGTGTGTGTTACAGACATTTATTTTGATGTCATAATTGCTATAGCTAATATTGTGAACCTGGATATTTAAGTTAAATATCTGGTGGCAGCAAGTGATTTGGGGTATAAAGGGTTAACTGCGTAGTTAGGGAAACCTAAGGATAATCACTCTCAGCTTGAAGACACTTAGACTGTGTGGTCCCACGAGACAGAAAGTCTTTGTGCAGGGTGGGGCTGAGAGAGTCATTGTCACATATCAGTGACAGTGTGTGCGTTTGACCAGCCATTTGTCACAAGTTGGTAGAGGTGGCCGGTGGTCTGATGCCACATCCGTCACTCCCAGATAATGCCTGGGAATGACTCCGCACTCTCGTGCAGTCCCCACTGCCTGACAGTGGGAAGCAAGATCATGTGACCAGACCAGAGTGGCTGGAAAATAGGTAAGTATACAGATCTTTCTTACATAGGTTAGCCTGAATATGTGTTAGGAGGGAAGAGGGAGCATTTTTAAGAGTAGCTAGGTTTTGCCTGAAATTCTACGTTAAGGGTTAGATGAGTTAAGCTAGCAACAAGTTAAGGATTGTTGGGAGAGGGAAAGTAATGCCGTGTACACACGACCTGACTTTTTTCGACCGAACTGGTCCGGCGGTGGAACTCTGTCGAAAGGTCCTTCGAAGTTCAGTCCGGCGAAAAGTCCAGTTGTGTGTACACGGCATAAGTGTTAAAGACATGGTTTTAGGAGTAACAGCAGGTTCATTTTTAAGTTCAGGTAGGGGATGCTTAAGAGATAGGGGATGCTTTTATTTCTTTAGAGAAGTTATTTTTCTATAGTTTGAACTAGTTGGACTGGTGTATTTTTTTAACCCGACTAACTATGTAACTATTGTGGAAAAGTTGCACCGGATCACAAGGTGAAACAACATTTTGTGTGCAGTTTTGCAGTTGTAAGGATTATTTTGTGTAATCCATGGTTTTTCCTTGTGCATGCTGAGGGACTCCAGGGCGCTTGTTTTTAGTGGAAAAAAATGGCTTGGAAAAGCCTGGTGAGGGTTCGGGAGCTCAGAATCTTTACAAAGTAATTGGTAGGATGAACCTTCGAACCCTGGGAACACATTTTGGTGCTATGCACAGCAATTACTATAGGGGTGCTGACTAGTGTTCAGGGCTCTATCCTCACCAGGATTTCATAAAGTTGCAAGGGAGCAGCCAAAGGTGTGCATGTGTTTATTGTGTAGGTGTTTTCTAATGAAACTACCCTGGTGCTGGAAAAAAACAGGCATTGCAGTAGTCAGGGAAAATTTTTGGACCACATGGTTGTGGGATCCCAAGTTGGGAACTGCATAGGAAAATGTAAAGATGTGCATGAAGAACCAAAATTTAGCTTGGCATACCCTGTTTTTCAGTATACCATGACATACTATATGGCATAACCAGTGAACTGTGTTGGGTATTGAAAATGACTTACCTACACATGCCAATTATCACCTCCAAACTGATAGGCTGCTATAATTAATAGAACCCCGAAAGGTATGCTAATGTAATTTTTTGTCTTGACTGGGATTCCCACTCACAGAAGGTGCAAAACATTTTTCAATATGCACAGAGGAAGAAAGGGAACAATGTAAGGGTTGCAAGATGGTTTCTAGCTCTGCAAGACTTTAAAGTTAATCAAGGCCAGAGACCAGCAAGAGAATTTTGTTGTACTGTCACACATCCGCTGTATGTTGGGAAAATTTGCTCTTTCCCACAGGTCTGAGCAGAGGGGGAGGGTATGAGAGACACTGTGTATGTAAGACATCCAGTGTCTTAAAGAGGAAGTAAACCCTGCTGGGTTTTACTTCCTCTTTATTTCTCTGCAAAGGTAAAGCATAATGGGCTACTATGCATCACATAGTAGCCCATTATGTGTCACTTACCTGACATCGAAGCCCGCGATGTCTCCATTGTCCCCACTAGCAGGGAGCATCCATCTTCGCCCCTCTTCCTTCCGGGGCCGCGAACCCTGGCTTTGTGACTGACCGAAGTCGCATGGCGTCACTCCCACGCGTGCGCGCGGGAGCCGCCAGTCACGGCATGACCCCAATTAGAAAGGGCACAATGTGCCCTTTCTAAAGGGCACATGCGGCGTAGTCATCGGTGCTCGGCTTCTTAGTAAATATCTCCTAAACCGTTTCAAGCACCTACAGGTAAGCCTTAACATAGGCTTACCTGTAGGTAAAAGTGGTCATACAGGGTGTACAACCACTTTAATGGATTGTGGATAGTGTATATGAAACTATAAAACAAACCTCCAATCCTCACACAACAAACAAAACTTGAGTCTTAACCACTTCCCACCCAGCCTATAGTCAATTGACGGCTGGGTGGGTGCTTTTCCACCCTGATTGGAGGTCATATGATGTCTTGTCAGGAAGCGCACATCGTGCTGGGCTGCGCATCGGCGCGATCTGTCACCAGCTGTGTCCATGACTGATCAGGTCACAGCAGGTCACATGATAGTTGTACACAAAGAATGGCTTCCTTTCATGCCATCCATTGTGTACAATTGTGTTGCTAACGGTGATTGATCAATTTGATCACATGGTACAGACATGGTCAATCACAGCCCATCTTTACTATGTCATTAGCTTTGGCCAATCACAGCTAATCACAACAAAACAAACTGAATGATTCAGTTTCGTTCAGTAAAATGCTTGCTTATAGCAATGTAATTCACTGCTATGAGCAAACAAATTGTGTAAAAAAAAAAAATCCTGATCACTTTCCCAAAGTAGCACATTCTTATTATGGTAACATTATATTGCTCTGGTCACAGTGTGTTGAAAAAAAATTGTAAAAAATAAAAGGTAAAAATATAATAAAAAAGAAAAAAAAAAACTTAAAAAAAAATTATAACTTTTATTTTTTTCCTATTGTCACCAGTCATTGTCTCTGATCACTGCCACACCAGTTATATGATGATGCTGTATTTTTTGGGAACTTTTTTTTTATTTCTTTAGTTTCCAAAAAATTATGACAAAAAAAATCACAACAACTCGATCAGGAGAGGGGGGAGGAGCTGCTGACCAAGATGGCCGCTTAGGTAGATCGTGGACTGACATGCTGCAAACACTGGGCGTCTGACGTCTATGCAGCCGGTGCATGCTTTTGATATGCCGCCGGCTTCCTTTTGAGCAATCCCCCTCTTACCCATTCAGCTGAATTGCAACAGAACAGGGGTGGCAGCGAGAGCGGTAGAGGCGGCATCCGTGATTCATAGGAGTGGAGGTCTGCGAGAGACACGACGGGAGACAAGCCTGTGGAGTGCCGGGAGTTCCCTCGAGAACGGGGTCAGGAGACTTGCGGACGCGGGGAGGCGGGAGCCTCTGTAGGTCTGCGGAAGCCGACGGCAGTGGTCCTCGCTTGAGAGCGTCCTCTCCGGCAGAGTCATCGAGAACAGAACGGCAGAGAACAGACGGACCCGGGATCTCCAAAGCCTAAAGGTCAGCCGCCTTACTACTAAATTACTAAACCACTGAATGTCACAGCACACAGATCGGAGCTGCAGGCAGGACACAGGAGCGGTATAAAATCCTGTTTCCCTTGTCTCTTATATCATCTTCTGAAATATTCTGATGTTTTGAAAACCTTGTAACACACTAAGGACCCAAAGGATATAGCTCTTAAAATAAAAGGAACATTCTACAGCTGTTTGTACAGATTGATACATATATTAGAGGTAAATAAATATGAACTGCTGAATTAAAGGGACCACAAAGTAAGTAACAGGTAACAGACAACAGGATTCCTTTAATGCCCCTTTGCTTCCTCTTTTCCTTTACTTCCCAAATGCAAAAGTAAAAGAACGTCAAAAGAAAGGATTGATAAAGAGGCAAAAAAGCATGAAGAGAGTGAAGGTAAAAGAGTAAAGAAGGAAAGAGGGGAAGAGGGGATAGAGAAGAAGAAGAAAGAAAGGGAAAGGAAAGAAGCATGGCCCCTAAGAAGAGCAGTAAGACACCGCAATCTCAAAAGGGTAAAAAGGACAAAACAGAAGGTATTAACAAAAGCACTACAGGGGTACAACCAACACAAACAACTGATATTAAGGAATTTTTTCAGCAGTTACAGTTACAGCTACATTCCCGTCATGTAACTCAGATACTACAAACATCACATGATCTGTCAAACATAGCGGAACCAATAGAAACATCTAGATCATCAGGGGAAGAGCAATTAAATAATCCCAGAAATAGTTCACTAATGGACACAACAGGGTCTTCAAATGAACAAAAGGAGGAAGATAAAGAAAAATGGGATATAAGAGCATACATCCGTTCGCTTCCAACTAGGGCAGATATGGATCAATATGTGCATAGGCTGGAAAAATCATATAAAGAGGAGATTCAAGAGCTTAAAATATCTACAAAAAATACACAAGAAAGGACGGACATAATAGATAAGAGAGTGTTAAAAACGGAACAGGAACTGTTAAAGATAAAAGAAAAAATGCAGAAGCACGGAATCCAGCTAAAGCAAGTAATAAACAACTTAGACGAACAGGAGAATAGAAACAGAAGATCCAATATAAGAATTAGAGGTTTAAAAGAGACAGTGGGCCCAAAAGAACTTATAACAACACTACAAAAAATATTCCAGGAAATTACCCAGGACATTAATATAAAAGATTTAATTATTGACCAAGCGCATAGGGTAGCAAGAATAAGGAAACCAGATATAAATAAACCTCGAGATGTTATTTGCAAAATGCATTATGCTCATATTAAGGATAAAGTTATGCTTGCAGTCCGCCAAAGTAAGAATATCCAATTTGAAGGAGGACCTCTCCTGCTCTTTCAAGATATATCAAAATATACATTGGATCACAGAAGAGCGCTAAGGCCCCTGGTGGAGCAACTAATACAAAATAATATTCAATATAGATGGAAATTTCCATTTCAGTTGCAAATTCAAAAGGAAGGACAGACTATATCATTCAGAGATCTGGAGGACTTACCGGAATTTTTTGCGGTTCTAGAAATTTTAGAACTAGCATTACCGGATTGGCCCATAAAATATATGCAAACATTTAAGAAACTAAAAGAGGGTCTCTGAGGGGGAGGGGGGGGAGGGGGGATGAGATGAAAGGATGGGGAAGCGGGGTATAGTAATTGGATAATTCTGAATATTGAGGTAAAATTGAAACGTTGTTTGGGGGTGGGTTTTTTTTTTTTCCCCACAAAGGACAAAATATTTTATACATGTTGCTTGCACTAAGATATTTAAATGAAATATAATTCTTTTTTTTTTTTTTTCCACAAAGGAGAAAATATTTTATACATGTTTGCACTAAGATATTTAAATGAAATGTAATCCTCTTTTTTTTTTTTTTTCCCCCACAAAGGAGAAAATATTTTATACATGTTGTTTGCACTAAGATATTTAAATGAAATGTAATTCTTTTTTTTTTACCTCCTTACACAACACAGAGGAGATAATATTTATCTTTATGTTATAGGCAGTTGTTAGCACTAGGAGATATGTAATGTACACACAGGTTGATAATGATTTTTATAAGTTTATGCACTAAGTGATATGAAAAGGTAATTATGAATGCAGAGGGTACACAGTAAACAGTAGCACAGGATGGGGTTTTTTTTTTTTCTTCCCTTCACATAGAAGAGACAATATTTTATATGTGCTTTTTGTACCAAGACATATAAATGAAAGAGTAGATACACATGTATTTTTCCGAATAATAACACAGAGAAGATAATATTTATATGTACGTTATATCACACTGGGATATATGAAATGTGTTTGGAGGAGATGATATTTGTAAGTTTTATTATGTTATTATTTTGAAATATGTAAGCTTTATGCACAAGGTGACATTAAAAGGAAAATATGAATTAAAGAAGGAGTGTAGGGTGTTTTTTTTTTTTTTAACAAGTATAGAGGAGACAATTATATCATAATTATATTTGCATGTTTCCCCTCGGACAAAAATTTATATTATGAAACAATAAGGTTAAAAGGATAAATATCGTATTTGGGAATTATAATAGTGACCCCCCCCCCCTTACACCCTTCCCCAAGGAAAGAGAGAGAAGGAAGGGAAAGAGAGAGTTGAAGAAAATAGAGATGAAAGAGATCCAAAATAAGAGAAAGAAAAAAGAGATGGTACAATGCAGCAGGAGGTCAGCGATCGAGAGGCGACCCTTGGTCATCAGACTCAAAACCCCCCATAGTAGGGAACTTACTTAGACAGTAAGAAAGACTTTTTTTTTAGTCAAATAGATATAGGGTAGATTGTGTGTGTGGGGAGTGTGAGTGCGGGTTGTTTTTGTCTTTTTGGGGTTGTTCTTTTTTTTTTTTTTGGTCTTTTCCTCTCTTCTTATTGGCCCTACTGGTCCTAAGATATGAAAATATGCTCTTAAAGACCAACAAAACAAAAGTAGGGGTAATCTTTTTCCAGGAGACACATTTCCGTACAGACCACATCCCGAATTTACAAAATAGATTCTACACTACTTGGTATCATGACTCATATATGTACTCAAAATCAAAAGGCGCCTCTATAGCAATACATAAAACAGGTGCTGGAAGAATGGCATAATAAGGATAGAAGAGCAATACTACTCAAACTTAATATATATAGCAAAAAGTATACATTTATTAATATATATTTACCTAATCAAGGTCAACATAAAGTAGGAACACAAATGTTGAAACAGCTTATGGAAAAAGCCGAGGGGATAATAATAATCGGAGGAGACTTTAATTTTGTCCTTGATAGGGAAATGGATACTACAGCACCTTCAATAATACAGTTGGGCAGGGAGAAATTTTTTTTTCTAGAAATTATGGCGAAATATCAGCTGATCGATATATGGAGGGTACTACACCCAACAGAAAAGGATTTCACATTCCACTCAATAGTCCATGAGACATGCCATAGACTGGACTTTTTTTTGATAAACCAAATGGGGATGGCGGTAACTTTATCTACCGAAATAGGTAGTTTGTTATGGTCAGATCATGCGCCAGTATTTTTGGTATTGGACCTGCTTAAGGGTAACAATAATAAGGGGAATTGGAAGCTCAATGATAACCTGCTTCATGATGAGACATGTGTGACAGAAATAAGGAAGGCAATATCAGATTTCTTACATGATCACAGAGAGGATACTACATCTTTGCCGATCAAGTGGGAAACGTTAAAATGTGTAATCCGAGGCCTTTTTATAAAACACGGGGCCAGATTGAAAAAACTAAAAGGCAACAGAATAACTCAACTATTAAAAGAAATACCCAAAATAGAAGCTCAACATAAACGAAATCCAGTGCGTGAAATATTAATAGAGTTAACGGAAATGAAAACAGAACTAAAAACTTTGATAAATGAGCAAACTTTACGTATAAGAGACAGTAACCGTGCCCTATACTATCAACAGGGTAATAAACCAAGTAAACTTCTCGCAAGGGCTTTGCGCCATCGGGGCAATACGCAGCCTATTGTTAAGAGCAAGTCAGAAAAAGGAGATATGAGATACGACCCAAAGGGGATATTGAAGGAGTTTCAGACTTTTTACACAAAACTATATAACATTCCTAACTATGTCACGAATAGTGATTCAGAGGGAATCCAACAAAGTATACACTAAAACAAACAAAATATAAACAAAGTATAAAGTAACACTACGTAAGAGAAACAGCACTTCCTGTATTAGCTCCGACAGAAAGGGTACAATTAGATCAGGACTTCTCATGGATAGAAATACAAAATGTAATCGATGCATTAGTACTGGGGAAAAGTCCAGGCCCTGATGGCTTTACCACAAGATTCTATAAAATATTTAAAGAAGAACTTGTCCCCATTATGAAGCAGGCATTCAACGCAATATCCACATCACTGCCCTTTGTTCCACAAAGTATGCAGGCCTATATTTCGCTTATACCCAAACCAGAGAAGGATCATACCTTATGTGGAAATTATAGACCAATCTCTCTAACAAACATCAACCTGAGATTGTATGCTAAAATAATTGCCAATAGACTCGCCCCATTAATGCCGGTATATATACACTTAGATCAGGTGGGTTTTATAGAGGGAAGAGAAGCAAGAGATAACACTCTAAAAACACTCACATTAGTGGAACATGCACAAAGAGGCTCCATCCCATCCTGCCTATTAGCGATTGATGCTGAGAAAGCATTCGACAGGGTGGGATGGAGCTTCCTTAGAGAGACCTTAGTACAGTGGGGATTGGGTCCTATACTTTTGGATAAAATAATGGCTTTATATAAGAATCCAACAGCTAAGATACGGGCGAATAGCGATGTATCGGAGGTAGTCCCTATAACAAATGGAACCTGACAGGGTTGCCCGTTATCCCAATATTATATATACTGGTGATGGAGCATTTATTAATAGCGATCCGAAAAAATATGGATATACAAGGAATTAAAGTAGGAGATATGGAGTATAAAATGTCTGTATATGCAGACGATATTCTGCTATATATTACAAATCCATTGATATCATTACCAAATTTGATATCTGAATTTATTCGATTTGGTGCATTGAGTAATTTCAAAGTAAACTATAGTAAATCTGAAGCTCTGAATATTAATTTACCAAGCACTATGGTGGAACTCCTTAAAAAAGATTTTTCCTTTAAATGGCAAAAGAATGCAATTAAATATCTGGGTACCTATATCCCTACTGATCTTGACAAATTACAGGAGTATAACTACGTCCCAATGGTGCAAAAAACTATGGGAACGTTACAACAATATGAAAAGGGGATGTTCTCCTGGATGGGTAGAATAAGTATAGTAAAGATGGATATACTGCCCAAAATATTATATATTCTTCAAGCAATACCCATTTTTCCTTTAACAAATACTCTGGAAATATTGCATAGATTAATAGGAAAATTTATCTGGGGAGGCAAGACCCCCAGAATTAAAAGAACTGTGTTAAATAAAACAAAAGAAGATGGGGGCCTCGCCCTTCCAGATATAGATATGTATCTCAAAGCAATAATGATAACTAGAATAGTAGATTGGTTTCACAACAGAGATAATAAACAGTGGGTGAGGCTTGAAGAAGAGACTACAGCTCTTAAGTTAAAATCCCTTCCTTGGATTAAAAGAGCGCAAAAGCCGCCGGAGAAGGATATGCCCTCTCTAGTGATATCAACATTAAAAGCTTGGGACACTATAATAAAAAGAGAGAGCGGATCTACTTATAGAGGCCCTATGACCCCATTATTTAGTAACCCACAGTTTCCACTGACACTTGAATCTAAAACATTTCTTAAATGGAAAAGAAGTGGGGACACTAGGATAGTGGAAACGATGGAAGGGAATAAACTCCTACCATTGGAAATGTTGGGGGTAGAACATAAAAATAAATGGATGCAGTATGGTCTGCTCCAGTGGTACATAGAATCTTTAACAAAGGAGTCCATAATAGATAGGCCTTTGACAAATTTAGAAAAAATTTTCTTGCAAGAACTTAGACCCATTCACGTCTTATCTAAGATTTATAAATATCTAATCTCAGAAAATAATAGACAGAAGTTACCATATGTTAAAAAATGGGATGATATGATAATGACTGTGGGTTATACGCTTACCTTTAGGTGATTGGACACTGGCAACCAATAGTAAGACGGTTCCTCCCATATAACCCCTCCTATACAGGAAGTACCTCAGTTTTGTAGCAAGCAATGACGATCCCAGAAAGAGGGGAGGGACCTCTGTGTCCCGTGATGTACTCCAAGAAAAGGATTTTACAGGTAAGCTGTTTTAAAAATTCGTTTTTCTTTATCGTACATCACGGGACACAGAGCACCATAATAATGACTATGTGGGATGTCCTAAAGCAATGCATCTGAGGGGGGGGGCACATTATCCCTAAGCCCAACGGGCCTGAGACTATAAAGCTGCCTGCAACACGCTGTGGCCAAAAACAGTCTCTTTTTGAGATCTCGCATCCACCTGGTAAAACCTGGAGAACGTATGAACTGAAGACCAAGCGGCCACTTTGCAAACCTGAGGCATAGACACCTGCTGGCGTACTGCCCATGATGCACTAACCCCTCTAGTGGAGTGTGCTCTTAAATCCCGGGTGGAACCCTTCGCTTTAATCCATACGCCTGGATAATAGTCTGACGAATCCACCTGGATATAGTTGAACTCGTTGCCGGCTGTCCTTTTTTAGGACCCTCAGGCAAGACAAAAAAATCAGTCTTCCGAAAGGGAGCTGACATTTCCAAGTAAACTTTCATCGCCCTCACCACATCCAATGAGTGAAGCGACGTTTCCTCCCTAGTTTTAGGGTTTGGAAAAAAGGAAGGTAAAATGATATCCTGATTCAAATGAAATTTGGAAACCACCTTCGGTAGAAAATCCGGACGAGGGCGCATGACCACTCTGTCCTGATGAAGAATCATAAAAGGTTCTTTGCAATTCTGACACCCTTCTATCCGATGTTATAGCCACTAAGACAACTAATTTTCTGGTCAATAGGACAAAAGGGATATGCCTAATAGGTTCACAGGGTTGATCTGTAAGGCTGACAGTACCAAATTTAGGTCCCAAGGACATAAAGGTGGTTTAAGCGGTGGCCTCATGTGTGCTACTCCCTTGACAAAGGTTCGCACCAAAGAATGGGATGCAATTGGTCTTTGGAAAAAAACGATAAGGCCGAAATCTGTCCTTTAATTGTCCCTAAAGGGGAGCTGCAAGTCTACTCCTGTTTGAAGAAAGGCGAGAACTCTTCCAATTGTATACCTACGAGGGTTCCATTTCCTTTTTTCACACCAAGAAATGTATGACTTACTCTATAATAGATAGTTCTAGAAACTGACTTTCTAGCGTTTATCAAAGTGGACAAGACTGAACCCATAACACCACGGTCTTTCAATAGTCTGGTCTCAATAGCCAGGCCATCAAATTCAGCAACCGTAAAGAAGGATGGAATATGGGCCCTTGAGACAACAGGTCTGGACGGCAAGGAAGGACCAACAGGTCCCCTACTGCCAATTTCACAATCTCCGAGTACCATGATCTCCTGGGCCACGCTGGGGCCACCAAGATCACCGGCCTCCGTTCCTCCCGTATTCTGCGTAGTAAGTGCGTCAGAATTTGGATCGGAGGGAAGGCATATATCAGAGAATACTGATCCCAAGGAACTACTAATGCGTCTATCCCGACAGCAAGCGGATCCTTGGTCCTGGATACAAACCTGTCCAGCTTGGCATTGAATCTGGATGCCAGCAGATCCACATCTGGGGTCCCCCAGTATTGGCAGATCTGTAGAAAAACCTTGGGATGCAGGGACCATTCCCCTGGTAACAATTTTTGGTGACTTAGGAAATCCGCCTGCCAATTGTCCCCCCCCCGGAATAAACACTGCCGACAGAAACGGCACATGTTTTTCTGCCCAGGCCAGTATATGATCTACCTGTCTTTGGGCTGCCAGACTCCTGGTACCTCCCTCGTGGTTGATATATGCCACTACTGTGGAGTTGTCGGACTGGACTCTGACAGGAAGACCCCGCAATCTGGACGTCCGGAATCGCAGGGCCAGACGAGCTGCCCAGATCTCCAATAGATTGATGGGCAGAGTCCTTTCTGTCTGGGACCATATTCCCTGAACAGGCGCTTCCTCTATGACTGCTCACCAGCTGAGAAGACTGGCGTCCGTGGTTACAACTTTCCAGGCTACCGGTGAAAAAGATTTCTTTCTTTTTAAGTTGCTGGTTTTTAACCACCAAGATAAGTTCCATAGAACCTGTGGAGATAGAACCATAGGCTGATCCAGGGTTCGAGCTGACTTGTCCCAGGCTTTTAGAATACTGTTCTGGAACACTCTGGAGTGGAACTGTGTATATGGCACTGAGCTGAAAGATGACACCATCTTGCCCAGTAATCTCATGCACAGCCGAATAGAAGGGGTTAGTTCTTTTTTCACCTTCTGTACAAGTTCCACTATGGAGGCGACCTTTAAGGGCGGAAGAAGCACCTTTTCTTGGGCGGTGTCCAAGACCAGACCCAGATACACCAAGGCTTGGGTCGGACAAAGAGCTGGCTTGTCCATATTTAGCATCCAACCTAGGCGTTGTAAAAACCGTACTGTTCTTGACACGTTTTGAACTAGCATGGGGAGAGAGCATTCCCTTAGAAGATCGTCCAGATATCCTACTACGGAGACTCTTTGAGACCATAGGGAGGCCAATATTGGGGCCAAAATCTTTGTAAAGACCCTGGGGGCCGTGGTCAAACCAAAAGGTAGTGGCACAAATTGGAAATGACTGCCCTCTACAGCGAAATGTAAGAACCTCTGATGTGGACCGAATATCGGCACATGAAGGTACGCGTCCTTGATATCTATGGACGCTAAATAGTCTCCCTTTCTCAGAGACTTTATTATTGAACGAACCGACTCCATGTGGAAGGATTGGACATCTACAAAGAAGTTGAGAGCCTTGAGGTCCAAAATGGGCCTTACTTCCCCATTTGGTTTTGGCATGGTGAATAGGTTTGAGTAAAACCCCTTGAATCTTTCCTCCATCTGCGTCAGCAGATGGTATAAAGCTAGGAATAGGCATCTTCTTTTCTCTGGATCCGACTGGACCCTTGAGTACAGAAACCGGTTCGGGGGGATCTCCCGGAACTCTGTTCTGTAACCGTATTTTACAGTGGAAATGACCCATCTGTCTTGAACCAGTTCTTCCCAGGCCTCCCCAAACAGCCGAAGCCTGCCCCCCCCCCCCTCGGGAGAGCGGGGCGCCCCTTCACAAGGTAGACTTGGAGTTGGGCTTGGGTGTTTTTGGGGCCCAGGGTTTCTTCTGACCCTGGGGTCTTTTAAACCCAGATGGCTGAGGCTGTCGATACCGCTTAGGGGAAGAGGCACCAGGTCCTGGAGCATTAGGAATTTTATAAGAGGGTTGCTTCCCTTTCTTTTTAATAGGAAGCAGGGCACTCTTTCCTCCAGAGATCTTTTGGATGTATTTATCCAGATCCTCACCAAACAGGCGCTCTCCATGAAATGGAAAAGCTGTGAGTAGCCTTTTACATGGCGTCTCAACAGACCAGTTCTTTAGCCACAATACTCTGCGCATATGAACTGACAGTAACGCAAAACGAGACATCTGTTGGATTGAGTCTTTCAATGCATCTACCGCAAAACATAAGGCATGAGGGATCTCTGATAACTCCTCAGCAGATTCCTCCTGGCAAGGTATGTTCTTTACCAACTTCTTAAAGCGATCCTTTAGGGATTGGCAAATCCCAATAGCTGCGACTGCTGGCTGAACTGCTGCACCAGCCACCGAAAAGGAGGCCTTTAATAAGGACTCTAGCTTTTTATTAGCCGGATCCTTGAATACCTGGGCATCATCCACTGGACAGGTTAAACTTTTATTCACAGAAGATATGGCAGCGTCCACCAAGGGTGTGCTTCATTTTTTCCTGAACTTCACCTCCATATGATATAATACAGAAAACCTTTTTGGAGGTAAGTATATCCTGTCAGGGTGCTCCCAGTCCGCGTAAACCACCTGCTCCAGTAACGAATGCAAAGGGAACGCTTGGGAAATTTGCTGAGGTCGCAAAGATCCCAAAGTAGAACAGGAGAGTTCAGACTCCTGAACCGGGGGTAACTTAAACCCAATTCGTACCATCTCCATTAGAGATTGGATAAACAATTTTTGGGAATGGGAGGCTGAAATCCCTCACCCGAGGATTCATCAGCCTCCTCTTCCTCTCGGTCCTTTCTGGTTCAAGATCACCTGGACCCATCTGGCTATAAGAGTCCTGGTGCTTTAGTGACCCTCCACTTGGCCCAGGCTCAGGGGAGGGAGATCTATTACGCTTCCTCCCCCCCTGTGTTACAGAGGCAATCATGCCAGCTATTTTGCCCTCAAGGCCCGCTAAGGCAGATGCCAAATCCTCCTTTGTAACTTAAGCCGAGGCAGGTACATTGGTAGTGGCCACTATGCCTGACAAGTCCAATGGCTCAGCCAGGCCAGATGCCGCAAGTCTTTCAGGAGAAACTGAAGCATCAGCATGGGGTTGGTCTCCTACTTTTTGTGGAGGGACTCTTACCCCTGTGCTTGCCTTGTTCCCTATACCTCGTTTTCTGGAAGACATTGCTTACACATGAGGAATAAAAAAGGAGTACTCCCCACAAACTATAACCAGCCTTTAACCTGTCACCACTGTGTCCAAGACCACCAGACTCACGTGCCCAACGATCGCTCTGTGTTTGTCCACGCGCACGCCAGGAGCTCCATGCCTATAAGCACTAGCTTGAGAGTGAGCGCGCGCATCAGCGATCGGTGGCACGCCTACCGCACGGCGCATGCGCCGCCCTGACGCACGCGGGGCACCTGCGACTCACACCGCAGCGGCGCACGCGCACACCGGCGGCTCACACCAGGGGCGCACATGCACGCGGCAGACATGTGGCGCGTGCATGTGCACCTCGCGCACGACAGAATTAAAAAAAGCGCGACAAAACCGGCCTTTTGTAATCTTAGACACAGGTTTAAGGTTTATACCAGCAGTTACAAAGGGAAATACATATATAAATATAAAATCCCAAAGGGAGTACTCACCATCCCAAGCAGCAGGGCCTGTCTTACCAGGCCCAATCTTAGCGCCTCTAAGGACCTTCAGGGACCGGGTCCCCCATATATTGGGGTCCACACCCCTGGACCTGTAAAGCACCCTTTCTGGTTTACCTTGGGCAAGATTGACCAGGAATACCAACTTAATGTGGCCTATATAGGACACATTACAAGCAACACCTCGTTCTTGAACCGAGGTTCGGGTACCATCCACTTTAGCTTTGTTATGTCATCTGAATGGATCCGATTATAATAACGTCCTCAGTGGGACATTCTTTGAAGAAATTTGAAGAGCTTCAACAGCCATGACCATCACCTTCAAGACACTGGCGAAAAAACTGAGGTACTTCCTGTATAGGAGGGGTTATATGGGAGGAACCGTCTTACTATTGGTTGCCAGTGTCCAATCACCTAAAGGTAAGCGTAAAACCCACATAGTCATTATTATGGTGCTCTGTGTCCCTTGATGTACGATAAAGAAAAGGGGTCATTTGGGAGGTATTTCTACTGTTCTGGCATTTTAGGGTCTCAGGAAATTACATAGTCCATCAGTACATTAGGATTGATCAATTTTCAGATGCTGTTTATACCATAGTTTGTGGACTCTATAACTTTCCTACCAGCTAAATAATATACACTGATTTGAGTCATTTTCACCAAAGAAATGTAACAGAATACATTTTGGGCTAAATTTCTGAACAACAATTATTTATTTACATATTTACATCTAGTTCAACCAATAGAAGGAAAAAAAAAATTTTGTGCGGCAACCATTATTTTCCAGCACTGCCTTAACCCTCTTGGGCATGGAGTTCACCAGAGCTTTACAGGTTGCCACTGGAGTCCTCTTTCACTCCTTCATGATGACATCACAAAGCTGGTGGATGTTAGAGACCTTGCGCTCCTCCACCTTCCGTTTGAGGATGCCCCACAGATGCTCAATAGGATTTAGGTCTGGAGACATGCTTGGCCAGTCCATCACCTTTACCCACAGCTTCTTTAACAAAGCAGTGGTCATCTAGGAGGTTTGTTTGGGGTCGTTATGTTGAAATACTGCCCTGCGGCCCAGTCTCTGAAGGGAGGGGATCATGCTCTGCTTCAGTATGTCATAGTACATGTTGGCATTCATGGTTCCCTCTAAGAACTGTAGCTTCCCAGTGTTGGCAGCACTCATGCAGCCCCAGACCATGACACTCCCACCACCATGCTTGACTGTAAGCAAGACACACTTGTTTTTGTACTCCTCACCTGGTTGCTGCCACACACGCTTGACACCATCTGAACCAAATACGTTTATCTTGGTCTCGTCAGATCACAGGACATGGTACCAGTAATCCATGTCCTTAGTCTGCTTGTCTTCAGCAAACTGTTTGCAGGCTTTCTTGTGCATTATCTTTAGAAGCGCCTTCCTTCTCAATTTCTTAGGAGGCCCTACGGCAAGTCTTCACTAAATTTCCCTTTAAAACAGTTTCCACTTCCATCCGATACCTCAGAATCCAAATACCCAAAGAAGGGTCCCAACTGTTCTCCCTGAACTTCGCTCCCCTTCTGCTTAGAACCAAGACAGATCTCTCAAACTACACAAAGAAACGCCTATCATGGCTAGGCAGAGTGAATGCTCTAAAAATGGACGTCCTCCCTCGGATTCGCTATTTGTTCCAGACAATTCCCATACCCTCCTGGTTCTTTCAGAAGCTCCGCCAACTGTTTTCCTCCTTTATATGGAAGGGGGATCGTCCTCGGATATGCTATGAGACTCTATTGCTCCCCAAGATTCGTGGTGGAGCTGGAGCTCCACATGCCTCTATATACTATAGAGCAGCTGTACTCACACGTATACTTAACTGGTTCCACCATTCCTCCACCAAATTATGGGTACAAATAGAGAGCCATCTTAATCCAATAGATCTCCGTCCCTTGCCGTGGATGCCCGCTGAATTTCTGAAGGGCGGGATATCCCTTGGCGATCTCACCCGACAAACTATACAAATATGGACCCGAATGAATTCCTCCAAGACTATCTCCACTAAAAGGACTCATGACACCACTGTTTGGGACTCCGGCTTTTCCACCGGCCCAACAGGGAGTGAGTTTTGGACCTTGGTGTAAGGAGGAACACAGACGACTTGCCAAAGTCCTACATTCAGACTCCTCTCTGACTACAGACATTCCCTCCGGCCCATCTCCTCAGAATTCGACGCATTGGCTGCAGAGGCAACAAGTGATATCCTACATTCGTACCTTCCCATCCCTGCCTGATATACTTACTGACTTAACAGAATTGGAGAACATGCTGCTTCAAACCGACCCCCCTACGCATGTGGTCTCCCAACTATACTCTCTCCTACATATGGTTTCTAATCCCGATCTCCCCCCCATACACACAGGCCTGGAAGGAAGATCTGGTTCACTCCATTTTACCTGTTGACTGGCACAAGTGCTTAATTTTGACTCACAAAATATCCTTAGCCTCCAAAGCACAAGAAAAACGGTTCAAGTTATTGACCCGTTGGTACAGATATCCCTCGACTTTACACTGGATAAACCCGGCGCTCCCAGATACTTGCTGGCGTTGCTCGTCATCCAAGGGAACATTACTCCACATTTGGTGGGAATGCCCCCCTGTGCAGAGGTTCTGGCAAAAGATCCTTGACCTGTACTGCAGACTCATGGCGACCTCAATCACACCGTCTCCTGGGTTAGCTCTGCTATCTATGCTCCCTGGACCGCTTAAATCGGTAAAAAAAGACATTCTGCGCCACTTTCTGGCATCAACTAGAATGGTTCTGCCCAGACACTGGAAGTCAACGAACATGCCTTCCCTGGGGGATTGGGCAATTGAAGTGGACCGAATCAATAGCTTAGAACGAATGTTGTCGCAGGAAATGGGTAATGAGGAGCAATTCTCCAAGACCTGGACCTCATGGTCTATGTTTCATTATTCCTCAGAATTTATTTCTTGGGCTGCAGAGGACTCCACAAACACAACTGTCTAACCTAAGTGGAATGTCTCCCTCTTACTATCTACCTACCTACCATACTGCCTTGACCCCTCTATCCTCATCTTTATCCCTCTTTTCACTTCATATGTTACAGTGTTACACAACCACCCAAACCATAATCTTTAGTCTCATCAGACAGACATAGTTACACACATAGAGTTTCACCCTAAGAGAAATCGCGATTAGCACATCAACAAAAGCCCTAGCATATTTCTAATAAGTGGGCACCGCTCATTGAGTGGATAATGGTGCTCACTGACCCTTAATAAGTCATGATAGAAGATATAGCTACACAGGCTTGTATATCAAACTAACTTAATTGAAGCTAACAAATTCCATACTCCATGAGACGCTATGGCACTAATATTAAAAAGATGTATATCTCTTTATATGTGTTATTGAATGACATATTTGTGTACTGTACACTTTTCCTTTCTCAATAAAATAAGATTGAATTAGAAGAGGCTTCCTTCTGGGACAACAGCCATGCAGACCAATTTGATGCAGTGTGCGGCATATGGTCTGAGCACTGACAGGCTGACCCATTCAACCTCTGCAGCAATGCTGGCAGCACTCATACTATTTCCCAAAGACAACCTCTGGATTTGACGCTGAGCACGTACACTCAACTTCTTTGGTCGACCATGGCAAGGCCGGTTTGAGGAGTGGAACCTGTCCTGTTACACCGCTGTATGGCCTTGGACACCGTGCTGCAGCTCAGTTTCAGGGTCTTGGCAATCTTCTTATAACCTAGGCCATCTTTATGAAGAGCAACAGTTTTTTTCAGATCCTCAGAGTGTTCTTTGCCATGAGGTGCCATGTTGAACTTCCAGTGACCAGTATAAGAGCGTGAGAGCGATAGCACCAAATTTAACACACCTAGACATTAATGGCTGTGTTGGCTTATCTTGAGGGGACAGCAAATTTACACTGTTATACAAGCTGTACACTCACTACTTTACATTGTAGTAAAGTGTAATTTCTTCAGTGTTGTCACATGAAAAGATATATTAAAATATTTACAAAAATGTGAGGGGTGTACTCACTTTTGTGAGAAGCTGTATCTGTAGACAGAGAGAATAATATCTGTTCTAAAAACATGAAAACGTTACACATTACTAGCATTGTAACAAAAAAAAGGAATATGAAGCAACATAAAAAACCAGCAAGGACAATTTATTTTAGGAATTAAAGAGTTTATCTCAAAATTAAAATGTATGTTTTTGTGAAAGTAACAGTTATACAATGAGAATCAATGGTTGAAACTTGCATTTATATATAAATAGCACAAAGTTTGCTAGCTCTCACAAATTCCCAGTCGGGATCGCTTGTTTGGCATTCCCACATTTTGGAATTTACTATAGCACGGGGCTAAAATGAAATGAGAGTAGAATTGTGACTACCGTCCTTCAGTCTGGGTATGCACAGTTGTGTCAGTACAGAGTTCTAAAAACAGGGGGAATTTATCTCTTCTCAGACTTTCAAGCATATTTCTGCTTTTACAACAATATTTCAAGAAATTTAAAAGCAGATCATCTCCAAACAATATACCACATGTTTAGGAACCATTTAATCTATGAGATTAAGCTCTAAATATTATTTCCATGTGCAATTCCCGTCAGGGCCGTCTTTAATACTGATTGGACCCTGGGCAAACATTTTCTTGGGCCCCCCCTCCCCAATACAATTTTGCTCTCCACCTGCTCTGAGACATACAATAAATAGCTGCTAGACTTAAAATCAGTTTACTGTATCAGATCAGGCAGTGATTGGTTGCCAGAGGTTACAGTGTATCATTACCACTTACTGACTGGTTGCTAGAAGTTACAGCACACATTGCGGCTCACTGATTAGTTGCTAGATGTTACAGCACATGATTTCTGCTTGTTGATTGGTTGCTGTAGATTACTGTACAGTAATACTGCTCACTGATTGGTTGCTAGAGGTTACAGCACATCATCTCCTCACTGCAGGGGGCAAGATATAAATATGAATGCTGCCCGTATTTACATATCTATGCTGCCAAATGCAGCTATTTATATATGAATGCCGCCGCTATTTACATATGAATGCCGGTTATTTACATGTAAACACAGGGTCTGCAGGTGAGTCATCTGTACACAACAATGGGGCAGAGCTGGCAGCATTAGTAGCAGCACTTCACACTGAGATATCAGGACACAGCAAGGGACTAAAACTTCAAGGGACAAGGGAATTTAAACAGGGATAGTTGGCAAGTATGAGGCAGCTGCTTTGGCCCCCACAAAAATGACAGGGCCCAGGACAGCTGCCCCTTTTGCCCTGCCTTAAATACGGCCCTGAATCCCGTGCTATTACCATGACTACTGATTTAGTCGGTCACTGATTGCGACTATTTATTCCCTGCGTGCTATAGTGAATACCTTTTCCGACTAGATTTTGTCATTCTCTATGGATTTTAGTAATTTGTGACCATTTGTTCCCCCATTTGCCGACTAGGTGCTATAGTAAATAAACCCCTATATGTCCCATATTCAATGTAGAGATAGGCTAGAGTTAGGGACTGCTCTTTGCAGTGGGGCCTTGCTGCAGCTTGGTGCATATGCAACAAAAAATGCTGTTTTAACACAAATGGCTAAAACAGTTTGGGGTGTTTTTTTAGCAGAGTGTGCTGGAGAAATGTTTGTATTGTTTTCTAATGTAACAGGCACTAATGTAGGTTTTGAATCCCTAAAGTACATTTATTAGGAGATAATAAAAAGAAATTGTCAAGCGTAAAAAAAATAGTGGGCAGTATACAAAGCTTTTAACATGTTGTATAAAATTGTTACAGTTAGTGGGCATTTATGGGTAAGTAGGAATATCTGGAAACTTTAGCTTCCTTCTCTAAGACTGACCATTAACCATAAACATACTGTCAGTGGGATGTACAGTAGGTTAACCCAATAATGTTGCTAAATGTTTCAGCATGCTAGACAATTGGTAATAACCACACTATAACCTTTCTTTTTGAGTCCTTTTACTGTGCGCAGACATTGAGCCAGGAGCAATTGTCACCACAAGTAATAATGAATAGAAACGGTTTGGAGGGCGGATCTTGTGTATAACATCTAAACTGCCTATAGACAGTTGAAGTGGCTCCAAAGCCAGTAACAGTGGGGTTGATTTACGAAAGCCGTGTGCCATCAGTAGAGGCGCAAGGTACATATCCATATTTACGAAATGGTGCACCGGTAACAGAGAGCGAATCCCCCATATCTCTAGTCGTCTGTCCAGGACAGCACTAGAGAGATAGGCTCCACCTCCGGAGGCAGGAAACACATCACCAGATCTTTAAAGGGTGGCTCCCGTCCCTTCTTCCTCAGTCTTTGTGTTTTCTCCACCGGAGGAGGAGGCTAGATTGGAGCTCTCCTTTACCTGAACCTGGGACTGCCCATGGGAGAAGGGGAAGGAGGTCTGCGTACCTGGCGGCATGGTCTAGTGTGACAGGCATCTGGGTCCCCCGGCCAGGCTAATGGTGAGCTGGTGCCAGCGTCCTCCTCCTTGGTAGCCCGGGGAGGGCTGGTGTTCCCCGTCTGGCTGCCGGATTCGATTGTGTCTGGCGTGGGTCAGGTGGGGGGCGGCATGGGCCTCAAGTTCCAGCCTATGAAACGCAGGAGGAGGGCGGGGACTTCCGGCGCATCACTTCCGCTCCCGGGTCACGCGGCGAGCATGGATGACGGAGCCAGGGCGGTTTGTTTGCCAGCCACAGGATGGAACAGTGCTGCACCACAGCTGTCTACCTGAATGCAAAGAACGGACAGCATGGATCCAGCTGAACCATGTGGCAGTGGAGCCGAACCAGCTCAGGTAGGCAGACACAGGGGTGCCTTGGATCTACAGGGCTGGGGTGGGGGTGATGGACTACTTATGTGGTCCGTTTTTTGAGTCCCCCCCCCTCTTTTTTAGACAGTATTCGGACTAATGAGTCTTGCCAATCCTGTCAGCGGCTGGTGGGGGTGCACATAGGTGTTGTTGAAGGACATCCTAGTTTGCTAAGGTTTTATGCTGACGGTAGTTTGTCTTTTGTTTCCCTTCCTTTTTCCTCCTTCTCTTCTCTCTTTCTCTTGTCTTTGGCTCTGCCCAAAGAACCGAAGAGGTCAGGGGGGAAGAAGAGGTGTCCCTCATGTACAAACAAATTTAAGGAAGGGTGGACCAAGCCCCTCTGTAAACCGTGTTTTGACAAATTAGTTTACAGGGAGGCCATGGGGGCCTGCAAGGAATTGATTTATGGTGTTCAGAAAGAAAAGAAGACCATTAAGACAATGCTGGCAAACCTTGAAACCACAAAGCAAGTTCCCTCCACTTCTGCCCCAGAGGAGGGTGATGAATCAGGGGGAGAGGAATCAGATTCTTTGGATGACCCAAGTGAGGTGGCATCATCCAAAGATATTCCGAGCCAAGGGACAAGTTCACCCAGATACAGGCTCTCACTCGAGGAGGTTGATGCCTTATTGTGGATGATCTACGAGATGCTTGAAATTAAAGAAGAGCAGGTCTTCTTGTCTTTACCTGACCAGATGTATCAGAAGGATGACCAAACCAGGGTTTTTCCAGTATACAGCGCACTGGTGGACTCGATTAAAAAAGAGTGGGTGGAACCGGGGAAAAAAAATGTTTTTTCCCAAAAGTTTGAAGAGGAGATTCCCCTTCAGTGAGGATTCCACCTGTGTTTGGAACAAGGTGCCCAAAGTAGATGCAGCCTTCTCCCAGTGCGCCAAATCAACAGACCTCGCATTTGAGGACATGGGTGTCCTTAAGGAACCCATGGACAAGAGGATGGAGGTACTGCTGAAAAGGTCATGGGAAGTAGCCATGGCAAACCTAAAACCTGCGATGGCTACAACAATAGTGGCTCATAATTTGGAGGTCTGGCTGGACCAATTACAAGGTCATTTGGAAAGTGGGACCTCTAGGAAGGAAATTTTGAATTCCCTTCCCATGCTGCACAAAGCAGCCCGCTATATGGCAGATGTACCTGCCTAGTCTGTCAAACTATCAGCAAAGACTGCTGCCCTTATAAATTCATCTCGCAGAGCGTTATGGTTAAAATCCTGGTTGGGGGACCCGGCCTCAAAAGTTAGGCTGTGTGGTATCCCATTTGAAGGAGACCTCTTGTTTGGACAGGATCTAGAAAAAGTCCTAGATCGCACTGCAGACAAGAAAAAGGCTTTCCCTACCAAGACTAATAAAGTACCAGAGAAACGTTTTTTTTCGTCCTCAAAGACAAGGGCAGTCACAAGGACAGACCTCTAAGGGGTCAGCTATTAAAAAACAGCGGGGAAGGGGAAAACAGAAAGGTGTTCCATTTTCCTCTCCTAAAAAAAGACTAAATCCCAGTGACTTGGTTCCCGTGGGAGGGAGACTGGGGAAGTTCCTCCCACAGTGGGAAAAGACTATGCTTTTATAGTGAGGCTAATCAGGGAGGGCTGTCGAATACAATTCAAAGGCACTCCGCCCATGAGGACGTGTGTCACCACGCCTCCCAGGGATCCTCAGAAGGCGACGGCTTTGCTGTCGCAAATTGGGGACTTGGTAGATCAGCGGGTTCTTGTTCCAGTGCCACGGCAAGAAGTAAACCATGGTTACTACTCTCACGCTTTTGTAGAGAAGAAACCATCAGGCAAATTCCGTCTAATATTGAATTTGAAGTTACTAAACAACTGGGTAACATACAAAATATTCCGGATGGAAACAATCTTCTCTGTAAAGTCAATTCTTCCCCCAGATTGTTTCATGGCCTCCCTCGATCTGAGGGATGCCTATCTACACGTCCCCATCCATGAGGACTCTCAAACATTTTTGAGGATTGCAATCCAGTGGGGAAAGCAGGTCCGACATTTTCAGTTCAGGGCCCTACCATTCGGCCTATCCTCATCCCCTGGGATTTTTACGAAAATCCTGGCGGAAGCTTTGGCTCCCCTGAGATTGAAAGGGATCTCGGTCATACCATATTTGGACGACTTTTTATTCTTTGTCCCCTCCGAGCTCCAATTACAGGGAGATCTGGGGGCAGCCATTTCCTTTTAAAAAAAAACTGGGGTGGTTGATAAACAAAGAAAAGTCAAACTTAATCCCGACACAAGTCTTACAGTACCTGGGTTTCCTGGTGAACTCAGTGGCACAAAAGATTTATCTCACAGAGGAGAAGGTGCAAAAGGTGAAGGCGACTGCAACCTTTTTGCAAAACAATCAGGCAGTTTCCCTCCGCTCAGCTAGGTCAGGTCTGGGTTTTCTGGTAGCAACAATTCCTGCGGTCCCATGGGCAAGGGCCCATTTCAGGTGTCTCTAGGCCAATATCCTGAACAGCTGGAACGGAGCACAGGAATCGCTAGACACAACCATCAGCCTATCTTCAAAGACCAGAAGGTCTCTGTGGTGGTGGAGGAAAGAGGAGAACCTGGTGCAGGGTCTATTGTGGTCTTTTCCAGTGTCTGTCTGTATCACCACAGATGCCAGTGCTTGGGGCTGGGGGGCCCATTGGGGGTCAAAAATAGCCCAAGGGCGCTGGGAGAAAGTACAGTACAAAGGTCAGCCAACTGGAGAGAGTTACAGGTGATCTGGGAAGCGCTAAAAACATTTTCCAGAGATCTGAAGGGTAACCACATACAGGTCCTCTCGGACAGTGTGGTAGCAATCTCTTATCTAAACAAGCAAGGGGGAACAAGATGTCCGTCCTTAATCAGAGTAACAAGTATCATCTTGTATTGGGCCGAGAGAAACCTGAAGTCAGTATCTGCAGTCCATCTGAGAGGAGTGGACAACCACCTGGTGGACTTTATGAGCCGACACCAAGTGTGGGAGTCAGAATGGTCACTAAACAGCGAGATCTTCCAGCTAATAGTACAGAAATGGGGTCTCCCAGAGGTGGACTTGTTCGCCAACAGAGCAAATGCCCAGGTTCCAGTGTACTTCTCGCTAGAAAGAGAAGCAGGGGCCAAAGGGATAGACGCCTTGGCCCAGAGGTGGGCCTTTCCCACTTGCTATGCCTTTCCCACATTCAAACGTATTCCTCTAGTCCTGAGGAAATTTCTTCAAGAACGGACCACGATGATATTAGTGGTTCCGTATTGGCCGAAGAGGCTGTGGTTTTCCACACTGTTACACCTGTCAGAGGAGCCTCCCCTCATGCTGCCCGAGAGGAAGGATCTGCTTTCCCAGGGCCCAGTTCTGTTACCAGAAATACAGACTCTAAAATTATCAGCTTGGTGTCTGAAGAAAGTCTCTTGAAGTCTAAGGGGCTCTCGGACAGGGTGGTAAACACAGTTCTTTCTAGTAGAAAGAAGGTAACCCAAGCGATTTATGTTAAATTTTGGCCTTGTCTGTTTTTTTAGAGCAACCCCTGGCGTTAGACCCGCTAGTAAGCAGGTTCTTTAAGGGGTTAGCCAGAATTAGACCTGTTCCGTTTAAGATTTTGCCAAAATGGGACCTGTCGACAGTACTACAGGGTTGGATAAAATGGTCACAGGAAAAAGAGCTGTCCTTGAAATGGGTCACGCTCAAAACGATCTTCTTAGTGGCCATATCCACAACCAGACGCATTAGCAAAGAGCCTTTTTTGCAAGTTTTTGAAGACAGACCCAGGGTTTTTGCCTAAAGTAGTCACAAAATTCCATAGAACTCAGGAAATTGTTTTGCTGTCATTCTGTGGGTCCCCAACCAATCCAAAGGAAATAGAATTCCACCAACTGGATGTGAGAGCCTGTGTCTTACGGTATCTAGAGATGTTGAAAAGCATTAGAAAATCCAATGCTCTATTCATTTTACATGCGGGAAAAATTGGGGTCCCAAGCTTCAAAAAAACCAATCGCAAGATGGATTAAACAAGCTATTGTGGAAGCTTACAAAATTATGAAAACGGAATGTCCCTTTTACCCCATGGCTCACTCCACATGGGCACTATCGGCTTGTTGGGCGGAGCGAGCTGGAGCGACACCAGAACAAATCTGTCGAGCAGCAACATGGTCAAACAACTCGACTTTCATGAAGCACTATAGATTGGACCTTACCTCAGAGCAAGACCAAGCATTTGGGAAAAAAGTCCTCCAAGCGGTAGTCCCCCCCTAATCTGGTAAGTTCTCGTTGATCCTCTCTAGTGCTGTCCTGGACAGACTACTAGAGAAAACTAGAGTTAGACTTACTGGTAACTCTGTTTCTAGGAGTCGTCCAGGACATTAGGGATTCCTCCCCTACTTGTTTTTTTAACTTTGGACAAGTATTTTTGTTGTTTCAGAAGTCGTTCCGGGGAAGTTCTCAGTTAAAGACTGAGGAAGAAGGGATGGGAGCCGCCCTTTAAAGATCTGGTGATGTGTTTCCTGCCTCTGGAGGCGGAGCCTATCTCTCTAGTGCTGTCCTGGTTGACTCCTAGAAACAGAGTTACTGGTAGGTCTAACTCTAGTTTTACTATAGCAATCTCGGCGCATGGGAGAATGTGATCTGTGCACCACTATGGACATGGCGCACAGTATCTCCAAATCAATATTGAAAGAAGATGGTGCCAGAGGTGCCAATATTATAGGAAGTTTAGTAACAAAAGGCAAAGTAACAAATATGCCCAAAATAGTATGAGAAAGTAACTTTTTCGGAGAAAGCCTGCTGTGCCTGCAAGTACGTATAGAACTGCGCGAGATCAATGTAAGCTCTGTGCATACGCAAGCGGCTCCTGCGCTCGTTCACATGTGTTCGTTCACTGCTTGGCCAAAATTTTAGTAAATGTTAAGCAACATACATACAATTGCATGGGTTAAACGGGCGCACTTCTAAACCTGACAATTTTTTTTTTTTACGCTGGTTCACCTTTATGTATTTTTTTAAGGGGATTTGCACACAGGTCATGTTAGCATGTTACGTTGCCAACATGTGACATGCACCTAAAATGATGTAAAAAGACTCTTGCTCCTCTAGCTCCCCCTAAAAGGGCATTTAACCTCCCCCCTCTAATGCATATGATTTCCTTGGGCTAGCTTTTAACCACTTACATTGTAACCAATATAGGGCATTTTCACCCCCTGCCCATACCAATTTTCAGCTTTGAGTGCTGTAACATTTTGAATCACAATTGCGCAGTCATACGAGACTGTACCCATATGACATTTTTATCATTTTTTTCCCCACAAATAGAGCTTTCTTTTGGCGATATTTGATCACCTCTGCGGTCTTTATTTTTTTCACTATAAACAAAAAAAGTGTCAATAATAAATATCCCAATTTAAAAAAAAACAAAAAACTAATTTCTGCCTCAGTTTAGGCTGATATGTATTCTTCTACATATTCTTGGTAAAAAAAAATCACAATAAGTGCATATTGATTGGTTTGCGCAAAAGTTATAGCGCCTACAAAATAGGGGATAGCTTTATGGCATTTTTTATTTTTATTTTGTTTTTACTAGTAATGGCGGCAATCTGCGAATTTTATTGGGACTGCAATATTGCGGCGGACAAATTGGACACTTTTGACACATAATTGGGATCATTGACAATTATACAGCAATCAGTGCTATAAATATGCACTGATTACTGTATATATGTCACTGGCAGGGAAGGAGTTAACTCTAGGGGGATGAAATGTTTTACCTAGGGAGTGATTCTAACTGAGGGGGGAGGGGACTGACTGGGGGAGGTGACCGATCGGTGTCCCTATATACAAGGAACACACGATCTGTCTCCTCTCCACTAACAGGACGTGGATCTGTGTGTTTACACACACAGATCCACGTCCCTGCTCTGTGACAAGCAATCACGGTCGCCTGGCAGACATCACGGCCACCAGGCACGAGCATCAGCTCCCGAGTGACGTGGCAGGCGTGCTCCCCCTAGACGGCTGGGAAGCTGAGGACGTCATATGATGGCCGCCCAGGATGAGAGAGCCACCTTTCAGCCGTCATATTACTATGGGAAGGGAAGTGGTTAAAGGTGAACTCCACACTCCATTCTCCAATGCTCTTGTCTCCCACCTCTAATCATTTGCTTTCCATGGGCTAACTTTTGCTTTTACGGAAGCCTAGCTGATTCCGCTGTTACTGTCTTACAAGCGCTGTTTTTATCTTTGGAAATGTGAGTGTAACTTATATTTTCTTATTAAATTTCATTCATTCCATACGGAATTACGCTATGTGTGCCCTCCTTTTTCTTTTCTCATCTAATGGTTGGGCTGTCTGCCCTTTATATTGTCCTATCTGCTGATATCCACTGTTCTGAACATCCCCATTGAGATTAAAGATGGCCATACACCATACAATTTTATTATTCAATTTCCTTAAAATTTACCTTCAACTGTATAGTACAAGGGCCTGCCTGATTACACACAAATTTCAAGTGCTTAGATTTGACCTTATATTATATGGTTTTGGTAAATTTAAAGAAAATCTATAGAAGAAAATTGTATAATGTATGGCCAGCCTTAGCCTTTGCTGTGAGCCTGAACCATCCCTGTTACCTCACAAATGCCTGATTGACTCATTAGGTGTACACCTATCTGAGTTCAATCATTCCGGTAAGCGATTGGTGACTTTGGTGGTGGATCTTCTATCAATTTTCACTAATTATGTGACATTTACAGTCTGATATATTATTGTTTCGATACACCTGGATTGTTTTTTTCATTTCAATGGACTACCTTGCTGTGTGTTTGGCTAGGGGTTTGTTAGTGTGTGGGAGGGGCACAAAATTTATATATATATTAATTACAAGATGCTGTTTTTTTTTTATTTCCTTGCGTGTCCCCCTCGGATCTCCAGCAACTGCACTTCTAAGTGCACTTGTAATGCAAAGGGATTTGCCTTTAGTAAATAAACCCCAAAGTCCAAGATACCTAATAATTAGGGGTGTACACAGCAAAATGCTAGAGTGCAATCTACCTAATGGGGACACTATTCAGATTGACCTGTCTGTCCCCAAGGAAAGACATTGGTAGGGTTTTACCCTCACTATCTGTTTGGCTATGTGACAAGAAGTAAATAAATTTGAAGGAGAAAGTGGTAAAATTTGGGAGGTGTCTTCACAGACATCCAGACATCCCCAAAGACCGCAGCTTTCAGCTTTCAGCACTGTAACATTTTGAATCACAATTTTGTGGCCATGCAAGACTGTACAAATATGACATTTTCATCATTTTTTCCCCACAAATAGAGCTTTCTTCTGGTGATATTTGATCACCTCTGCTGTCTTTATTTTTTGCGCTTTAAACAAAAACAAAAGTGTAAATTTTGAAAAAATAAACACAATATTTTTTACTTTTTGCTATAATAAATATCCCAATTTAAAAAAAAAAAAAAATACATTTCTTCCTCAGTTTATGATGATATGGTAGGGTTTTACCCTCACTTCCTGTTTGGCTATGTGACAGGAAGTAAATAAATTTGAAGGAGAAAGTGGCAACATTTGGGAGGTATCTTCACCCTATCAGGGGTGCAGACATCCCCAAAAACTGACAAGACTTCTAATCCCTCTGCACTCTATCCCCAAGCAAAAATAAGAAAGGATTTCATTCAGTTTAACTTTGTAAAGACACGTTCCTAAGTTCAACTGTCAATGGCCCATTTAGACCTTGTTTAATAGAAAACACCAGTTGCCTTTCACTAGAAACATTTGTTAGTCCAGTCCTGGAAATCTGCATCTACTTTACTATTAATTTCCATAAAAATTGGGTTCCTGCAGCTAGATGTGGCCAAACGAGGTACGAGCTGGATTCTCATCACAGGGGTCACAGGGTCTTTATTAGGGAGCATGGTTGCAGTGGAGGAGCACCCCAGACGAAGTCTATTGAGACAAAACACGTCGGGAGGACTCCACTGCCGCCAGTATTTTTTCCAAAACGCTTTTTTTACTACTTAAATGTAATGTGTTTACTATTTTAATACATTTTTTTCTGCTTACGGAATTACACTATATGGCCCCTTTTCTCATCTTATATGGGCTAACTTTCCTGGATGCATACCACCTTTATGGAGAAAACCTTCTACCATTAAACCCTGGGTGACTCCAGACTTCCATCGGTGTGGACCCTCAAGTCTCTTCTTCCATTGCCGGAGGCAATACAAGCACATTTGACTCATAGAACGTACGTTCTTTTGGGTCCACAGTCTCTGTTAAGCCTACAATTTACTTGGGTGGTGGTACTATCACAAATCACCTTTCATCTATCCCATTGGTTATTCACAAGGTGAACAGGACTGCCTATTTTGAATATGGACTGTGAATAATCACTACACGGAAGCGAATATAATTTTGAGATCACTAGAGACTTTATTATTATTTTACTACATGAAATGTTCACTGTATTTAGTAATATATAATTTTCACAGTTTCACGTTGAAATTATTTGAGGCTATTTAACATAATACTATAGCGCTACACTTTGATGCACATGTGATTTTGAACAAATTATCTATTTATTGTGTTGGCTGCTAAATTTTGAGCAGACGCAGGGTTTACGAACTTGCTTTATGTGCAAGCACAGCATAATTATCGTACGCATTATGGCAGACTCACCTATTAGTCTGCACTCCTCCAGTATTACCAAGTTCCACTTTTATTGTCACTTTTCTGCCACTTTTCTCTTTGGCCATTGGGTGGCAACTAATCATGTAACCCCTGTGCATACACACTGATGTTACATATTCCTAGCACAGATCACACCAGAAATGAGCTGGTAGAAGCTGAAAATGAGCTGGCAGTGTTTACTGCATTATATATGCTCTGCAAGCAGTGTGCATTAAAGTGTTTGTAAACCTAGTTACATCACTTTTACCTACAGGTAAGCTTATAATAAGACTTACCTGTAGGTACTGGAAATATCTCCTAAACCTGCACGGTTTAGGAGATATTTACCATATACGATTGTGCCGACGTCATTGGTGTATGCACACTGAAGAAAGGGCATGATCGTGCCATTTCTAAATGACCAGTGACGTGACCGGCAGCTCCCGCACGCATGCGCGGGATTGACGTCACGTGTCTCCGGCCAGTCACAGAGACCTGGAGTCTGTGGCCCCTGAAGGAAGAGGGGTGAAGATTGATGCGGCCACCAGCGCAGACATCGCGGGCTTCGTTTGCAGGTAAGTGCAACATAATTGGCTAGTATACGATGCACAGTAGCCTATTTTGCTTTTACTTTGCAGGGGGAAAAAGAGGACGTAAAATCCATCAGGGTTTACTTCCTCTTAAAAAGTGTGAAATGCAAGGGGAAGGAGTTTTTTGGGTTTTTTTTGGGAGAAGTGACTTTGCGTGTCTCTTCTGCCAAAAAAAAACTACTATCAACCTACTATCATTTTTTAATTTATTGACTTTAATTCCAATTCAAGTGGTGGGCTCTTTTCTTTTTGGTACACATACAGTAACTGATAAACTGTACAATTTTCATAAAATGTTAAAGTGGTAGTAAATTGCGGCCCTTTAAAAAAAAAAAGAAAAAAACCCCTGCAAGACAATGGCATAATGTGCTAGCATACAACACAAAAATAACACCGCTCTGAACTACGATAGCCGGATAACAGGTAACTGGTAAATTTGGCACACCCAGAATCCAGGTGCTCTAGGGCTCAGGATGTCCTTCTTACATCCAAATAGGCAAACTTGAGAAAAACTGAAGGAAGAGCATTTGGCAGTTGACACAGTTCCCCATAAACGTTTACTGTACAAAATAAGGTTAGTTGGCATGGACCATATGGTGAGTACATGGTTTGAAAACTGGCTACTGGGGAGAGTTCAGAGGGTGGTGATAAATGGGGAATACTCGGAATGGTCAGGGGTGGGTAGTGGGGTCCCACAGGGTTCTGTGCTGGGACCAATCCTGTATAATTTGTTCATAAACGACCTGAAGGATGGGGTAAACAGTTCAATCTCTGTATCTGCGTACAATACTAAGCTAAGTAGGACAATAACTTAGGATGTGGAAACCTTGCAAGAAGATCTGAACAAATTTATGGGGTGGGCAACTACATAGCAAATGAGGTTTAATGTAAAAATGTAAAATAATGCATTTGGGTGGCAAAAATATGAATGCAATCTATACACTAGGGGGAGAACCTCTGGGGGAATCTAGGATGGAAAAGGACCTGAGGATCCTAGTAGATGATAGGCTCAGCAATGGCATGCAATGTCAAGCTGCTGCTAACAAAGCAAACAGAATATTGACATGCATTAAAAAAGGGATTAACTCCAGGGATAAAGCGATAATTCTCCGACTCTACAAGACAAGTCCGGCTTCACCTGGAGTATGTTGTCCAGTTCTGGGTGCCAGTCCTCAGGAAGGATGTACTGAAAATGGAGCGAGTACAAAGAAGGGCAACAAAGCTAATAAAGGGTCTGGGGCATATTTGTTATGAGGAAAGGTTGTGAGCACTAAACTTATTCTCTCTGGAGAAGAGACGCTTGAGAGGGGATATGATTTCAATTTACAAATACCATAATGGTGACCCCACAATAGGGATAAAACTTTTTTTGCAGAAGGGAGTTTAACAACGCACATGGCCAGTCATTAAAATTAGAAGAAAAGAGGTTTAACCTTAAACTACATAGAGGGTTCTTTACTGATATGCCCCGTACACACGGTCGGACATTGATCGGACATTCCGACAACAAAATCCTTGGATTTTTTCCGACGGATGTTGGCTCAAACTTGTTTTGCCTACACACGGTCGCACAAAGTTGTCGGAATTTCCGATCGCCAAGAACGCGGTGACGTCAAGCACGTACGACGAGACTAGAAAAGGCCGGTTCAGAACCAAGCGCGGCACCCTTTGGGCTCCTTTTGCTAATCTCGTGTTAGTAAAAGTTTGGTGAGAGACGATTCGCGCTTTTTCAGACTCGTGGCTTTCAGATCGTTTTCTGCCGTTCAGTTTGTGCTTGTGGGTTTGTATCTGCTCTTCAGTGCGTGCAGTCAGTTCGTATTGGAGTTTTCTGTGCGATCTTGTCCGCTCGTTGCTGTTTTTTCAGGTCGCTCTTCACAGGCCTTGCTGTTCTTCAGTGCGTTCTGTTACTTCGTTCTGAGCAGCCGACCGTTTTCTAGCCATGTTTCGTATGCGTACTCCTCGTAGAGTTCGTGCTGTGCGGGGGCTTGGTGTTGGGGTCCTGACCTTGACACAAGTCCAGTCCATGAACAGGGTGGGGAGGAGTTAATGGACCAAGAATTGGTTGCTTCAGCGTGACCAGTTCTGTCATATGCCTTTGCTCCGTGAGATCCGTGAGAATAATCCTGATGATTTCAGGAACTTTCTCAGGATGACGGACCCCGTATTTCACCATTTGTTGGCTTCGCTGACCCCCTATATCAGCAGGCAGGATACCTGCATGAGGCAAGCCATCACTCGGGAGCAGAGGCTGGTCGCTACCCTGCGGTATTTGGCGACAGGGAAAAGCCTGCAGGACCTCAAGTTCTCGACAGGCATCTCCCCCCAGGCTCTGGGGATCATTATCCCAGAGACCTGTTCTGCCATCATCCAGGTTCAATAACATTGAACAAAGATCAGCCTTGGAAAAAATCCAAACATTAAAGAAAAAAAAAGGCTTAAAAAACAAAAAAAAAAACATAAAAAATATAAAACTGTCAGATGTGACAACTAATAACAATATATTGAGGGAATCCCACTAAAAAACACAAATAAAACTTTGTGAGAAGTGTGTGTGAATATGAGCAGCAAAATTACTTAATTCTTGTCACATTATAAAGAAGAAGAGAGTGCGCTGTATTAAACCATTTTTTACATTGCAGCGTGACGAAAGTGCTTTATCCATTACGAACGCTAAGTTTACCAGAACGAGCTGTCCCGTGTCGGAATTTCTTCTGAGCATGCTTGGCACTTTGTGCGTCGGAACAGGCCACAAACGGTCGGAATTGACGCGATCGGATTTTGTTGTCGGAAAATTTTATCTCCTGCTGTCCAACTTTGTGTGTCGGAAAATCCGATGGAAAATGTCCGATGGCGCCCACACACGGTCGGAATTTCCGACAACACGCTCCGATCGGACAATGTCCATCGGAAAATCCGACCGTGTGTACGGGGCATAAGAGTGGCAAGGATGTGGAATTCCATTCCACAGTTGGTGGTCTTAGCGGGGGGCATTGATAGTTTCAAAAACTATTAGAAAAGCACCTGAACGGCCGCAACATACAGGGATATACAAGGTAATACTGACCTATAATTACACACATAGGTTGGACTTAATGGAATTGTGCCTTTTTTCAACCTCACCTACTATGAAACTATGTAAGAGCCGGCACCGCTGGATATAACATCTGTGATCTTTATTGTATTGTATCATGACAAGTATAAGAAGGACAAGCTTGTCCTTTTTATACTTGCCATGATACAAAAAAGATCACAGATGTTATATTCAGAGTTGCCGGCTCTTAGTGACCCACGCGGTAGCTATGGGGCCCGCGGCTTGTTGCCGAGTGGGGCCCGCTGCCCAGTGGCTCAGGGCTCGGCATCGGCAAGCTCCTGTCCTGCATGTTAGACAGAACAGCGGCGCCATCCCCGTCCCAGCGGCGTGACGTCACTTGGCAGGAGGCGCGATGGGAGGAGCGTAGCGAGCTACTGTACTGCAGCCTGCAACCAAGAGGAGCCAGGCAGCGCTGCCGAGGAGGAACTTCAATGCACTGTCCGTGACCCACTTTATTGCAGACACAGAGAGACAGAGTCCAGATTCACATTTTTTTCACAGGTAAGTAAGCAGGCAGGCACAAGCTAAGTTAAGCTGATGCATCATGCAGTGTGATGCCATACAGCTGGACTGCAGTCTGAAGATTATGAACTGTCTGTGATGTTACTGTCTGATTTTTCTAATATGCAGCATGGCGGGGGGAGGGGGGTAAACGTCCTGCACTGGTCACAGTAACTGCTGTATTAACCACTTCATCCTCGGAAGGATTTACCCCCTTCCTGACCAGAGCACTTTTTGCGATTCAGCACTGCGTCGCTTTAACTGACAATTGCACGGTCGTGCGACGTGGATCCCAAACACAATTTAGCATCTGTGATCTTTTTCCCCACAAATAGAGATTTCTTTTGGTGGTATTTGATCACCTCTGCGATTTTTATTTTTTGCGCTATAAACAAAATAAGAGCGACAATTTTGAAAAAACGTATTATTTTTTACATTTTGCTATAATAAATATCCCCCAAAAATATATACAAAACATTTTTTTTCCTCAGTTTAGGCCGATACGTATTCTTCTACATATTTTTGGTAAATTAGTTATTTTTTGTGTGTGTGTGTGTGTGTGTGTGTGTGTGTGTGTGTGTGTGTGGGGGGGCTGTTTGCAGATTGGTCCCCATACAACATTTTGCTATGGGGCCCTGTGATTTCTAGTTATGCCCCTGCTAGTATGCATCACATACTAGCACATTATGAAATGTTCACCTTAGAAGGAAGCCCTCCAGCAGTGCACTGACACTGCTGACAGGGCTTCCATCTTCACCCAGTCTTCCTATTGGGTTCATGTGCTCTGGCCGTCTGACTATGCGCAGGTCTCATGGCCGCAGCACAGAGCTCTGCAGGGATGGAACGGGTATGCCATCCTTTCAGAGTGAATGCACCAGTGATGTCACCGTCTGCATGCAGAGTAAATATCTTATAAACAATGCAAGCTGTAGGTACAGGTTAAAAAAAAGACTTTACTTCCACTTTAAAGTATGACAAAAGGCAACACATTATTTTTTGTTTTGGATAGAGTGGAGAGGGATTAGAACACCTGTCAGGTTTTTACTGCTGTCTGTGGCCCCATTTATCCTTTCTATTTGTCCTGTTTATTTTTGTCATTAGTGAAAGTTATAGGAAATCCTAGCTATAGGTGGCATAAAAAAAACTGACAGGGGTTATAACCCACCCTTATTCTATCTAAAATGAAAAAAAGAGCTAGCCATCAGTTCTAATTTAAAGTGTAACTACACCTTAGCATGTATATTGTACTTTTTCGTGCCTCCAGCCCTACTTGTCAATCCTATACTTATCTGTCCCTGGTCCAGTGAAATATTACCAGTTAGATTAATTCCTATAGAGAGTTTGTTCTCTGAGCTCCAGGCAGAGCCGGTGTTCTGCCGAGAAAGTTCCCCTTGGCGGATAAGGACCCCCCTCTACTGCGCAGGCGCAGCGCCTGCGCAGTAGGAACAACAAGGGAGATGCTGAAAAGAGCCGAAGCTGAAGACCCGAGTCAGCTGTACACGGCTCCTGCGTGCCAACACTATTTTAATAAAAAAGAGTTTGTAACAGGCCCCTCGCGGGCTCGCTACGCTCCCCACGCTACGGGCACGGCCTCGCTGCGCTCGGCATATTATTATTCTAACTCTATGTCCACTTGGATGGTGGGGCTTTAACTTGGACATAGGGTAGAACAGTGTTTCTCAACTCCAGTCCTCAAGGCACACCAACAGGTCATGTTTTCAGGATTTCCATTATTTTGCACAGGTGATTTGATCAGTTTCATTGCCTTAGTAATTACCACAGCCGTTTCTTCTGAGGGAAATCCTGAAAACATGACCTGTTGGTGCGCCTTGAGGACTGGAGTTGAGAAACACTGGCGTAGAATGTAGTATGCAGGCGCCGTGTACAGCTGACGATCAGCTGTTCATCTTCGTCTATTTTCGGCGGCTCCGTAGACGTTGGTACTGCACAAGCGCAGTACAGGGGGGTCCTTATGAGCCGGGGGAACTTTCTCCGCAAGACACCGACACAAGGGGCGGGCAAGAGGAGCGGGTGCCCTGGAGGAGTGTGAGAGGGGGCGGATTTCTCCCCCTCCCTCTGCTCGCTGACTGAGCATAATACGAGAGCCGCTCGCAGGGCCACGGCCGCCCAAATTGCTCCCCCCCTGCATCCACATTGGCAGGGAGGAGAGCGACTTCAGGAAGAACTGAACCAGCAGGGGGGGGGGGGGGGGCGGACAAGCCTCCCATTATCTCAGTAACCGTATAAAAACAGACTGATTTCTCGCGTCCATAGGACAGGAGAATCAGTCCGTAAATTCTGAGACTGGTGGCTGCAGCTCTGTAAGAGTGTCTGTGACACTCTTACACACAGCCCAGCGAACACATCCACCCGCGCCCCCGTCACTGATGGGAGACCAGGGAGGAAAACAGCTCTCCCCCTCCTCCCACCTCTGCATCTCCAGTGACTTCCCGCCCCGTCCACACTTTTCCCGGAGTGCAGATGTATCTGAAGTGAAGGGATGTGTGGGCGGTAAATATTAAAACAGCAGCTGCAGATTCCTCTGTGTGACAAAGATGCCTGATCTTCCAGCCTGGACCTGTGGGTGAGTGTGCAACTGTGCACACTACAGTACACTGTAATTACTGAACTGTCCTTATTTCCATCCCCCATCTGTCTCCCCCCCCCCCTCATGGTCTTTCAAGACATTCACTAACTTTCACTTTCAGTTAGGCAGGTAATGGTACACATTTCTTTCCAGCAACACAGATTTCAGGAAAGCAATTGTATTCTCCCGACAAACAGTGATTATCACTAGCAGATATAGCAACCGCTAGTGATAATCATAAGAGAATCCAGCAGGCTGGTTGTACCCAAGTTGATCGTTCAGCTTGGTACATTCAGCCTTCCCATTAATGGTTCAAATCTCAGCCAGTTCCTGTTGAACCAGCTGAGATTTAAACTATCTATGGCTGGTCTTAGCTCTTAGGCAGCCCATACATTGATCACTTTTTTCATTCATCTATTAGATTGAATGAAAAAAAAAAAAAGAATGTTCCAATTCCCCTATCTACACATTCCAGGTGGAAAGGGGAATCCTCCCACTGTGGACCAGTGGTGGAATCGCTTGTGGTGGTGTATAGAGCCAAAAAGATCAGAATTGTGTCGATGTCCCAATATTTATGGACCTGACTGTACATATAATTAAAATGTATGAGTGAACTGTTTCTATCGCATTAAACCTAATTGAATTTGTATTGTTCTAAGTATATTCTTGTTTTGAAACGACATTGATTCTTTCTTAAAAATGGGGGGGCGCAGTTTGCCATCTTCGCCCTGGGCACCAAATGGCCTTGTCCCAGCACTGGCTCCAGGCCAAGCGCAGGGCATCAGAGAGGATTTTGACAAGCCACCGTGTGGCTTATGGGCTAGACATGTACATGACAAAAAAAATTAAGTTTTGATTCTTTAATCCAGTTATTTCGTTTAGTTAAATGTGGTTGATTCGTTCAATTCGTATTCGGGATTCGTATTCGGGATTCGTTTTATGTCTTTTTCGAATTTTCTTCGAATATACTGATTTTTTTTCCGATTCAAGACATTTGAATCAATAAATTTTGAATCGGTCGAATCGAAAACATTAGATTTCTTTTTTTTCGATTCGAATGTGGAAAACGGATAAAAAAAAAAAAAGAAACGTCTTCATCAAAATGATTATAATGACTCTTTAACCACTTCCCGACCGCCGCACGACGATGTACGTCCTAAGTTTGAACTGGTATATCGTTGTTATGGCAGCAGCTAGCTACCATAACCCCGGTATCCCCGTTTTCGTGCGGCGGCCGGCTTTCAGATAAAAGTGGTCCCTGCTGCGGATTCGCCGCGAGATCACTTTTATCGGTGGCGGGAGAGGGCCCCCCCCTCCCGCCGTGATCTGGTGCCCTCCGCCGCTTACCGGAGCCGTCGGTAGCGGCGGAGGCGATCGCGTCCTGTGCCGTGGTGTGTCTGGAGACGAGTGAGGCCAAGATGGCGCTCACTCGTTTCCATGACACTGCTGGGCGGAAGCGATGTTACGCTTTAACAAAAACAGCATTATTTCGAAATGGTACTCTAATAAGACACACAGCCTTTGATTTTAGCAATATGTGTACAGTTAGAATTTGACTAGAGTTCAATGTAAAATTAGATTTGAATTTCAGTCTGCATTTCCAAAATTCAGACAAATTTTGTTTCGTTATTCGGAACATTTGGTAAATTTGGTTTATATTGTAATTTAGGTATTCGGATACAGTATCTCACAAAAGTGAATACACCTCTCACATTTTTGTAAATATTTTATTATATCTTTTCATGTGACAACACTGAAGAAATGACACTTCGCTACAATGTAAAGTAGTGAGTGTACAGCTTGTATAACAAATTTGCTGTCCCCTCAAAATAACTCACCACACAGCCATTAATGTCTAAACCACTGGCAACAAAAGTTGCCAGCTTAGGGGTGTACTCACTTTTGTTGCCAGCGGTTTAGACATTAATGGCTGTGTGTTATTTTGAGGGGACACATTTACACTGTTATACAAGCTGTACACTCACTACTTTACATTGTAGCAAAGTGTCATTTCTTCAGTGTTGTCACATGAAAAGAATATAAATATAAACTATAAATATTTACAAAAATGTGAGGGTTGTACTCACTTTTGTGAGATACTGTATATCCGAATCTCCAAATAACGAAAACTTCATCCGAATATCAATTCAAAACTAAACGAGCCACACATGTCTATTATGGGCAATATTTTGCTAGATCAGTGGCAGGAAAGCATGAAAGTATACAATTTAAGTGTACTGTACTTTAAGTACACGTCGTGAACATTTTAATATTAATTCATTTTCAATTTACATTTTAGGTAATGCATTGGTAACTTTTCTAACCTAAGGTAGAAGTGAGATTCCTATCTTGATGAGTATGTTGGAAAGTGAAAGTATGAGTTGCTGGAAATTACAGAGCTGATGATCACATACTAACAGCCTGCCAACATTTTTCCCAAAGTTTTGTGTTAAAGCCAAGTAGTCTTACAAGTTTTTACAAGTCTCTTTAAATGTAACATATGAATTCAATAGTTTCGAAGCAGGAAATCTTTACAGGTATCATGGACAATGTTGTGTGTGGCTTGTTAACAACACAAAAAAAAATCAGATGTGATATATTTATACACAGTATGTATATTTACATTTTATGGATGGTGTATTTCTGTCATCTAGGTTTCTCCTAGGTTTGGTGTACAAAACATAAGGGGTCCAGGATTGTGTCTGTTATAAAGAAAATAAGCTTTTTGTCTTCTCAAACCTGGTCTGACTCCCGGGGGCCTCGATGTTGTGTGGAGCTTGGATTGGGAATAGGGATACATGCACACGGACATTTACAGATGCAAAGGAGTTTTAGACACCTTTCACACCGAGCCGCCTATAGCGTCGGCGGTAAAACGTCGCTACTTATAGCGGCGTTTTACTGTCGGATTTGCGGCGCATTTTGGCTGCTAGCGGGGCGCTTTTACCCCCCGCTAGCGGCTGAGAAACAGTTAAAACTGCCCTCAATGTGCCTCAATAGCGGCATTTTGCCGGCGGTATCCCAGCGCTGCCCCATTGATTTCAATGGGGAGCAGCGGTGGAGGAGCGGTAAACACACCGCTCCTTCACCGCTCCAAAGAAGCTGCTGACAGGACTTTTCCTGACGTCCTGCCAGCGCAGCAATCCGGTATGAAAGCCTTCGGGCTTTCACACTGGAGACAATGCTGCAGCTGTTTAAGGGCGGATTGCAGGCGCTATTTTTAACACTATAGCGCCTGCAAAACCCTTGGTGTGAAGGGGGTCTTAGCGTAAAACTCCTGCTTTTTTGCCACACCTGGGGAGTGACAAGTGGCATGTACAGTCAGCCATAGAAGTGCATAGCTATATGCAATTGTGCTTCTGTAAATGCTGATGCTTTTTGCACCAGCATTTACCTGCCTATGCAAGTATGACGTGACGTGAATGACCTGAAGAGGTTGTTTACAAAAATAACACAACCATTAAAAGGGTCTGAGTAGTGTGCTAAAGTGTTTTAAGATGTTTCCTTAATGCCAATTATTCAAACTTTATCAATATTTTCAGATGACGAGGTTTTACAATCTTACAATAAGCATATTATTTAACCACTTCAATACCAGGCACTTAGACACCTTCCCGCCCAGGCCAATTTTCAGCTTTCAGCGCTGTTGCAATTTGAATGACAATTGCGCGGTCATGCTACACTGTACCCAAACACATTTTTTATCATTTTGTTCCCACAAATAGAGCTTTCTTTTGGTGGTATTTGATCACCTCTGTGTTTTTTATTTTTTGCGCAACAAATAAAAAAAAGACGTTTTCTTTGTTTCTATAAAAAAATTTTGTACATAAGTACGTTTTCTTCTTCAATGACGGGCACTGATATGGCTGCACTGACGGGCACCAATGAGGTGGCACTGACGGGCACCAATGAGGTGGCACTGACGGGCACCAATGAGGTGGCACTGACGGGCACTGATAGGTGGCACTGATTGGCACTGATAGATGGCACTGATGGGCACTGATAGGTGCCACTGGTATGCGGCACTGATGGGCACTCATAGGTGGAACCGATGGGCACTCATAGGCGGCACTGATGGGCACTCGTAGGTGGCATTGATTGGTACATATGGGTGGCACTGATGGGTACTTATGGGTGGCACTGATGGGTGGCACTGATGGGGGGCACTGATGGGCACTGACAGGTGGCACCGATGGGCAATGACAGGTGGCACTGAACACACTGGTGGCACTGATAAGACATATTGGGGGCATTGCTGGGCAGATCTGGAACATAATGGGGCCAATCAGTGCCCATTTGTGGGCACTGATTGGCACAGATTGGGCACATGTGGATGGCCATGGGGTACATACCTGGCCATTCACATGTTGCCCCTTCCCTGGTGGTCCCAGTGGCGATCCCTGGTGGTCCAGTGTGGTGATCTGAGGGGGGGGGCTGCGCTGATTGTGTCAATGTGGTGTCAGTGTAGAGAAGGTGGTGACTGACACCATCAGCCTTGTGTGTCCCGCAGTGAATACAGGCTTCCTTGCTGCCTCCTCTTTCCAACGCGCATGAGAACGCTTTACAGCTGCTGGACGGCTCTACACGGCTCTCTACCACCGTGCTGAGGATGGACACATGCCACAGATGAGGACTCCTGATTTTATCATGTTTTTTAACACTCAACAATCTTGTAAGTACTTTTAACCCTTTGTGCACTTTATTAAATTTTGCATACTGCACTTAGAGGCGTCTTTCTTTTCCTTTTTTGGAGAATGCTGTGGGTATATCTTATGCAGTAAACAAAATGCGCACTGCTGTGATGAATATAAACACGAATTACATAAACATAAAAAACATAATAAAGTCCTTCTGTGTTAAACAAAAAAGTCCAATATACCCAATGCAAAAGAAACTGTCCGACCACCATAAGGATTGAAGACTTACCAGAATTTGTGGCTACACAATTAAGTGCAGTAAACACAGGGCCAGTACAAGGCAGGGGCAGAAGGGGCGGATGCCCTGGGCGGGACAATTTACTACAGGAAGGGGGCGCAGGTGAAGTGGCTGGACTGTACACACAGGCTAGAATACTGCACAGCCAGTCAGAGCTGCTAAGATGTCTGTGCCATGCGCTCCTGCACAATTGAGGACGAGCCCTTCACTTCCCTGTCAGGCGGAGCAATCTCCGCCCGACTGCCGTTGTTCTGACAAGAAAGTTCCCCCTCCATGGGATAGTGTTTGGCTGTCCGCCCTGTACTGCGCAGGCGCAGCGCTGTTCTGACGAGAAAGGTCCGCCCTGAACAGCCTTTCATCTTCGGAGACTTTCGGCGTCTCCTTTGTGCGCCTGCGCAGTACAGGGCGGACACTATCAGATAGGGAATGTTTCTCGACAGGAGCAAGTGTGATCTAGAGGAGGAGGAACCAAGCAATAGTAAGTAAGTCATCTGCAGATGAATTTGTTAACTCCTTTTTTGGGGGCGGTTAATATATTACCAATGGTATTTTTTTTAATATACATGAAGGGTAGTTAATGTGTATTATCAACGCTGCATTTGTTACAAGTGGCAGTTATTTAACCCCTTTGGGCTGCATTACTGGCACCAGTGTCAGTGTTAATTAACCCCTGCATGCTGCAGCAGTTAATTAACACTGATGCCACTAATGCAGCACAAAGGGGTTAATTAACTGCTACTTGTAACTAATGCAGCACTGACAATACACATTAACCGTTTCATGCTGCATATTACAAATACCATTGGTAATTAACCACTTGCCAACCCATCGCAGTACATATACTGCGATGGGGTGGCAGCTACAAGCACCGCGACATACCCATCACTGCCTGTTCCAGCCTAGGGTCACACTGTAGCGAACACAGACATCACATATGATTCGCACTCACACTGCCGATCACATGCGATGTCTGTGCAATGCAAGTTCAGCCATACAGTTGTATGGCTGAACTCGCATTGGATTTGCAAAAAAAAGATGCAGGGATGTGTTTTTTTCCTGCACTAGAATCAGATCGCATGTTCGCATGTTCTCACCCATGCGATCCGATTCCATTCCGAATCCACAGTTCGCACTGCAATCTGCAAACCGATCTGGGGGTGTCATTAACATTCTATTGATACCCGCAGCGGTTCGCAGAGGGTAGCGTGAACTGCCTGCGGGAGAGATGCGATGTGGGAACCGGCGCTGGAATCGCACTGGTTCTCACATTTTCTGGTGCATGCCCCTGCCCGCCTACTTCCCTGTGATTTGACACAGTGGGAGTATGTCAGCAGATCCCAACCAGTGATTCATGGCCAGGACCTATTGACTGGCTGTGTCCAATCACAGCCCAGAGCCCTGTGTTGACAATCAACACAGGGCTCTATACAAAGGAAATGTTCGCTTGCAAAGCAGGGAAAATAAACAAACCAGTCTATGGTAAAAATCAGTACACACATTACACATTGTTGGGCACATAATTAACCCCTTGGATGCTCCTAGATATTAACCCCTTCTCAGCCGTTGTCATTAGTACAGTGTCGGTGCATATTATTAGCACTGATCAGTGTATAAAGCTACATTCATGACCTAGGCATTCCAGAGCTTCTTTTGGGCAACAGGCATCCCGCAATTTTGTTGCAATTTGTTGAGGGACAATTGCCGCAAAATTGCATAGTGATTGGGGTGCCATTGAAAGTAATGGGATCGCAAGCGTGTCTGTGCGTCAATTTGGGAATTGCAGGCAGAATCACAGCAATTCCACCCACAATCGGGAACGCCTGGGTGTGAACTGAGCCTTGGTGTCACTGGGTCCCACTATAAGTCGCTCCTTCTTTACAACCGGAGGGGTGGGGGGCTTGGGGGCGCAGTTTGCCATCTTCGCCCTGGGCACCAGATTACCTTGTCCCAGCACTGAGAAAACATGCTTTGATAATGCCACTGAGATGAATCCTCTGCTTTTGTCCTTTTCTCTGGAACTCCAGATAGGCCAGAAAAACAAAAAACTAATATGGTGTGTAGCTGTACCCCCGTAGGGGCTGCTGAAAGTTGTGGTCCACCTGTCACCCTGCCCAGCCCGGCATTCACTTCCCAGTCACTTTTGAGACAATGAACAGTCCATGTGGTTGTTTTTGTATTTTTATTGAGGGATTTGAACTTGGATAGGGATGGGAATATATGGGATGCCCAGAAGAATTATAGAACAGTCAGTTTGGGACAGAACTATGTACACTCCCTATACACAACACTTCCTCAAACTCCTGCATAACACTTGACTCCAGGCACAGCTAGCACATGGTTAGGCCCAACACTGACTCAGTCAGGCCTTAGAAATTGCCATTTGTAAGCAGGGACCGCAGGTCCCTTTAGTGTAGCAAAAGTAGAAAGTCTTTAGTGCTAGCTGACCTATGGGGGTCTACTGCTCCCAGCAATCCCTCTTCAGGCCCTCCCAGCCATCCTGGCTGCAGCTGCTTGATTCCACTGCCTGTGATATTGCAATCCTCTCTGGCTCCACACCGAGCTATGACTGTTGCTTCTCAATCCTCTCTGGCATGCCTCTCTAGTACTCCCAATAGCACCTGTCACTCACCAGCCCTCCTGTCTGCGTACACAGCGGTGGTTCCCTCCTGAAGACTTGCCCAGCAGCACCTCTCTGACTCCTCTCTATGCCTCCTGTCCAGATCCTTCATGTGGTTTTGAAGGGATCCTTCCTGCACCCGAGTCCAGTGGCGGCTGGTGAAGTTTTAGGATGGGGGGGCGCCAGACCCCGCCATTCCTTTTTGACCCCTCCCACTTGATAGAAATGGGCGTGGTTTCAGCGAAATAGTGGGCGTGGCTCTAAGGTGGTGTGGTTAGCATCTGAGATGAACGAGGGATGGAGGGAGAGGGCGAGGGAGAGAGGGACAGCAGGCCTAGATCCTACACAACAAAAGAAATGTGTATTCTACAAAGTTTAACAATCAGCAGATAAAGATACTCCAAACACCTGGTGTTAGCGCTTCAATCATCCCGGCACCATGGTTGTTATGGTGTCAGGATGATTGAAGCTCATTATTACTATTATTACATTGTAATTTAAAATGAAATCATTCAACTCACCATAATGCAGAATCAGTGGGAGCCCCGAGTGTGTCACTAGCCATGTCGCCTGTCACCAGATGCCATCAGGTGTCCCCAGCAGTCCCTTCTTACATGCAGCCTGTGTCACATCAAATGCAGCCTCTGCCCCCCCCCCCCAAAATGCAGCCTCTGTCCCCTTACATCAGAGTTGCCATCAGTGTCCCCCCACAGCATGTGTTCCCATCAGAGCCCCCCACAGCAGGTGTCCCCCATCAGAATCCCCCCCACAGCAGGTGTCCCCCATCAGAGTCCCCCCCACAGCAGGTGTGCCCCATCAGAGTCCCCCCCACAGCAGGTGTGCCCCATCAGAGTCCTCCCCACAGCAGGTGTCCCCCATCAGAGTCCCCCCACAGCAGGTGTCCCCCATCAGAGTCCCCCCCCACAGCAGGTGTCCCCCATCAGAGTCCCCCCCCACAGCAGGTGTCCCCCATCAGAGTCCCCCCCACAGCAGGTGTCCCCCATCAGAGTCCCCCCCCACAGCAGGTGTCCCCCATCAGAGTCCCCCCCACAGCAGGTGTCCCACATCAGAGTCCCCCCCACAGCAGGTGTCCCCCATCAGAGTCCCCCCCACAGCAGGTGTCCCCCATCAGAGTCCCCCCCACAGCAGGTGTCCCCCATCAGAGTCCCCCCCACAGCAGGTGTCCCCCATCAGAGTCCCCCCCACAGCAGGTGTCCCCCATCAGAGTCCCCCCCACAGCAGGTGTCCCCCATCAGAGTCCCCCCCACAGCAGGTGTCCCCCAAAATGCAGCCTCTGTCCCCTTACATCAGAGTTGCCATCAGTGTCCCCCCACAGCATGTGTCCCCATCAGAGCCCCCCACAGCAGGTGTCCCCCATCAGAATCCCCCCCACAGCAGGTGTCCCCCATCAGAGTCCCCCCCACAGCAGGTGTGCCCCATCAGAGTCCCCCCCACAGCAGGTGTGCACCATCAGAGTCCTCCCCACAGCAGGTGTCCCCCATCAGAGTCCCCCCACAGCAGGTGTCCCCCATCAGAGTCCCCCCCCACAGCAGGTGTCCCCCATCAGAGTCCCCCCCCCACAGCAGGTGTCCCCCATCAGAGTCCCCCCCCACAGCAGGTGTCCCCCATCAGAGTCCCCCCCACAGCAGGTGTCCCCCATCAGAGTCCCCCCCACAGCAGGTGTCCCCCGTCAGAGTCCCCCCCACAGCAGGTGTCCCCCGTCAGTGTCCCCCCCACAGCAGGTGTCCCCCATCAGAGTCCCCCCCACAGCAGGTGTCCCCCATCAGAGTCCCCCCCACAGCAGGTGTCCCCCATCAGAGTCCCCCCCACAGCAGGTGTCCCCCATCAGAGTCCCCCCCACAGCAGGTGTCCCCCATCAGAGTCCCCCCCACAGCAGGTGTCCCCCATCAGAGTCCCCCCCACAGCAGGTGTCCCCCATCAGAGTCCCCCCCACAGCAGGTGTCCCCCATCAGAGTCCCCCCCACAGCAGGTGTCCCCCATCAGAGTCCCCCCCACAGCAGGTGTCCCCCATCAGAGTCCCCCCCACAGCAGGTGTCCCCCATCAGAGTCCCCCCCACAGCAGGTGTCCCCCATCAGAGTCCCCCCCACAGCAGGTGTCCCCCATCAGAGTCCCCCCCACAGCAGGTGTCCCCCATCAGAGTCCCCCCCCACAGCAGGTGTCCCCCATCAGAGTCCCCCCACAGCAGGTGTCCCCCATCAGAGCCCCCCACAGCAGGTGTCCCCCATCAGAGCCCCCCACAGCAGGTGTCCCCCATCAGAGTCCCTCCACAGCAGTTGTCCCCATCAGAGTCCCCCACAGCAGGTGTCCCCATCAGAGTCCCCCAACAGCAGGTGTCCCCCATCAGAGTCCCCCCACAGCAGGGTGTCCCCCATCAGAGCCCCCCACAGCAGTTGTCCCCATCAGAGCCCCCCACAGCAGTGTGTCCCCCATCAGAGCCCCCCACAGCAGTTGTCCCCATCAGAGCCCCCCACAGCAGTTGTCCCCATCAGAGCCCCCCACAGCAGTTGTCCCCATCAGAGCCCCCCACAGCAGTTGTCCCCATCAGAGCCCCCCACAGCAGTTGTCCCCATCAGAACCCCCCACAGCAGTTGTCCCCATCAGAACCCCCCACAGCAGTTGTCCCCATCAGAGCCCCCCACCAGAGCCCCCCCTCAGCAGGTGTCCCCCCGATTCTCCACACAGCAGTACTTACCTTCAGTCTCCTGCGGTGTCCTCCTCCTCACACTGGCAGCAGCATTTTTCCTGCTTCCTCTCTCGGGCGCAATGAGAGAGAGAACCAGGAAGTGACATCTGCCTCAGGGCAGATGTCAATCAAATCTGAAGTGCCAAGTAGCTTCCGCCCGGCGCCTGTAGTATGTATTGCTATGGCTGAGCGGAAGCTACTCGGCGCTTCAGCAAATGCCCCAAGGCGGGCTAAACGCCCGCAAATGCAGCGCCACGTCTGCAATCTCGTGATTGCATAGACGTGGCGCTTCCTATAAGTGCACTGTGTCCGGCGTCGCACTGTATCCGGCGTCGGAACACAGTGCACTTAAGGACCTTTTTTTTCCTTTTTTTTTTTTTTGACTTTTTGGAGGGGGGGGGGGGCGGCGCCCAGGCGCCCCCTATGGACGGGCCGCCACTGCCCGAGTCCCAGGTCCAAAGTCACCGCCCCCAGAATGGGGGGGCGCCCTCAAAGGCCCAGACAGCCTAGCACTCCATCTTCAGCTCTTCCACCCAACAACTCCTCCCTAGCTGGGCTGACTCAGTATTTAAGGATGCCTGCCCCCTGCCAATCCAAGTTGGGGCTTGGTCAGGGCTTCTTATGCTCTGTACACACGACCGGTTTTGCCGTCAGAATAAACTCTGAAGGTTCTTCCGACGGAGTTCCGACAGAATTCCGCACAAGCGGTCTTGCATACACACCAAAGTCCGACCATCAAGAACGTGGTGACGTATAACACGTACGACGGGACTAGAAAAAGGAAGTTCAATAGCCAGTGTGCCACCCTTTGGGCTCCTTCTGCTAATCTCATGATTATCTCGTGTTAGTAGAAGTTTGGTGAGAGACGATTCGCGCTTTTCAGCTTTCGTGCTCTTCAGTCCGTTACTGCTCTTCAGTTTGTGCTTGTGGGTTTGTATCCGCTTTTCAGTGCGTGTAGTCAGTTTGCATCTGTTTTTCAGTGTGTTCTTGTCCGCTCGTTTCTGATTTTCAGCTCGCTCCTCACAGGCTTTGCTGTTCTTCAGTGCGTTCTGTTAATTTGTTCTGACCAGCCGACCGTTTTAAAGCCATGTTGCAGGTATGTACTCGTCGTAGAGTTCGTGCTGTGTGGGGGGTTGGGGTTCATACTTGGACCCAAGTCCAGTCCATGAACAGGGTGGGGAGGAGTTCATGGACCAATAATTGGTTACTCCAGCGTGACCAATTCTCTCATATGCCTTTGCTTCGTGAGATCCAGGAGAATATTCCTGATAATTTCAGGAACTTTCTCAGGATGACGGACCCTGTTTTTCACCGTCTGGCTTTGCTGACCCCTTATATTAGCAGGCAGAACACCTGCATGCGGCAAGCCATCACTCCGGAGCAAAGCCTAGTCGCCAGATTGCGGTACTTGGTGACTGGGAGAAGTCTGCAGGACCTCAAGTTCTCGACAGGCATCTCCCCCAGGCTCCAGACCAATTTTCAGCTTTCAGCGCTGACGCACTTTGAATGACAATTGCGCGGTCATACAACACTGTACCCAAATTAAATTTTTATCATTTTTTCACCACAAATAGAGATTTCTTTTGGTTTAGTTTAATCACCTCTGCAGTTTTTACTTTTTGTTAAAAAAAATGTAAAAAAATTAATTTAAAAAAAAATAAAAATTTTTTTATTCTTTTATATTTTGTTAGAAAAAATTTAAAACGGGTAATTTTTCTCCTTCATTGATGCACGCTGATGAGGCGGCAGTGATGGGCACTGATGGGTGGCAGTGATGGGCAGCACTGCCAGGTGGCACTGATTGGCACTACAGGTGGGCATTGATAGGTGGCACTTGTGGGCATTGATAGGTGGCACTGCGGGCACTGTTAAGTGGCATTGTGGGCACTGTTAGGTGGCACTTTTAGGTGGCACTGATGAGGCAGATGTGCCTCTTCCACTTGGGGACTGATGTCCCTCACATCCCAGCCGGTGATCGGCTTTTATTTCTACTCACGCTGTCAGCGTGAGTAAAAAAAAAGAAATGATTACCGATCTTTTGTTTACATCATGTGATCAGCTGTCATTGGCTGACAGCTGATCACATGGTAAGGGGCCGGGACCGGCCCCCATACTGTGCTCTGTATTTGTGGGAGGAGAAGCCTGGAGCCCCATGTTTTTTTATGGCATGTCTATCTCCAGAGGGGAAGGACGTCCAGTTTTCTCATATCTTTAATCTATGGAGGTAAATCTTAAGATTTTGGCCTGGAATGTCAGGGGCCTAAATACAAAATTTTAAATGCTTGTTAGTTTTTGATTACATTAAAAAGTATAAACCTCACCTAATACTTTTTCAGGAGACCCATCTCCAGGGCTCCAGGCTCCTCTCTCTAAAAAGGGCTCACATTGCGGGGGCTTACCATGCCAGTTACTCCTCGTATGCGAGAGGGGTTTCTACTTTAGTTACGAAGGCTATGCTTATATCCATTCAAGCAGTCTGGATGGACATTAAAAGTTAGGTATGTTATATTGGTGATACAGGTGATGAATAGATTACTAACAATTGTAAACATATATGTCCCTCCTCCCTTTTCGCTAGCTCATTTGGATGACATGATACAAGCTACTTATGAGATAGCGGAGGGAAAGATATTCATTTTGGGTGATTTCAATTCTGTATCTGTACCAACTTTTGGATAGACTGGGGGCAGCAGCTGACACTCCAGCCCCCCTTGCGGGGTGGATGTCTACTCATGGACTTAGAGATGTTTGGTGGTTTCATCATCCTGATGCTAAGGAGTACTCCTGTTATTCGGAAACGCACAGACTCTCTCCAAAATAGACACTATCCTGTCAGAGGGGGAGGGAATGGATATGGTGGGGAAGGTTTCCTATCTACCCAGAGCCCTATCTGACCATTCTCCCATGTTATTGGAACTTAAGCTGGGTCCAAAACCTGATATACGCTTGTGGCGGATGAAGAATATATAAAGCTTAAGTATACAGAGGCCATTAGACAGTTCTGGGTCGTCAATGGTAACTTTGGGACATCTCCTCTTCAGTGGGAGGCTTTTAAGTGTTTATAGCAGAGGTGCATGGGTTCAAAAAGCAGTTAGCCTCTACAATACAGGGTAAAGAATCGGAGGTGACGTTAGCGGAAGCAGAATATATTAGAAATCCCACTAGCGAGAGGTTGTTGACTTTACGCATGAGAACCAGGGAGTACAAGACGGCCCTCACTGAGAGTTGCACAAAACTTAGCCTTGCTCAACGCAGGCGTATATTTTAAATTCGGCAAGAAGAATGGCAGACTCCTGGCATACTTGGCGCGGCCGGATTATGTTCCGGTGTGTATTAAATCAGTTTATGACAACTGTAGGCTGGAAGTCTGTGAATCAGCCGATATTTTAGATTTTTTGTTCAATGTTATGCAGAATAATACAAGTCTTGTGCTTCCCTGGGGATGGAGGATTTACTGACTTAAATTAAGGACATTGACCTACCTAAGCTGACAGAGGAAGACAGCACTGCCTTGGAATCTAGTATCATGGTAGAGGAGGTGGAGAAGGCAATTGCCTCCTTTCCTCCTAGGAAGTCCCTTGGTTTAGATGGTCTCCCTTCGGAATGGTATTATACTTTTAGGTATGGTCTGGCTCCTTGCTTGCTTAAGGTGTTTGATGCGGCGAAATCGGACGGTAGACTACCTCCATTAATGTGGGAAGCCTTGGTTGTTCTGATTCCTAAAGTGGGGAAGGACCCCCGGGAATGTGACTCCTACCGTCCGATTTCGTTGATGAATGTTGACACAAAGATTCTGGCCAAAATACTTGCAGGCAGGCTACAAACAGTCATCCCAAAGTTGGTTGATGCGGATCAAACGGGATTCATACAGGGAAGATGTGCGCAAATGAACTTTAGAAGACTCTTTCTGAAACTTCAAACTGCCCATGATAACTCCGGGACTAGAATGGTGGCCTCTTTAGACACTAAGAAGGCCTTTGACTCTGTGGAGTGGTCTTATTTGTTCCGCCTATTGGAGTCATATGGCTTTGGCCCTGTCTTCATTTCCTGGGTACGGTTCTTGTACATGGATCCGTTTGATTAGGCTGAAGGGCACAGGGCAGGGGTGTCCTCTTTCACCCCTCCTGTTTGCCTCGGCAATTGAGCCCTTAGCGGTTAAGATAAGATCTACCTCAGATTTGACTGGTCTGAGGCTTGGGGAGTTTGAGGAGCGAGTGTCACTCTATGCAGATGACATGCTGCTATATCTACAGGATCCGGGGCCCTCGCTATCAGAAGCCTTCCGATTGATTCAGGAGTTTGGAGACTACTCTGGATTTCACATAAATTGGAAAAAATCCTCCCTTTTCCTTATTGATGAGGCAGTGGTGGTTCCACCGGATTGTCCTATACCTTTATCCAACTCCTTCAGGTACCTGGGGGTTGAGGTGCAGCTTCCCATCTCTAGGTACCTGGAGAACAATTTGTTGCCTATTGTGGGAAATTTTCGAGAGAGGGTGCAGAGATGGAAGAATTTACGGATCAACCTCTTGGGAAGGATAAATTTGTTTAAGATGATCTTCCTTCCTAAGTTTCTTTACATTCTCTCAAACTCCCCTGTTTTTGTTACATTACAAATTTTCAGACACATTGACTCTATCGTTGTGGGATTCCTTTGGGGCTCTAAAGCACCCAGGGTATCCCTCGCGATCTTGAAACTATCAGTTACAATGGGGGGATGGCCCTTCCTGATCTCCGCTCTTATTTTATGGCCTCGCAATTAGCCTTTTTGCACTGGCGACTTTTTCCGCAGAAGCCTAATGCCACTACATTGTTGGAGGCAGCAGTTGCTACCTCACAAGGAACCCTCCAGAATATGCTCTATAGGAAAGGGATTCCGGGGAGGAGGGTGGGATGAGTTATGGCACTGCCTGGGAAAGTATTTCACTTGTGCTCCCAATGGCGGAAGGATACACCCTTGTGGCTGTCTCCGAATAGCCCTTTGTGGAGTAACGGATCTTTGGGGGAGTTTTTAAAGCTACCTGATGGACAAAAGACTTGGGCACAATATGGTATTAAGTACCTACACCAAATTTGCCAGAATGATTGTTTATCCACTTTTGACCAATTGAGAGAAAAATTTGAAGTACCCAAAACTTGGCTTTTCCGATATACGCAGCTGAGACATGCAGCAAAGGCTCAGTTTGGGGGGGATACAATTCTGGTCCAGAACACGGACTTGGAGAAGGTTCTGATTAATCTGGATCCATCTAAGCAAATCTCTAGATATTATGGGGCAGTGGGTCCAGGGGTAAAGATGTTAACGGCTAGGACCAAGGAGAGGTGGGAGATGATTGTCCCGGAGTTGTCGGAAGAACGGTGGCAGGAGGTTCTGGACACATATTTGGTGTCGGTTATCTCCTCTACGGACAAAATGATTCAGATTCGGTATCTTCATCAACAGTATTATACGCCAGTTAGGCTCTACCGAATGCAAACAAAGGAAACTGCTATATGTCACAAATGTATGAAGGAGGAAGGCACTTTCATACACATGGTATGGGAGTGCAAAAAGGTAAGACCACTGTGGTCACAGGTAACTGAATTTATTTCCGATAAGTTTGCCTTGCCTAACATTTGCTCTCCCCTACGCTGCCTCCTCGGGGTCTTTGATCAGGAGGAGATTAATACATGTACTAAATTGTTCCTTAGGATTCTATACTTTGAGGTGAGGAAACTCATTGCCAGACGCTGGATTCATGATGAACAATTGACTCTGGGAATGTGGATAAAATAGTAAATGCGGATGTGATGATGTAGAAGATGACCTATGAAGCTAGGGGAGCTCCCAAGAAGTTTAGGAAGGTATGGTTTAGATGGGTGGATTCTGAAAACACACTGGAGGAGGAAGAACCACTGAATATTAGATAGTAGGAACTGTTTTTTGCTCTCAAACAAAAAATGACGGGAAGATAGGAGACATTCTCCTCTTACGGTGTTAGGGCATGGATTCTCATGTTTTTTATTGCACAGAACACTGAATGCAGACATCTCAGGGGGGAGGGTTTTTTTCTCTTCTCTGGTTGGGGTGTACGGAGGAGGCGTTCACCCTCTGAGGGCGGGATGCCTGGTCTGTCATCACTCCCAGGGAGAGCACTGGGTGGGGGGCTGGGGGGGGGGGGTGGTTTATTGTTATGAGAGTTTCTCTCTTGCTTTGTTAAAATTAAAAAAAAATGCACATATACTACAAAAGTAGAATAAGGTTGGAAATCCCTATGGCATAGGAAGGGGTAGATGGATATTCACACTGGTGATGTAATGGATATGCAATTTCTGCTTCCTAGTTGACAATGTAACCCTATCTACTGTGATGTATGCTTCTTCTGTTATGTGCACAATAAAAATTCTTTAAAAAAAAAAAAATATATATATTTTACGGGTGGGGGGGGGGGGGGGGGCATTTCTATGCCAGACAATGTCTAAATAGGTTTTTAATATAAAAAAATTATCTGATAAAATCTTGAAATTTCTTTATTGCTTGTGTTTCTTTTTAGCTGTCTCCTAGGTTCTCCTAGTGCAATTGTAGTGCCAAGTGTATTTTCCTTTAGTAAATAAGCCCCATTGTCAATGTAAACACAAAATTACTTACAAAACTGGTATTGAGCATTGAAAGAAGAAGCCACACATTGTTGATTATCAAACTTTTTACTCTGTGCACATTCACATGTGTGTTTATAAATTTTTAGCTCCAGCCAAAAAATCTATTTTAAGCTTTTTGAAAAACATAGGGAAGGGTTATCACCCCTGTTACATTTGTTTTGCTGTCTGTGCTCCTCTTCATAAGATTTCACCTCATTTTTTGTCCCAATGACAAATGTTTTTTGAAAATTTGTTTTTTTTTGTGAAACAAGGATTGGTGATAAAGCATCAGTGGAAAGGAGAAACGTTTTTCCCATATTAACTCTTACAGGTGAGAATTTCCCTTCCTAGGGGTAGAATTAATCTCACTTCCTGTTGTCTCCTTCCGTTTACAAGTAGGAGTCGTTTGTAAGTTGGATGTTTGAAAGTAGGGGCCTGCCCTATATACTCAGCAGAAATTTGGGCCTTAGGTGTTGTTGTGGCCACAACACTGTAAGCCCTCACAGGGCCCTGCTGTGAAATATTAGATCAAGAATTGTAATTACATGCCCCTGTTGAACAGGGGCAGAAAAATTGGGCCTTTGGTGGTGGTGGTGCTAGTGCCACAACACTGTCCTCACTCGCTCTTGGTGGGCGCAGAAACGGGCCCTGCTGTGAAATATTAGATCAAGAATTGTAATTACATGCCCCTGTTCAACAGGGGCTGAAAAATTGGGCCTTAGGCACTGGTGCTGGTGCCACAACACTGCAACCCCTCACAGATACTCTAGTTGGAACGCAGAAACGAGCCCTGCTGCAAAGTATTGCATCAAAAATTTTAATTACACGCCCCTGTTAAACAGGGGCTGAAAAATTGGGCCTTAGGCACTGGTGGTGGCGCCCAGAACCAAAAATGTTCTTACAAGCTATCAGCGTGATCATTGAGGAGGAAGAGGATAATTACTCAGGGATAGTCACTCAGCATCAGCATAGGCAGTCTTTGAAGGGATCTGAGATTTCAAAAAAAATTATTCGGTTACATCAGCATCAGGTGCTTGGTAGCTGGTGGTGATCCAAGACTGATTCATTTTTATGAAAGTCAGTCGATCGACCGAGTCGGTGGACAGACGCACCCTGTGATCGGTTACAAAGCCTCCAGCAGCACTGAATGTGCGTTCCAAAAGAACGCTGGATGCAGGACAGGCCAGTAGCTTAATTGCATACTGTGCAAGCTCTGGCCAGTGATCCATCCTCAAGACCCAGTAACCCAGAGGATTTTCGGTGGGAAAGGTGTCCAAGTCAGATCTTGCCCCTAGGTATTCCTGCACCATGTAAAACAGACGCTGGCGATGGTTGCTGGAACCGATCAAACCTTGGGGCTGTGGACCAAAAAATTGTCTGAACGCATCGGTCAGACAGCCACCTTCTCCACCGCTCCTTCTTTGACTGACTGAAGCCTCAGCAACACGTTGTCCAGAAACAGGAGTTTGTAACCTCCCAGTCTCTGGGAACGCGTTGCACAGACCTTTCTGCAAGGCCTCCCGAAGATGTTTCATCTTCTGCTCCCTCTGCGATGGCAAGATAAGGTCCGCAACATTACCCTTGTAACATGGATCAAGGAGGGTTGCCAGCCAGTATTGGTCCTTCTCCTTGATACCACGAATACGAGGATCCTTACGCAGGCTTTGCAGGATCAGGGAGGCCATGCAGCGTAGGTTTGCTGAGGCATTTGGTCCGGAGTCCTCTGGGTCACTAAGGACGACATGGTCCGCAGCCACCTCCTCCCAGCCACGTACAAGTCCATGTGTTTCCTGGGACTGATCCCTTTAAAGACTGCTGCTGATGCTGAGTGCCAGGCTCCACCTCCATACTGACACAATCCTCCTCCTCGTCCTCTTCCTGTGTGATCGGTGGGCACGCACGAACACTGTCTGGATAAAGGGGGCCTTGAGAGCTAAGGAAGTCCTCCTCTCCCTGCCTCTGTTCTGCCTCAAGTGAAGTGCCCTGTCCATTATTCCATGCAGTGTGTACACTGTCACTGCTCACCATCCTCGTGGCCTCCTCAAATGGTGACAGGACAGTGCATGCATTCCTGATCATGGCCCACTGGCGTGGGGAAAAAAACCAAGCTCCCCTGACCCTGTCCTGGTGCCATAGTCGCACAGGTACTCATTGATGGCCCTCTGCTGCATGTGCAGCCGCTGCAGCATGGCCAAAGTTGAGTTCCACCTGGTGGGCATGTCACAGATTAGGCGGTTCTTGGGCAGGTTAAACTCCTTTTGGAGGTCTGCCAGCCAAGCACTGGCATTATATGACCGGTGGAAATGCACACAGACTTTCCTGGCCTGCCTCAGGACATCCTGTAAGCCCGGGTTAAGGACGTGAGCCAAATGGGGCACATGGGTCATTTGTCCCTGTCGGAGGGCAGAGAGGAGGTTGGTGCCATTGTCACAAACCACCATTCCTGCCTTCCTGCCATCTGAACCTGCCCCTGCAGAGCTGACAGAACCTCTGCCCCAGTGTGGCTCCTGTCCCCCAAGCACACCAGCTCAAGCACCGCATGGCATCTTTTGGCCTGCATACTTGCGTAGCCCCTTGAACGCCTACAGAGCACCGCTGGTTCAAAGCACAGGAAGAGGCCATGGAGGAAGAAGAGGAGGAGGGGGTGGAGGAGAGGGGTGTGTAACAATCATTAGTAGTGGCATTTTGGAGGTGTGGTGGTGGAACAACCTCCAACACTACTGCACCTTGTCCTGCAACCTTCCCAGCTGCCAGCAGAGTCACCCAATGCACGGTGAAACTTAGGTAACGTCCCTGTCCATGCCTGCTGGACTATGAGCCAGCAGTAATATGCACCTTACCGCTGACCGCCTGTCCAGCGAGGCCAAGACATTTCCTTCCACATACCGGTAGAGAGCCGGAATCGCCTTCCGTGAGAAAAAGTAGCGTTTGGGTACCTGCCACTGAGGAACCACACATTCCACAAACTCAGAGTCTACCAACTGAAAAGGCAGCAGTTGAAGTGCTAGCAATTTTGCCAAGCTAGCATTCAACCGCTGGGCATGTGGATGGCTGGTAGCGAACTTCTTTCGGCGGTGCAGCAGCTGGGGCAGGGAAATTTGCCTGGCACAATCTAACGTCGATGTACCGAAAGCAGATTGCCCACAAGTACTTGGCTGTGACACACCTAATTCTACGCCTTAGGGAATTAATCTGGAAAAACAAAGTGGCAAGAATTGGTTTGAGAGCGCTGCAGCGGCCGAGAGAGGAGGGAGGCTTGGCGCTACCGGACCCCTGGAGTTACTTTTTGGCAGTCCAAATCCAGTTTATGAGAGGCAGTAATCTGGCGGAAGAAAGGGTAGGAAGAAATAGTGTATGGTTGTACAATAACAGTCATGATACAGAGGTGAAGGCAGTGGAGGCTGAATTTTTTGGATATAGCTGCCCAACAGCTCAACTAATGATTAAATGCTGGAAGACGGTAAAGGCTGTACTGGGATATACAGGGTACTCCGAGTTTTCCCCGATATGGAATAATAAAAATCTGAAGGAGTTCAGGGTGATGGGGAAAATAGAAGAATGGGACATAAGGGGTATTCATTGTCTGGCGCAACTGTACAAGGCAGGGAGGTTGAAAACGTTTCAAGAGATAAAAGAGGAATTTGCAGTACCCAACAGATTATTTTTCAGCTACTTGCAAGTAAGGCATGCCCTGGAAGTACAATTCAGTGGCAAGGCGATAGAGTGGAGTGAAATGCCCTTGCTAAGGAATCTGGTAAATACCAAGGGGTCTAAAGGGCTGATCTCACAAATGTACAAGAGTATAAATAAGGCAGGGCGAGAAGGGGGGGTGGAGCCCAGGAAGAGAGCTAAATGGGAGGAGGAGGTTGGTACAATAACGGAGGCACAATGGAAATTTATTTTGGCATTGGGGCCAAGGATATCTCTATCACCGTCACAGGGAGTCTCTTATTTATTTTTGATTTACAGACTTTATTACCCACCAGAGAAGTTATTTAGGTTTGGTAAGAGGCAGGATGCGAAGTGTCAGCGTTGCGGAGATGGGAAAGGAGATCTCGTACATATGTTTTGGCGATGCCCCAAGTTATAAAGATATTGGGAAAAATTAGTGGAGGAAATTAACGCAATATTTGGGTCCTCATTAGAAATGGAGGCCAGAATCTGTCTGTTGAGTTTGCTGGAGGAAAATGATATGCCGAGGGACACCCAGACCGCTATTATAAGATGCCTGTTTCAGGGAAGGAAAATCATAGCACGGAAGTGGCAGGCAAAAGAACCCCCAACAGTAGGAGAATGGAAAAAAGAGGTCAAGGACATGATCACGAAAGAGGAATTTTGGTATAGAAAAAGAGGTAGTCTAATGAAATATAAGAATATATGGAAGTTATGGCTAGAGTATGAATGGGCCGAAGAGATGTAAGAATATGAGGTGGAATGGGTGGTGTGTGTATGGGATAAGAGGATGGTGGAGGGGAATGGAGTGATGGGGGGGCGGGGGTATGAGGGGAAAATGGAGGTCTTAAAGGCTTGTGGATATTACTGAAGATTGTATATCTATATGTGGTCTCTATATGATCTGCTCGCTTGGAGGAAACTTGTGTTTTACTTTTAACTATGAAGTCTAGGATTAATAAAAATAAACAGTAGATTAGCCACACTGATGTGAAAATAAAAGAGACGGGACAAATTTTGATTTTCAAAGTTGATACGACTTCTCTTAAAATAAATTTCGCTGAAGTGGCAAAGAAAAGAATAAAAAAAAAAAAAAAATTCTACACCTTCATTCCTCTCAGTGCAGGTCTCAGAGAGGACTAAAGGTATAGTGGGGTTGGAGATCTCAGCTGATAAGGAGCAAGGAGAGGTCCTCTTTTTTTCTTTGGTGTGGGTCTTTTAAATACACCTGCCAATGAACTGCATGGCAGGTCAACATATGTCTGGTCAAGCATGTGGTGCCCAAACGGGAGATGTTTTGGCCACGCGAGATACGCTTGAGACATATGTTGCAAAAAGCAGCGGTGCGATCTGATGCACTCGTCTCAAAAAAAGGCCCACACCAAAGAACTTTTTGAATAACGGGCAGAGACTGCAGCGCCCTGCACATGCGGAGCTTTGGGGTGTGATGCAGTCAGTGTGCTGCCCTTAGGCTGGCCCCTGGAGGGCATCCTGCCTCGTTGGTGATGTGCCGCCTCCTCCTCCTCTCTCCTATCAGGCACCCACATTGAGTCAGTGACCTCATCATCCCCTCCCTCCTCATCACTGGAGCAAACCTGGCAGTATTCTGCAGCAGGGGGAGCATGACTGCCAGATTGCTGTCCTTCTTGGGCACCCCCTCTGTCCGTGCTCACGTTACTGCCTTCATTCAGCTCAGTATCATCATCAGAGCCTTCCAAACGCTGGGCATCCTCCTGGAGCATGTACCCAACACTGTGGTCAAACAGTTGGAGAGACTCCTCAGGAGGACATGGTGGGGCTAGGGAAGGAGTCACTGATGACATTGAGCCGAGGGAAGAGGCCGCTGCTTTGCTAGACAAAGTACCCTGAGCATGGGTGAGAGAGGATGAGGAGGATGAGGACGGATTGGTCATCCACTCGACCAAGTCTTCCACATGTTGCTGCTCAACATGGCCAGCTGCCGAAAAAAAGGCCAAGAGTGTCCCACGGCCTTGTGCTGATGAGGATGCACCGTCTCCACGACCAGCACTGTTGCCTCTAGACACAGAGCCTGCTTGCCCTCTTTTATTGGTTTGTGACTGTCTGCCTCTCCTTGTTGGCCTTCCAGACATACTAATGGCCTGTAGCTGCACTAAGCTGGAATGAATATATATATATATATATATATATATATATGAATATATATATATGTGTACTGATACTGCAGCTAGCAAAATCAACTGCCTGCCTGTATGAGAATACCACCAACCTTCTACAGGTAGCTTTAGCTGAACACTGTGCAGAGCTCACAAAAAACTAACTTGTAGCTTATTTAGCTGCCTGCGGTAGTGATAGGATCAGGAAAACACCCCCAACCTTCTACAGGTAGCTTTAGTTGAACACTGTGCAGAGCTCGCAAAAAAATAACTTGTAGCTTATTTAGCTGCCTGCGGTAGTGATAGGATCAGGAAAACACCACCAACCTTCTACAGGTAGCTTTAGGTGAACACTGTGCAGAGCTCGCAAAAAAATAACTTGTAGGTTTAGCTGAACACTGTGAGGAGGACGCACTACACTAACTTGTAGTTTTAGCTGAACACTGTGAGCAGGACGCACTACACTAACTTGTAGCTTTAGCTGAACACTGAGCAGGACGCACTACACTAACTTGTAGCTTTAGCTGAACACTGTGCAGAGGTCTCACTACACTAACTTGTAGCTTTAGCTGAACACTGTAAGGAGGACGCACTACCCTAACTTGTAGCTTTAGCTGAACACTGTGCACTACACTAACTTTTAGTTTTAGCTGAACACTGTGCAGAGGTCACACTAAACTAACTTGTAGCTTTAACTGAACACTGTGAGGAGGACGCACTACACTAACTGTAAATAGTCTAGCTGCCTGACTGTGGTACTAATAGGATCAAAAGAACACCAGCAATTTTCTTCAGGTAGCTGTAAATACTGTAACAAGACAAGCCTGCCTGTCAGTAGGAAGATAACAGATAACAGGAACGGATCTAGCTAAACTGAATACAGTGTGTATATATATATATATATATATATATATGTATATATATACACAACATCTGGGATGCATATATATATATATATATATATATATATATATATATATATATATATATATATATACACTATAAGTGCAGCTAATTCACTGACTGTCCTGCCTAATCTAGCTAACTCAAATGAAATGACACTGTCTCTCTCTCTCTCTCTAAGGACGCCGGAACACACTACACAGGGCCGCCGTGCAGGCGGCCTTATATAGTGTGGGGCGTGTTCTAAACCACCTGACTCATAATTGGCCAAAGCCACCCTGGCTTTGGCCAAATACAGCTCTCTCTACCGACGGCGCTGTGATTGGCCAAGCATGTGGGTCATAGTGCATGCTTGGCCAATCATTAGCCAGCAATGCACTGCGATGCCGCAGTGAATTATGGGCCATGATGCGCCACACGAATTTGGCGCGAACTGCCCATATCGTTCGCAATTCGGCGAACGATCGAACAGCCGATGTTCGAGTCGAACATGGGTTCGACTAGAACACGAAGCTCATCCCTAATTGAGGCTTATATTGGGATAGGATTAGGAGAGTTTAGGCTGACATTAGTGTTTTTGTCTGGTGTACTGTCTTACAGCAAATATGAATCACTTTAAGGACCCAGAATTCATGGCCAGTTTCATAGACAGGTACAGGGAGATGAGGAATTTGTGGGAGGTGAAACACAGCTTATATTATAATAAACAAGCTAGGAGGTCAAAGCTGGAGAAACTTCTGGAATTTGTGAAGACTTGGGTCCCCGATGCAACAATCGTGTTCTTGGAAAAAAAAATTGGGATCTTGAGGAACATGTATAAAAAAGGAGCATAATAAGACCCAGAAATTAATCAGATCAGGAGCAGCAGCAGCAGCAGTGCAAGTGTATGTACCCAGGCTGTGGTACTTTAAACAAACAACAAACTGCGGTTTCTGGACGACCAGACTGAAGCCAGGGAATCACTTTCTACCCTTCCCTGCACCCTTCCCTCCACCCTTCCCTCAACCCCAGCAGAAGCTGACGAGGAACAACCTGGGCCTTCCAACCTGGAAGAATTGGATGCGCCCAGCTGGAGTCAGGTATATTATTTTTATACATATTTATTGTCCTAATATTAATGATGTTAACTAGATGTTATAATTGCTAACAAATTAATTATTTAAAAAAAAAAGAGATTTACATATCTATTGACAGTAGTGGGCAAAAATGTTTGGGACAAGAATGAAAAATGCTGGGCTCAGAATGATAGTCTTTTCTATTTATTAACATTCAATTTGCAAATCATGAGCTGAAAATTGCGTGTGATTGATGAACCAAAGACTAAAACTATGTCCCTTTTTTATACACAGGATGAGCTCAGCCAGGAGGAGGGTCTGGAAAGTGGCAGGTAGGAGGAGGCCGTGCCCAGTGTCAGCCAGGAGGTGGGCATGCTCAGTGTCAGCCAGGAGGTGGGCGGGCCCAGTGGTCTCACCCAATCACAGGTGCCTCCCCTTCGCCTTCCAACAAAAAGGCCCAGGAAGGGGACGATCACGAAGGAGGCAGCACTGGGCCTCCATTAGGGAAGCAAGTGATGTCCTCAGAAGCCCCCCCGACGCTGAAGAGACCTATGGCTGCTATATAGCCACTGGATTGTTGAAATAGGATGAGGGCCAACGCTTCCTCTGAGGGAATTTTTGCTCAGGCCCTTCAGAGGGGGTTGAGGGCCCAGCTGACTGAGAACAGCCATGTATGTGAGCTTGCCCATCCTCCTTCTCCTCTTCTTACAAGACCTCCCCTGCCTGGGCCCAGTGATGGGTGCAGTGATCCAAGACCTCTCCTCAGGACCAAACCCTTTCCAATGTACGAGGTACTGAAGAATGCCTCTACGGCGCCAGGAATCCAGAACTTGACTAACCTTGTACTTTAGATTATCCTCAGAGACCGAAACCGAGCTAGGGAGAGGACGAGGACTTATTAAGGAGTAACAGCTTCTTAGGAATGGGTAAGGGCATGGGAAGACCATCAGGAGTCTGAGCAGGGTTCCCCAGATCCTTAAAGATGAGCTGGACATCCAGCACCGGACCATCAGACTGGGCAGAGGTCAGTGGATCCCTGAGGTCAGGTTGGTTAAAAGGTGACATGTCACAAGAGAGTCAAGCTGGATAGCTGAAACACAAGCAGGATGCAGTGTCCAGAGTCCAGAAAGAAAGGTTGAAAACCCCCACTTGGCCGAATGGGGCAGTCTATCCAAAGGATGGATTGAGCCTCTAAGACAGGTTTGAATGGACGTGGTAGTAGTAGGGTGAGGCCAGGTTACAGAAGGTCCTGAATAAGAAAAAGCAGGAAGCTCACTGGGCATAGGCTGGACTGGCATAACTGGTGCAGAGGCCGACTGAAGAGCATTGCCGGGTGTAGCGACTACCCCGATCGCATCGCAGGGCGTAGCGACTGTGGAACTAGTGGACAAGTTAGCCTGGCAGTGCGTCCAAGGGAGTTTAGGGACAGGCAAAGGTAAATGGTTATGCAAATTGGAGTTGAATGATTGGCTCAAGTCCACAGGTGGGCTCGTCATTCAGAGTGCCACATGACCTAGGGAGTGCATCAGCCCGACTATTGCAGGACACATCCCAGAAATCGCTATATGCAGCAAGAAGAGCAGAAGATACTGGGATGGTGGCAACAGGACGTTTCTCTTTTGGGGCAGCCTTGAGTAGGCAGGATGAGGAACAGGAGGAACCCCAAGCCAAGATCTGTCCAGCAGTCCAGTCAATGTTTGGAGAATGGAGCCGTAACCAAGGAAGACCTAAAACGATAGGAGATAAGGCCTTAGGTAAGATAAGGAAGGATATCCACTCCTGGTGGCATGTCCCTACCGACATGCTAACAGGAAGGGTCTGGAAGGGCATGGGAATTCCCCTCAGGGGAACCCCGAACCAAAATGGAAAAAAAAAATGACGTAGGGGGTCCCCCTAAATTCCATACCAGGCTCTTCAGATCTGGTATGGATATTAAGGGGAACCCCGGCCAAAAAAAAAAATGGCGTGGGGTCTCCCTCAAAATCTGCACCAGACCCTTCAGGTCTGGTATGGATTTTAAGGGGAACCCCGCACCAAAATTTAAAAAAAAATGGCGTGGGCTCTCCCCAAAAATCCATACCAGACCCTTATCTGAGCATGCAACCTGGCAGGCCGCAGGAAAGTGGGGGGATGAGAGAGCCACATGCCCTCAACATTGGGAGGGTGCTTTGGGGTAGCCCCCCAAAACACCTTGTCCCCATGTTGATGGGGACAAGGACCTCATCTCCACAACCCTTGCCCGGTGGTTGTGGGGGTCTGCAGGCGGGGGGGCTTATCGGAATCTGGAAGCCCCCTTTAACAAGGGGACCCCCAGATCCCGGCCCTCCCCCCTGTGTGAAATGGTAAGAGGGTATAAAAGTACCCCTACCATTTCACAAAAAAAACTGTCAAAAATGTTAAAAATGACAAGAGACAGTTTTTGACAATTCCTTTATTTAAATGCTTCTTCTATCTTCTATCTTCATTCGGTTTCCTCCTCCATCTTCTTCTTCTTCTGGTTCTTCCTCCGGTGTTCTCGTCCGGCATCTTCCTCCGCGGCGCCGGCGTCTTCTTCCCTTCTTCTTGGGCCGCTCCGCATCCACCAAGATAAGCGGTTCCTGCTGTGTGACGCTTCTCCTCTTCTGACGGTTCTTAAATAGCGGAGGGCGGGGCCACCCGGTGACCCCACCCCCCTCTGACGTACGGTGAAGAAGAAGGGAAGAAGACGCTGGCACCGCGGAGGAAGATGACGGATGAGAAGACCGGAGGAAGAACCAAAAGAAGAAGATGGAGGAAGAAACCGAAGGAAGAAAGAATATAGAAGAAAGAAGAAGCATTTAAATAAAGGGATTGTCAAAAACAGTCAATTGTTATTTTTAACATTTTTGACACTTTTTGTGAAATGGTAGGGGTACCCCCCTACCATTTCACACAGGGGGGAGGGCCAGGATCTGGGGGCCCCTTGTTAAAGGGGGCTTCCAGATTTCGATAACCCCCTGCCCGCAGACCCCCACAACCACTGGGCAAGGGATGTAAGGATGAGGCCCTTGTCCCCATCAACATGGGGACAAGGTGTTTTGGGGGGCTACCCCAAAGCACCCTCCCAATGTTGAGGGCATGTGGCCTGGTACGGTTCAGGAGAGGGGGCGCTCTCTCGTCCCCCCCTCTTTTCCTGCGACCTGCCAGGTTGCGTGCTCGGATAAGGGTCTGGTATGGATTTTTGGGGGGACCCCACGCCATTTTTTTTAAAATTTTGGCGTGGGGTTCCCCTTAAAATCCATACCAGACCTGATGGGTCTGGTATAGATTTTGAAGGGGACTCCACGCCATTTTTTTTTTTTACAATTTGGCCGGGGTTCCCCTTAATATCCATACCAGACCTGAAGGGCCTGGTATGGAATTTAGGGGGACCCCCCACGTAATTTTTTTTTTTTTTTAAATTTTGGTTCGGGGTTCCCCTGTGGGGAATTCCCATGCCGTTTTTATCAATGGACTTTTATGTGTATTGTCGGACCGGCAATTCATTAATAGCCGCGAGTAGTTTTAAATGACTTTTTTTCCTTTTGAAATGTCATTTTGCTGTCAGACTGTTCTAAACACGGAAAACATGCGCCCCTTTACAGGCATACTATAGACACCCCCCAGGTATTAAATTTAAAGGAATATTACACTTTTATTGTTTCACTTTAAGTATTATTAAAATCACTGCTCCTGAAAAAACGGCCGTTTTTAAAACTTTTTTTTGCATTGATCCATGTCCCCTGGGACAGGACCCAGGTTCCCAAACACTTTTTATGACAATAACTTGCATATAAGCCTTTAAGATTAGCGCTTTTGATTATTCATGTTCGTGTCCCATAGACTTTAATGGTGTTCGAACAAATTTTTTGCCTGTTCGCATGTTCTGGTGCGAACCGAACAGGGGGGTGTTCGGCTCATCCCTAGTCAGCACCATGTTTCCATGAAACATTAAAGATAGCACCGCAGGAGGGATAGGATAGTATAGTCAGCTGAGTCAAAACACAGAGTCTTAAAACAAATGTTCAGGCTGTGATGGCTTGCTGGATATACCAGTTGAAAAGAGCCTCACTGTTTAGATGATATTAGATCGGTCCTCAGTTGCAGCGACAAGGTGGTGAATCCAGAGTCCTTTGCAGGGATCCACAGGTGTGCAGGATGCGAATCTCTGTATTCCTAGTCCTGGTGACATGCACAGGATGTTATCCACTCAAAACCAGCATGGGGCCGATGGCCATTTACTTACAGTTTTCGGTTGTTCATGGATTTCCAGTTTGCGGAGATAGGATTAGGGCTAAAAAGTGATAAAAAGCCCAGGTTGCCTATCGGCAGAGGGCATGTGTAGGCACACACACCGACATGTTTCACCCACTTGTAAAGTGGGTTTCTTCAGGGTGAAGTGCATGGACAGAATCCTTTTGTAGGCAGAGTGACACTCAGGGAAATACTTCCTGTTACATCACTCCCTGCCTAGACATGGTCATGTTAACCCCATAGGGGAATTCAGACTGCTGTAAGGAAAAAGTGTTTTTACATCGCTGCCATCTTATGGCAGTATATGACTATTGCAGTTAATAGTATATGAACTTTCCTTTCAATGATAACATTTTTTTTCTACTAATTGTTCTAATAAAGTTATATCAGGTTAAACCACAGTTTGTTCCTTTTCCTTCACCGAAGGTAAGGACACCATGGGTCCTATTCCCACTCCCCTTTTATTTTGACTACTTCTCCTGTTCTGATAAGGAACACCACCCTATTAGGTGAGCCGGTAACCTGTTACCTGAATTGACCAACGATACTGGTCATCAGGACCCCGCCCATTGCGTTTTTTACGATTTGTATATAATAAAGGGCTATCTTTGCACGATCAGACAGGAAGTTTTGGGGCTGGAGTTCAAAATGAATTGTGCACTGGCTAAAGAACCCCCTGCAGGCCTTGGGGTCCCCAGAGTAACGGGACGGAGCTGGCAATTGTAGTGAATGTGTGGCTGCGACTGCGACCAGAATAGGTGCAGCCGCTGGTTGTACTTAAGGTTGCTGACTCAGAGTTCCCAAGGAGGCCTAAAGCTGCTCAAAGCAGGAAGCCAGATCCTGGAGGAATCGCATCACCTGAACCTGATTCGATTCCTGGGTCTCAAGTCTGTGGACTATGCCTTGCAATGGAGCATCTGTGAGAAGCGGCACGTCAGCCGGGTCAATGGCTGACCAAACTGTCAGGTCACCTGAGTCCAGGTGACAGCTGCACTCCGTAGGAGTCAGGAGTGCACCGCTAATGTGTAGTGATATGATATATAGTGGTGTAGATAATTAATTAGTAGTTATTATAATTATGATGTAAGTACTCTTCTGCAGCAACCCAATTCTTCCAGAGAGATGCAATTTATTGACTTCCAACACAGAACAAGTCCAAAGTCCACAGGTGACAAAAATATCCAGCAGAGTAAATATCATTTAGAGTTCCATGTTCCTAGATCTGTGCCTTCATAATCACAGACAGACGATACTAAACTATAGACTGAATGCCATGTTATATTCACTAGAAACTGAATGGCTGAGCAATTTGGCTGTTTCCATTTAGGCCTTTTGATATGCTTTTAGTTTTTCAGACAGACAAAAAGCCCCAACCGTGAACAGCTGCAGTCATAAACCGCCCCAATCTGCACTCCCGCATATCAACATCAACAAGTCCCCTTTGATATGTGTAATTAGATTAACATATACCACCTGAACACCCTTTTGAGTCCTGGAATGCCTACATTGCTAATCTGTATTCTTGCATATTAACATCAACAAGTCCCCCCTGATATATTAGCACTCCAGGAGGGAGCCTCCGCTAGGCCAATCCAAAACACTCCTTGATCCCATTGTTACCCCCTCAAGTCTAATTACCATCAATAAATACTTCTTCTATGGTCCTTTAACCAATGTACCCTTTGAAATGTTCAATTAGGTTAACAGGCCATACCTCACACACCTAGGTAGACCTGCATAAGATCAACAAATCAAAGGGACATCAGCTGTTATATTAAAATTGAGTTGGCTTGGACAAATCGACCATTGTCAACTGAATTCTGGCCTGGTCAATATTGTACTGTATGTGTACATACATATAATAATATAATGTCCCACATAAATTGACGAACATATTACAACATAAGGTAGTGAACCCTAGGACTGACTGCTGCGGATTGAACTCTGGGAGGTTCAAGAAGCAAGTCTACTGGAGCACCAACACAGATCCCACTCAGAGTTAGAGCATAGATTCCCCAGGGTGCGGAGTCTAACAGCCAGCAAGTGTTCACCAGAGACTCTAGTGCTGAGGATGGACTGCACTGCAGTCTGGCTCCAAGTCGCGGCTCCCAGAGTCTCACAGCTCACACTTATAGTAGACTACAGGAGAAACAGGAAGGAAGCAGCAGGCTGGAACAACAAGGATAGTAAAGGGATAAGCCAAAGGTCGGGGCGACTAGCAGACAAGGATAAACATAGAACACGCCAAAGGTCAGGGTCACAAGCAGACAGGGATAGTCAAGAACAGGCCAAGATTGGTAACTGGACAGACGTAGGAGACACAGCAAGTTGCACATGAAAGCTAAACACTCAATGGTTGATCAGCAAGGTTGGCTTGCAATGCACAGGTTAATATAGTGTTCCTAATTAGAGGCTGAGGTGGAGCTATGCTGAGGGAAGATTATATAAGCAGTCAGATGAGGGTGGCTGGCCTCTAAAGGTGAATACATGGAGGAGAGGTAGGCTGACAGACAAAGATTAGTGCATAACCATGACACCCCTCTTCCCCTCCTCTCTTCTAGAAGCCAGAGGGAGGTAACCAAAAAGTGATGCTATCTGTGAGTCACCAGCCTACTCTAGGCCTCTCCCAGCCCAGGCAGGCAAATTGAGGAAAACTGGAAGCCGCACACCGGTATAATGATGAATGCTTTATTTAAAAAGCTAAATCATGAAGAAACACAAAACATAACAGCAGAAGCGTACAAAAGCAGCTGACGCTTTTCACACTACGATGAGTGCTTATTCATAGCTCTCCCAGCCCACTCAGATCAAAGCAAACGGGCCTAAATTTACCTGCACTCACCAAAAATCTCAACTCTAGCACCTACCTAATTAGAGGGTGCTACAGGTGTAATACTGTTACCATTCTGATAAATTACACCCAGGTGAGTAACACTCCATGCATAAATTATAAGTGCAACTGCCGATTATCAGCCTTCACCAGCTTTAACTCCAAAAGGTGAAAACAGGGATGTCCACAGGTTTCAGTGCAAAGATTTCTTTTCATATTATCTCACTTCACAGGATAGAGCTCCATTCATATGTCCCAAAATACCAAAGGTCATAAACAAAAGAAAAGATTCATAGTGTATTATCTTTTAAAAGGACATACAATGAACAGGTAAAATTGCATAAAAACAATATATCATGCTGCTAGACACACATATACAGTATCTCACAAAAGTGAATACATCCCCTCACATTTTTGTAAATATTTTATTATATCTTTTCATGTGACAACACTGAAGAAATGACACTTTGCTACAACGTAAAGTAGTTAGTGTACAGCTTGTATAACAGTGTAAATTTGCTGCCCCCTCAAAATAACACAACACACAGCCATTAATGTCTGAACCGCTAGCAACAAAAGTGAGTACACCCCTAATGCCGCATACACACGATTGGGATTTTGGTTGGAAAAGGGTATGATGAAGGTATGGAGTCCGCTCAAGCCTGTCTTGCATACATACGGTCACACCAAATTCCGACCGTCAAGAACGCAGTGATGTACAACACGTACGACGGCACTAGAAAAAGGAAGTTCAATAGCCAGTGTGCCACCCTTTGGGCTCCTTCTGCTAATCTCGTGTTTATCTCGTGTTAGTAGAAGTTTTGTGAGAGAGGATTCATGCTTTTCAGCTTTCGTGCTTTTCAGTCCGTTACTGCTCTTCAGTTTGTGCTTGTGGGTTTGTATCTGGTTTCAGTGCGTGTAGTCAGTTTGTATCTGTTTTTCAGTGCGTTCTTGTCTGCTCGTTTCTGATTTTCAGCTCACTCTTCACAGGCCTTGCTGTTTTTCAGTGCGTTCTATTAGTCCGTTCTGACCAGCCGACTGTTTTGAAGCCATGTTGCGGGTATATACTCATCATAGAGTTCGCGCTATGCGGATGCTTGGTGTTGGGGTTCTTGCTTTGACACAAGTCCAGTCCATGAACAGGGTGGGGAGGAGTTCATGAGCCAAGAATTGGTTGCTCCAGCGTGACCAATTCTCTCACGTGCCTTTGCTGCATGAGATCCAGGAGAATAATCCTGATGATTTCAGGAATTTTCTCCAGATGACGGACCCCGTTTTTCACCGTCTGTTGGCTTTGCTGTCCCCTTATATTAGCAGACAGGACACCTGCATGCGGCAAGCCATCACTCCGGAGCAGAGGCTAGTCGCCACGTTGCGGTACTTGGTGACGAGGAGAAGTCTACAGAACCTCAAGTTCTCTACAGGCATCTCCCCCCAGGCTCTGGGGATCACTATCCCAGAGATCTGTTCTGCCATCATTCAGGTCCTGCAGAAGGACTATATTAGGGTAAGTTTTCTCCTTTAACATCACATTCTATGTATTTAATATATGCTAATGTATTGTTTTTCTTTCATCATTCCCTAATTACCATGATTGTAATATGCTGTGAATGTCCTCTTTATCCTCATGCATGCTGTAAGCTTTTAATGCTCCTTTTTTGTCCTTCATGCATATTTGCCTTCACTAAACTCCCCAGCATGCTATCCTGGGCCCATATACACCTAGCCTAGTCACTTAACAATGTATTTGTCAGCTCCATAGTAGTGCTTTACCCTAAATACCCCCTAAAATGTGTACAAATGTTATTATTGTCCTTAAATTCAGGCAGAGTGCCAGAGGCTTTTTTTTGGCTCCCAAACTCATTTATAACCCCCCCCCCCAAAATTTTTTTACAATGGGCCATCAGAGGGGGTGAGGAATCTGATAAGTGGACCTTATATTTTTGTCTTTAAATACTCCTTAAAATAAATGTTTATACTGATGTTGGCCAAGAATGTTTGTGTCTAATCTGCTTGCAAAAGTACTATTTTTTTAATGTTTTGACTCCACAGTTTCCTTCAACGCCACAGGAATGGCAGACTGTGGCATCCCACTTTGCCGACCGTTGGGACTTTCCCAACTGTGGAGAGGCAATTGATGGGAAGCACGTCCACATCGTCGCACCACCCCATTCGGGGTCATACTATTATAACTATAAGGGGTTTAATAGTATAGTGTTAATGGCGGTGGTGTCAGCGACATACGAGTTTCTCTATGTGGACGTGGGGAAGAATGGCCAGATGTTGGATGGTGGAGTCTTTGCCCAGACGGAGTTCTACACACGTCTCCAGAGTGGTGGCATGGGATTGCCACCTGCGGAAGAGAACGTGGAAGGACTCCCGTTTGTTTTTATTGCTGATGAAGCATTTGATCTGGATGATGAGGCCATTCCCCCAGAGTACCCTCACCCCAGGGAAGAGGGTTTTTAATTACTAGCTGGCCAGAGCTAGAAGAGTCGTGGAGAACACCTTTGGGATAATGGTCAGCCGGTTCCGCCTATTTCTAATGGCTATAAATATGGCGGGGTACAAACTTAACCACATTGTGTTAGCATGCTGCATCTTGCACAACTTTTTAAAGTGAAATGCTACTAATTATGTAGCCTCAGTTGGGCCTAAGGCCGGACTTTATGAACCAACAATGACAGCCCTGGAAGCTGGCCATCCTGGCTTGCCCCCCCAAAGCGCCGGTGAAGTGCGTCAAAAATATGTGGAATATTTTACGGGTAGGGGGGCCATTGCTATGCCAGCAAATTTTTAAATATTTTCAAAATAAAAAAAAATGATATGATAAAATCTTGAATTTAATTCACTGCTTGTGTTTCTTTTATCAGTCTCCTAGGTTCTCCTGGTGCACTTGTAGTGCTAAGTGGTTTTTCCATTATTTAAATAACACTTATTGTTACTGTAAACACCAACTTAATATAAAGACTGGTATTGAGCATTGAAAGAAGAAGCCACACATTGAGTATAAAACCTTTTACTCAGTGCACATTCACATGTGCGTTGTAAAACCTTTTTTGGTAAAAAAATAACATCTTGGTTTTATAAATTTTTACCTTGAAAACATTTTTTTGGTACATAAACAGGCATGTTTCAAAACATAACATACACAACTCAGGAACTTACAAAGTTCAACATTGAAAAACTGAAGGCAATATCAGACATTATAGTGTCAAAAATGTGTTGATCTTGCCTTCATCAGATGGGGTGTCACCCCTGTAAAAGCCCAATTTAGAAGAGGCACACAAATTGGGAGTCAAAATGGGGATTTTCCTTTTGATCCCATACCTAATGTCAACATGTGCTATCTCCCATCATGGGGGATCAATGGACGTGTTTTAGGGGTGTAACCCCTTCCTCTCACCTACTAGAGTTGCGAGGAAGGGGTTGCACCCACAAAACACGTACATTGATATCCCCTGATTGCAGATAGCACATGTTGCACACTGTGTCATCTTCCAAATTTGGCTTTTAAAATGTATTAAAAGGTTATTTAACCGCTTCAATACCCGGCCATAGTCAAATGACGTCCACAGATGGGATCTCCCATCCTGGGTGGGCGTCATATGACGGCCTCGGCTTTCCGCCGCTACTGCGGGCCCCTGGGGGCCCGCAGGGCGGCGATCGGGGTACCGTTGTGTCCCTCAGGACACAGCCGTTCCCCGATGGGGGTATTGAAGCGGCGGCGGCGGCGGGCGGCGGGCGGCGGAGCGTCGGTAACGGCGGATGCAGAGCGGCATTGGGAAGCGTGTATGAGGCGGGTTCCGGCGGAAGAGGAGTGATCAGAGCGGTGATCGGGGCTGAGGCTTTTCCCCTGGATACAGCTCAGCCCCGATCACTGTAGCCAATGACATGGCTCTGCATCACATGACCGGCTGTGTCCAATCACAGCCGGTCACTAATGTAAATAAACACACAGTCACACAGTAACTGCTGTTGCTGGGCTCTTCTCCTCACACACCGATCCAGTGTGAGGAGAAGAGATCAGCTAACAGTGAGTTACTAATTACATGTACTACTGTGCCCAGATCGCCCCTCCTAAATAAAGAGTACCTGTCACCTCAGTACCTGTCACCTCAGTACCTGTCACCTCAGTACCTGTCACCTCAGAGTACCTGTCACCTCAAAGTACCTGTCATCTCAGAGTACCTGTCCATCACCTGCCACCAGAGTACCGGCCACCTCATCACCTGCCACCAGAGTACCGGCCACCTCATCACCTGCCACCAGAGTACCCGCCACCTCATCACCTGCCACCAGAGTACCCGCCACCTCATCACCTGCCACCAGAGTACTTGCCACCTCATCACCTGCCACCAGAGTACTTGCCACCAGAGTACCCGCCACCTCACCACCAGAGTACCTGCCACCAGAGTACCCGCCACCTCATCACCTGCCACCAGAGTACCTGCCACCTCATCACCTGCCACCAGAGTACCTGCCACCTCATCACCTGCCACCAGAGTACCTGCCACCTCATCACCTGCCACCAGAGTACCCGCCACCTCATCACCTGCCACCAGAGTACCCGCCACCTCATCACCTGCCACCAGAGTACCCGCCACCTCATCATCTGCCACCAGAGTACCCGCCACCTCATCACTTGCCACCAGAGTACATACAGCCAGTCAGCCACTATGTCCAGAAAGATGTACACCCCAGAAGAGGCATACCAGATCCTGAGTCTGACCGATGAGAGCAACGGGGAGCTCTCACCGCTCAGTTCAGATTCTGGTTCTGATTCGGAATATGAGCCCCCCGAAGGCAGCACATCTGGATCAGATTTAGAGGAGGAAGTAGTCCGTCCAAAAAGACGACGATCTGAAAACCAGGCAGCTACCAGCAGTGCCAGCGGCGGTAGACCCCAGGAGGAAAGATCCAGCACAAGTGGACGCCAAAGAAGTAGGGCCCAAACCCATCTTCCAGATTCCTTGGCAAACCCATTGTGGCTGCCTTCTACCACAGGGTTAGCCACGATCCCCCCTTTTACAGCACAGTCGGGTGTGCAGGTCAACACTGCAGGATTTACACAAATGGATTTTTTAAATTTATTTTTCCCAAACGATTGGATTAAAGGCATCGTGGACCAAACTAATCTGTTTGCCCAACAATTTATTGCAGCCAACCCCAGCTCCAGCTATGCCCGCCCTTTTGAGTGGAGACCGCTAACAGTAGTGGAGCTAAAATTGTTTTTAGGCCTAACCCTGAACATGGGGCTTACAAAAAAAAATGAAATTCATAAGTATTGGTCGACCAGGCCCATCCACCATATGCCAATTTTTTCAGCAGCCATGTCCAGGTCCCGATACGAAATCATAATGCGCTTCTTGCATTTCAATGACAACTCACAGTGCCCCCCCCGAAATCACCCAAACTTTGACAAATTATATAAAGTTCGCCCCCTAATTAATTTTTTTTCCCAGAAGTTTGCCGAAGTTTATGTCCCTGAAAAAAATATATCTGTGGACGAATCCCTGGTGCATTTCACAGGCCGGCTGGGAATCAAACAATATATACCCAGTAAGAGGGCGAGGTATGGCTTGAAGCTTAACATGCTTTGTGAAAGTGCCACCGGTTATGTGTACGCATTCCGCGTGTACGAAGGGAAAGATTCCCAGCTCCAGCCCCCTGAGTGTCCCTCGTATATGGGAATAAGTGGGAAAATTGTTTGGGAGTTGGCATTCCCACTCCTCCAAAAGGGGTACCATATTTATATGGATAATTATTATACGAGTTTGCCCCTTCTCCGCCACCTACATCTCAAACAAACTTTGGCCTGTGGTACAACTAGAAAAAACCGAAAGGGCTTCCCACAGTGTCTTGTCACCACAAACATTCCAAGGGGGGAATCGAGAAGCTTGAGGAACGAAGAAGTGTTGGCTGTGAAGTGGAGGGATAGAAAAGACGTGTACATCATGTCCACCATCCACGATGACACCTCGGTGGAACTTCACAGAAGACGCGGTACCGTTCGCAAGCCTACCTGTATCACTGAGTACAATAAATACATGGGGGGGGTGGATTTAAACGATCAGTTGTTGCAGCCCTATCTTTCAACAAGAAAATCATTATTCTGGTACAAAAAAGTCGCAATTTACTTTTTTCATTTGGCCCTTTTAAATTCTTTCATAATATACCAAAAATCCACAGAAACACCCACCACCTTAATAAAGTTTATTGAAGACATTGTCACTGCCCTGATTTATCAGCAAGTATCCCCCCCAGAAAGCATTCGCTCCGATTCTGTCAGCAGACTACATGAGCGCCATTTCCCAGACCATATTCCACCAACAGGATCCGGAAGACGACGCCAAAAAAAATGTCGGGTGTGCACCAAAAGAGGAATTAGGAAAGATACGAGCTTCCATTGTACCGACTGTCCCTCCCAACCTGGCCTTTGCATCGGAGAATGCTTCAGGCGATATCACACTCTGGAAAATTATTAGTCCATATTTCTAATACTGCCATTTCCCCGTTTTTAATTTCTGTCCTGAATATTTACCTTCCTCAACCAACCATATTATTGCCTTCCATGTGAACCGACCCTGGCCTGTTTCTCGACTATGCCTCTGCCTACCGTCTGCATTGTTTTTCCGCCATGTTTTTGCCTTTCACGTGAACTGACCCTGGACTGTATCGACTATGCCTCTGTCTACCGTCTATTTCTGCCTTTTACCTGCACTGACCTCGGCCTGTTGACCATGTTTTTGCCTGCCCCTTGGATTGATCTTTCACCCTCCTACACAGGGGTCTCACATATGTGAGGGGCTCCAGAATAGTGTTCGGAGTTCAGAAAACCAGTTTTTGGTTTTCTGTGTTCCCATAACAGGGTCTGGTTGCCCGGAGGCTTCAAAGCGATTTGGGTGGGAGAAGCCTCTACCCCTGTCCCCATTCTTTCCTGACCAATGCCCTAAGCTTGATGGTACTGCCTGCTCCCTGGACAAATACTCTGGCTGTGCTGACCATACCTCTGCCTGCTGCATGTACTAACTATGGACAGTATTCCTGCCTGCTGCATGGATGATCCTTTGATCCTTTTGCTGCTGCTGACCACATCCCTGCCTGCTATCTGGACTAATGCTTTGGCTGTGCTGACATCTCTACCTGTACTGACTATTCTTGCCTGCTGCCTGTTTTGCTGTCGCTGTCCACGTTCCTGCCTGCTGCCTGGACCGATGCTCTTCTCTGTGGACCACTGCACTACTAAAACTGCAGGTAATCTTTTCTTTACCCTTTACTCAGCAGAATGTATTTTGGTTTGTAATTGGTTTCTACAGTACATGCTATGTGTTAGAAATATGAAGGGCCTTCAACAATGTGATAGGTTGGCAGGAATTTATGTGTAATGTATGCTCCTAGAACAACTGACAGTGCTACTTGGATGTTGGGCCTCTGTATGTGGCCAGACTATGTAAAAGTCTCACACATTTGGTATCGCCACACTCAGGAGGAGTAGCAGAATGTATTTTGGGGTGTCATTTTTGCTATGTACATGCTATGTGTTGAAAATATCTTATGAATGGACAACTTTGTGTAAAAAAAATGCGTTTTCATTTTTTTTCCACAGTTTCCAAAAACTTCAGGAAAAAAATGAACCATTCAAAAGACTAATTATGCCTCATAGATTATACGTTGGGGTGTTAGCTTTCCAAAATGGGGTCATTTTGTGGGCGTTTCCGTTGTCCTGGTGCTCTAGGGCCTTCAAACATGTAATAGGTGGTTGAGAAATGAGATGTGTAATTTATGCTCCTAGAATGCCTGGAGCTGCTACTTCAATGTTGGGCCTCTGTATGTGGCCAGGCTGTGTAAAAGTCTCACACATTTGGTATCGCTACACTCAGGAGGAGTAGCAGAATGTATTTTGGGGTGTCATTTTTGCTATGTACATGCTATGTGTTGTAAATATCTTATGAATGGACAACTTTGTGTAAAAAAAAATGCGTTTTCATTTTTTTCCCACAGTTTCCAAAAACTTCGGGAAAAATATGAACCATTCAAAAGACTAATTATGCCTCATAGATTATACGTTGGGGTGTTAGCTTTCCAAAATGGGGTCATTTTGTGGGTGTTTCCATTGTCCCGGTGCTCCAGGGCCTTCAAAATTGTAATAGGTGATTGAGAAATGAGATGTGTAATTTATGCTCCTAGAATGCCTGGAGCTGCTACTTCAATGTTGGGCCTCTGTATGTGACCAGGCTGTGTAAAAGTCTCACACATTTGGTATCGCCACACTCAGGAGGAGTAGCAGAATGTATTTTGGGGTGTCATTTTTGCTATGTACATGCTATGTATTGGAAATATCTTATGAATGGACAACTTTGTGTAAAAAAAATGCGTTTTCATTTTTTTTCCACAGTTTCCAAAAACTTCAGGAAAAAAATGAACCATTCAAAAGACTAATTATGCCTCATAGATTATACGTTGGGGTGTTAGCTTTCCAAAATGGGGTCATTTTGTGGGCGTTTCCGTTGTCCTGGTGCTCTAGGGCCTTCAAACATGTAATAGGTGGTTGAGAAATGAGATGTGTAATTTATGCTCCTAGAATGCCTGGAGCTGCTACTTCAATGTTGGGCCTCTGTATGTGGCCAGGCTGTGTAAAAGTCTCACACATTTGGTATCGCTACACTCAGGAGGAGTAGCAGAATGTATTTTGGGGTGTCATTTTTGCTATGTACATGCTATGTGTTGGAAATATCTTATGAATGGACAACTTTGTGTAAAAAAAAATGCGTTTTCATTTTTTTCCCACAGTTTCCAAAAACTTCGGGAAAAATATGAACCATTCAAAAGACTAATTATGCCTCATAGATTATACGTTGGGGTGTTAGCTTTCCAAAATGGGGTCATTTTGTGGGTGTTTCCATTGTCCTGGTGCTCCAGGGCCTTCAAAATTGTAATAGGTGGTTGAGAAATGAGATGTGTAATTTATGCTCCTAGAATGCCTGAAGCTGCTACTTCAATGTTGGGCCTCTGTATGTGGCCAGGCTGTGTAAAAGTCTCACACATTTGGTATCGCCATACTCAGGAGGAGTAGCAGAATGTATTCTGGGGTGTCATTTTTGCTATGTACATGCTATGTGTTGTAAATATCTTATGAATGGACAACTTTGTGTAAAAAAAAATGCGTTTTCATTTTTTTTCCACAGTTTCCAAAAACTTCGGGAAAAAAATGAACCATTCAAAAGACTAATTATGCCTCATAGATTATACGTTGGGGTGTTAGCTTTCCAAAATGGGGTCATTTTGTGGGCGTTTCCGTTGTCCTGGTGCTCCAGGGCCTTCAAAAGTGTGATAGGTTGTCATCATATGAGATGTGCAATTTATGCTCGTAAAATGCCTGACGGTGCTAGTTGGATTTTAGACCTCTCTATGTGGCCAGGCTGTGTAAAAGTCTCACACATGTGGTATCACTATACTCAGGAGGAGTAGCAGAATGTATTTTGGGGTGTCATTGCAAGTATGCATGTGCTGTGTGAGAGAAATAACTTGTTATTATGACAATTTTGTGCAAAAAAAAAAAAAAAAAATTTCCAAGAATTGTGGGAAAAAATTACAACTTCAAAAAGCTCACCATGCCTCTTGCTAAATACCTTGGAATGTCTGCTTTCCAAAAAGGGGTAATTTGGGGGGTATTTGTACTTTCCTGGCTTGTTAGGGCCTCAAGAAATGAGATAGGCCTTCAGTACATCAGGTGTGATCAGATGTGATCATTTTTCAATGATTTGCACCATAGCTTGTAGACTCTATAACTTTCACAGAGACCAAATAATATACACTAATTTGGGTTATTTTTACTAAAGATATGTAGCAGTATACATTTTGGCCCAAATTTATGAAGAAAAATTACTTATTTGCAAAATTTTACAATAAAAACTAAAAAAAAGTGTTTTTTTTTCAAAAATTTCTCTCTTTTTTCGCTTATATTGCAAAAAATAAAAAAAACAGCAGTGATTAAATACCACTAAAAGAAAGCTATGTTTGTGAGAAAAAAATGATAAAAATTTGGTTTGGGTACAGTGTAGCATGACTGAGTAATTGTCATTCAAAGTGTGAGAGCGCTGAAAGCTAAAATTTGGTCTGGGAAGGAAGGGTGTATAAAAGCCCTGTATTGAAGTGGTTAAATTTTCAGTTAAAAAAAAAAAAAAGTTGTAATTTTTTTTGGATTTAGATCAGATGGATTTAGATGTTCTTCATTCTTTGTTCAATTTCCTTGTTTTTTTCCTTTTTATGAGGTCTAAATCCCGACTACAAAACATTATGTCCTGGATTAGCCTTTGTGCACTGTCAGTTGTGAAATGAGTAGATTGTTCTTCCACAACATGCACATCACCTAAAAAAAAAAATACACACCATGTATTATAAATATGCAGGCATACATCTATTACCTGAATCTGTGGTGTCAGACATTCACCTGTTGTGGTGACAATTTCCACCACCTCTCCTTCCTCCACATCCTGAGGTTGTGGTGTCCTCTGTTCCCCTTCTTCAGTAAGTGGGTTCCTGGAGTCCTCAGACGTCCCGAGTCTTTTTTCCCCTATGAGAATGAAACAAAAGGTATACTTAGCACACAGACATTTAAGGCCAGAAATAGGAATATGAAACATTGCTTGGAAGTGGGGTACAATTGTCTGTTTGGGCAGAGATCCAAGTTGAAGACATTATTTATTCCCTTAACAAAGCTGCAATACTTACCTTTTTTGGACAAGTTTCACACATGTAGACACACCTAGTATTCACTGGAGCATCTGTGTGGGCCACCCTAAAAAGTTTGTTCTTGTGTCCCACACTAGTGCTCCTGAGCCCAGATGTGTAAACAGCTGCTAAGTGTCCTCTCCTTACATTACACTGAATCAAGTTTGCTATTCATTCCGGTTACAAACACATCTAGACAACAATGCCCTAAACTTCTTTTAATACAAATTAGCATGACCAAATGTAGTTAACCCTGTATCTGCCTAAAACATCGTATTTAGTTGGTGAACGAACAATGTTTACTGCGAAGGATTACTGTGCCCACTAGCCTGACAGTTGCCATTTTAAACTGTACAACAGTAAAGAAAAGCACATGGCGCAGCATGCAAGTAATAATAATAATCGGAACACACGACAACTACTTACTTTTTAGAAGCACTTTTTTGATCCTTCTGTACTGATCCTGCTCCCTCAATTTCAGGTCTGACCAGCGTTTCCTCAATTGCTCCTTGGATTGTCGTACCCCAAAATTCCTGTGCAGACTCTTCACAACTTTAGTCATGATCTTGGCCTTTCTCACATTTGAGTTTAGGTACGGTCCATACTTCCCATCATAGTCGGCCCTCTGCAAGATGTCCACCATCTCCACCATCTCTACAAGGGCCATATTTGAGGCCTTAAATCTTCTCCTCTGGGATCGCGACATTTCTGGCTCCGGGCTTTCCTCCTTGTTACTGCTATTACGCACCTGCTGTGTCTCCACCATGTTCATCTCCCACTGTGCCGAAAGAGAAGGGGCGGGGAATATTCTAGAAAGAATGTCGGGCGGACGACGCGGGCGGAGTTTCACACATGCGCAGTGTATATAAAGCTAACACACGTGTGTGTCCTACCTACATTCTGTGTGCGTAGGAAGGAGGACCAGAGGCGCCAAACGTTCTAACGAAGGTAACATTTTAACTTGGGACATCAGTGGCCTATACTGATTCGAGATTGAGGCCTATATTGGGATAAGAGTAGGAGAGTTTAGCCTGAGATTAGTGTTTTTGTCTTGTATTTTGTCTTGCAGCAAATATGAAACAATTCAAAGACCCAGAATTCATGGGCCATTTCATTGACAAATACAGGGATATGCATAATTTGTGGGAGGTTAAAAACCCGTTATATCGCAATAAACCAGCTAGGAAGGTTTGTGAAGACGCAGGTCCCCAACGCAGACATCGAATTTGTGGATAAGAAAATTGGTAGCTTGAGAAGCATGTATAGGAAGGAGCTTAATAAGGTCCAGGATTCCATGAGATCAGGAGCAGCAGCAGAGGATGTGTATGTACCCAGTCTGTGGTACTACAACAGGATGCGGTTTCTGGAAGACCAGATGGAAGTCAGGAAATCACTTTCTACACTTTCATCCAGCCTTCCCTCAACCCCAGCTGAGGCTTCTGAGGACCAACCTGGGCCTTCCATCCTGGAAGAAGTTGAGGAGCCCAGCTGGAGCCAGGTATAGTATTTGTTAACATATTTATTGTCCGAAAATTAGTGTTGTAACTAGATGTTATTACTGATAACAAATGAATGATTTAACAAAAAGTGTTTTACATATCAATAGACAGTAGGGGCCAAAAATGATTGTGACAAGAATGAAAAATGCTGGGCTCAGAATGATAGTTTTTTCTATTTGTTAACATTCAATTTGCAACAGTCATGAGCTGAAAATTGTGTGTGATTGATGAACAAAAAACTAAAACTATATCCCTTTTTCATACACTAGAAGACCTCAGCCAGGACGAGGCTCTGGAGTGTGGCACACAGGAGGAGGCGGGGGTAAGTGTCAGCCAGGAGGTGGCCAGGTCCAGTAGCCACACCCAATCCCAGGTGCCTCTCCTCCGCCTTCCAACAAAAAGGGCCAGGAAGGGGAGTAACATGGAGGAGGCAACACTGGGCCTCATTAAGGAGGCTAATGCGGCCCTGAAAAGCGCCCCCGATGCTGAAGAGGCCTATGGCTGCTATGTAGCTGCCAAATTGCAGCAAATGGAAAAGGGCCAATGTCTCATCTGGGAGGAAATTATTTTTGAGGCGATTCATAAGGGGTTGAGGGGCCAAATAAGTGATAACATGCACTTAGTTGCGCTCGCCCATTATCCTCCTCCTCCTCCTCCCACAAGTCCACCTCCAGAGCCTTGAAAAATGGTATAGACTCCTCAAGCTAGTTATGAAAAGGTTGCCATCATCCCTATAAAGCATAAGATAGGAACCTCAAAGAAAGGGGATTTTTAAGGCAACAATAGTGTAAAATTGAATATATTTATTGATACAAAATTAATATTAAAAGCAGAATATAATTGAATCGCAAATACAATTTACATGAAAGAAAAAAACAATATGATATGTTACAAATGTGGCAAAGAAATTCCAACGCGTTTCAAAATAGTTAAATTTCTTCTTCAGGGATAAACCTTGCCATCATCTGGAAGGCATAAAGGTAACATAAGTATCTACATGTATATTTACAGTATCAAAAAACAAAAATGTAGAAAGAAAATGCTTACAGTAATCACAATCGACTCAAAACGAATTCTCAGTATAGCGCCCCCAAACATCCCCCCGTCCAGTTAGTGAAATGTCTTTTATCGTGCAGATAAAAGACGATAAAAGACACGATAAAAGACATTTCACTAACTGGACGGGGGGATGTTTGGGGGCGCTATACTGAGAATTCGTTTTGAGTCGATTGTGATTACTGTAAGCATTTTCTTTCTACATTTTTGTTTTTTGATACTGTAAATATACATGTAGATACTTATGTTACCTTTATGCCTTCCAGATGATGGCAAGGTTTATCCCTGAAGAAGAAATTTAACTATTTTGAAACGCGTTGGAATTTCTTTGCCACATTTGTAACATATCATATTGTTTTTTTCTTTCATGTAAATTGTATTTGCGATTCAATTATATTCTGCTTTTAATATTAATTTTGTATCAATAAATATATTCAATTTTACACCTCCAGAGCCTTAGCCTCCAAGGAAGGCTGCAGGAAAGGCTGCAGGGAAGCGTGGAGGGAAGACTGCAAGGAAGACAAGAAAATAATGGCCTGGGTTCAGTCTGGTCTGACAGAAGACGCAGCCTGTTGTAGTACCACAGCCTGGGGACATATATGTCATCTGCTGCTGTTCGTGATCTCTGGGAGTCCTGGACCAGATTGTGCACAGAGCTCTGTACAGACCGCCGCCGTTCCGGGCTGTCCAGTCACCGCACGTACACACCGACCGACCGTCACGTGTGGTGACTGGACAGCCCAGAATGGCGGCGGTCTGTACAGAGCTCAGTGGTGCTTGTGCATCTAAGATAATGGAAGATCAGTGTCAGGCCATGCAGGTACCTCCAGTGCCTCAGTTCCAGCCACAGGTCACACATTGAGGAAATGGATCTCCTGGCTGTAGTGATTGAATAGCCTTACTTCCTATCAGCACCCTTAAAGATTCCAGGTTCAGTTCTAAGCCATCTGCGTTTTAAAGCTTGCAAGCTGGTAAGCACATTCTACAGCCACGGTGGTCGGTTTATCACTTTTGTTTTAAGTGCACACCAGGGTGTTTGCTGCAACTAAGTGTCCACATGTGATACTCAGACATACTACACTATGGCCAGTTCTCTAGTTTTTTCTCTCTTTTTGGTATATATCTACTGAGGGAACGGTGATCTGAGCCCGGAGAGAGCGGAAGTATTTACTACACCCAAAAGGCCCGGGCTGGGTTTTAAGCCATCTTCTCATACTGCTTGCTGTTTGGTAAGCGCAATTTACAACCACGGTGGTCGGGCACCTCACTATTTATTTTCCATACTTTTATGGTGTTCGAGTGATCCTTAGCGCCTCTGTTTGATGCCCACAGATAAATGTTTTGGACATTTATTCTCTTTTAGCGCAGTTTTTAAATTTATATTGGATTTTTTGTGTTGTCGCACTGTTTACTGCTGCTTTTTTATCTAAGATACATTTTTTCTAGCGCGGTTCTTATATCTGAAATAAATAAGTTTGTCAGAACTCTGTGTGAATATCAGCAGCAAAACAACTTCATTCTTCTAGCATTATAAAGAACAAAAGAATGTGCTGCATTAAAAGATCCAATAATTTGTAGCGTGACGAATGTGCTTTCTCCCTTACGAACGCTAGTTTTACCAGGCCAAGCGCTTCCGTCTCACACTTGATTCTGAGCATGCGTGATTTTTGGCTCTTCAGGAATTGCATACAGACGATCGCATTTTCAGCTAGGAACTTTTTCCGACCGAAAAATAGAGAACCTGTTCTCAATCTTTTGCTGGCTGGATTTCCGCCAGCAAAAGTCTGATGGAGCATACACACGTGAACAAAGAGGAGAGGATTTATGAACCAAATACTTTGCTTAATTAGATATGACTATAGACAGATGGGGGTAATACCCAGAGGACATCTGTCTTTAAATGCAGCTACTTGCAAACACCCAGGAGCTCAGAGGATCATAGGTGGGTGTGTTCCTCTGAATTAGAGGGCATATCAGAAAAAGGATTTCTTCTGAAGAAATCCTTGACGGATGAAACGCGTCAGCATGACGCCATCACGTTCGACGTAGTACCCATACAGACCCATCCACCAGCCCTGGGGATCTGATTCGCTACTCTGCTAAAGCCGCTCAAGCCCTGTCGAAAGCCACCGCACGGAACCAGGAAGTAATCGAGGCGTTATACCGCAGACAGGCGGTATGTTACCACGTCCCCCTGTTTCCAATACTCTGGCGGACATTTGTCTACACGGACTTACCAGTTATTTCCAATTGACCAGAGGATGATTCAGCTGCCTCACACAGCCTGAGACAACTCGAGGAGGAGTGGAGTGTCCAACATGCCTGATTTATCCTGATGTCCATGGTCTGGTAAGATCGTATCATTATATGTCTCCATGATCCAGCTAATACGCTGTCTCTATACATCAACATCCACACAGGCATACACCTCCTCCCGCACCCCTGCATAGCTTCCACACAGCTATCTATGCATGTTATCAGCTGTGGTTGAGTATCTATTTGCATGTGCTACCATCAGCAACCCTCTTGGTCTATATTTATTGTTATATTCAAAGTCTGCTATCGGCAGTGTGCACAGCGGTACCCCACCATCCATGGCTGCATACCGTCACCTCCTGGCTTCCAATCTTAATTTATAGACACTATACATGAGACGATGCAAGTCCAGCTAGCCAACTAGATGTGATTGTATGTGTAGTGGTGGCCATCTGTATGTTGTTCTTTGTTTTTAGATAACGTTGTCTATTTTATTGTTAGTGGTGGTATTTGGTTCACGTATAGTCATTTTTTTGACACAATTTGGTGTATATGTGGTATTATTTTTCTATAATAAATTTATACATTTTTGCTACCTTGCTGGTTCCTCACTGAAGAATTCGTTTTTCCTCTTCACCCCTTTTTCGGAGCATACACACGGTCGCATTTTCCGACCAAAAGCTCTCATCGGAGTCCACCTTCCATTTGAGGATGCCCCACAGATGCTCAATAGGATTTAGGTCTGGAGACATGCATGGCCAGTCCATCACCTTTACCCCCAGCTTTTTTAGCAAGGCAGTGGTCGTCTTGGCAGTGTTTTTGGGGTCGTTATGTTGGAATACTGCCCTGCGGCCCAGTCTCTGAAGGGAGGGGATCATGCTCTGCTTCAGTATGTCTCAGTACATGTTGGCATTCATGGTTCCCTCAATGAACTGTAGCTCCCCAGTGTCGGCAGCACTCATGCAGCCCCAGACCATGACACCCCAACCACCATGCTTGACTGTAGGCATAACACACTTGTCTTTGTACTCCTCACCTGGTTGCCGCCACACACGCTTGACACCATCTGAACCAAATAAGTTTATCTTGGTCTCATCAGACCACAGGACATGGTTCCAGTAATCCATGTCCTTGTCTGCTTGTCTTCAGCAAACTGTTTGTGGGCTTTCTTGCGCGTCATCTTTAGAAGAGGCTATCTTCTGGGATGACAGCCATGCAGACCAGTTTGATGCAGTGTGTGGCGCATGGTCTGAGCACTGACAGGCTGACCCCCCACCCCTTCAACCTCTGTAGCAATGCTGTGAGCATCATACATCTATTTCACAAAAACAACCTCTGGATATGACGCTGAGCACATACACTCAACTTCTTTGGTCGACCATGGCGAGGTCTGTACTGCGTGGAACCTGTCCTGTTAAACCACTGTATGGTCTTGGCCACCGTGATGTCGTCATGGAGGAGTGGAAGAAGACTCCAGTGGCAACCTGTGAAGCTCTGGTGAACTCCATGCCCAAGAGGGTTAAGGCAGTGCTGGAAAACAATGGTGGCCTCACAAAATACTGACACTTTAGCCCCAATTTTGACATTTTCACCTAGGGGTGTACTCACATTTGTTGCCAGCAGTTTAGACATTAATGCTGTGTGTTGAATTATTTTGAGTGCAATCACTACTTTACATTGTAGCAAAGTATCATTTATTCAGTGTTGTCACATAAAAAGATATAATAAAATATTTACAAAAATGCAAGGGGTGTACTCACTTTTGTGAGATACTGTATATATCCCACCCTTTTATATCATAAATTAAACAAAATTGGTTCCAGGACAGAGCCTTGGGGTACCCCACTTGCCACTCTAGACCATTCTAAATATATATTATTTATCACAACCCTTTGGACACAACCCCGTAGCCAGTTTTCTATCCAAAAACAAAGCTTATGGTCCATACAGACCTCAGCTTGTAGATTAAGAGTTTGTGGGGGACTGTATCAAATGCTTTTGCAAAATCCAGATACACCACATCCACCGGCCTACCTTTATCCAGATGGCAGCTCACTACCTTGTAGAATGTTAAAAGATTGGTTTGGCAAGAGTGACCTTTTGTATAGCCGTGCTGATTACTGCTAATGATACCGTTTTCGTCAGCAAATTCTTGGATATGGTCTCTCATCACCCAATCAAAATGTTTACAAACTACCGACGTTAGATTATGATGACATTTCCCTGTCTTGCTGCCATTTCTAACTGTGAAAGGAGATTCAACTCCACTTCTTCCTTCAGGGTAGGGTGGCCTGTAACATACCACCACTAGTAATTTCTCGCTTACTTCCACCCTTTGGAGTTCCACCCATATGGACTCTACCTCCCCCTTGCCCCATCACTGATGTCACTCCGCTCTTCTACCCATAAATTATTCCTGATATATAGACACACCCCTCCCCTTCTCCTACCCTTCCTGTCCCTCCCTCCCCTCCCTCCCTCCCTCCTTTTGTTGACTAGGCTCCTGGCATTTGTGAACATTCCCCTAAGTTTTGTATTGGTGCATATTTTTTTTCCAAATGATTTCTCAGGCTTCGATTTTGATTAGGTAATGCATTAATCCCAGAATTAGATGTCATGGATATAATATCTCTAGTGTCTCCACTGTTCCTCTCTGTCCTATGCTCACTGCTGGTTATTACTACCTCTAACCCCCCCCCCCCGCCAACACCTAGTCTAAAAGCCCCTCCAACTTTGTGGCCATCTTTCTTCCCAATGGAGCTGTACCATCCCCATTAAAGTGCAGCCCGCCCTCGGAGAAATGCGGGTGAGTCAGAGAGCCGGCGAGCGGCTCCGTAAGTGAAAGAGCCGCCGGGCGGCTCCATAGGTGAGAGAGCTGCCAGGTGGCTCCGTAGGTGACAGAGCCGGCGAGCGGCTCCGTAAGTGAAAGAGCTGCCGGGCGGCTCCATAGGTGTGAGAGCCGCCGGGCGGCTCCGCAGGAGAGAGACAGCGGGCTGGCCCGGCGGCTCAGGTGGTGAGATGTGCCGGCGCCGCTCGATGTGTGAGTGGGCTGCTGGCCAATCAGGGAGCCGGCGGGCGGGGAGCAGAGAGATGACAGCCCGCCCTGCATCCCTGCAGTTCCCCCCTCACCATGCAGGCAGCTGCGGCAGCAGAGAGATTACATCATCTCTCTGCTGCCTGTCTCTGGTACACAAGAGACCACCTTAGCAGGTGGCAAGTGACAATCTTCATCTGGTGACAGGCGACCTGGCAAGTGACAATCCACAACATGTGGCAGGCGACGTGGTAAGTGACAATCTTCATCTGGAGACAGGCGACGTGGCAAGTGACAATCCGCAACATGTGGCAGGCGACGTGGCAATTGACAATCTGAATCTGGTGACAAGCGACGTGGCAAGTGACAATCCGCAACATATGGCAGGCGACGTGGCAAGTGACAATCTGCATCTGGTGACAAACGACGTGGCAAGTGACAATCCGCAACATGCGGCAGGTGACGTGGCAAGTGACAATCTGCATCTGGTGACAAGCGACGTGGCAAGTGACAATCCGCAACATGTGGCAGGCGACATGGCAAGTGACAATCTGCATCTGGTGACAGGTGACGTGGCAAGTGACACACTCGGGGCTTCCACTGATTCTGCATTATGGTGAGTTAAACTATTTAATTTTTTATAACAATGTAATAATAGTAATAATGCGCTTCAATCATCCTGACACCATAACAACCATGGTGCCGTGATGATTGAAGCGCCAACACCAGCCATTTCCCCGATAGATGTACCCCAAAAAAATATATTTTCTTGCAGTGCCCCTCCCGAGACTAGACTCTGGATCTGCCCCTGCATAGAGCGAGATTTTTTTCTTCAGAGAGCCAACCCAGGGACCTTCAATGTGCTGGAATCCACAAACTAATATGGCTAAGGGCTCCAGTGCTAAAGCAAATAGGCTGGGTGATAGAGGACAGCCCTGACAGGTTCCACTCTGAAGGGGGAAGAAGTCAGAAAAGGTGCCATTAATGTGGATCCTCGCTCTATGGGGTTTGTATAACATGCCCAACCACTGTAAAAATCTAGGACCAAATCCAAACTTGCTCAGGACCTCCCAAAGATACTCCCATTCCATGGAGTCAAAAACTTTCTCCACGTCCAGTAAAGCAATGAGTCTCATGCCCCTGTTAGAATGGGTAGTAGCTAAATTAAGAAATAGTCTGCTATCACCTTCCGGCACTCATGTTCTTCCTGTCGCTTGGCATGATCTGTTCCACCTCCAGTGGGGCCTGGGCTGGAAATACAAGGCAAACCTCGTCAATTCAATCTCATATCAGATACGTGACACAGGGCCTCGCACTGTCACACCATTCATTACACTGATGAAGGCCGGCAGGCTTGAAACAGATGTATGCAGGTTTTAATAAATTCCTCTATAGCAAAGTTTCTCAACTCTTTTTTTTCAGACTTGGCACCCTTTAAAAGTATGCAAAAATTTTGAGGCACCCTAATCTAAAATGTAAAAAGCAAAAAATGTTGCCAAGAAAAAAACATGCTTCATTTACTTTCTTCTTTCCCAGCTGTGACCAGTTTAGATTTCAGTGTTAACTGTACGAACCAGTATAGATCTCATTCAGCATCCCAAGCAGAGACCATTACTGCACTCCAGCAGTTCACCAGTTAACTTCTCAGTGTCCCCATACTGTATACAGTGTCCCCATATTATTAGCGCTAACTTAGCTAGTGCAGTTTTAAAATAAGTTATTAACCACTTCCCATCTGGGCCAATTCTGACACTTCGCTCCTACATGTAAAAATCTACTTAGAACCCCCATTTATATATTTTTTTTAGCAGAGGCCCTATAGAATAAAATGGTGGGTGTTACAATTTTTTATGTCACACGGTATTTGCGCAGCGGTTTTTTAAACGCAATTTTTTTTTTTTAATTTTCATGAATTAAAAAAAAAAAGCCCAATTATTTGTATAATGTGAAAGATGATGTTACACCAAGTAATTGGATACCTGATATGTCACACTTTAAAATTGCCCCTGCCTGTGGAATGGAGGCAAACTACAGTGCTTAAAATTCTCCTTAAGCTACGCTTTAACTGCCTTTACAGGTTACCAGTTTAGAGCTGCACAGGAGGTCTGGTGCTAGAATTATTGCTCTGACGTTCGTGACAATACCTCACATGTGTGGTGCGATCACCCTTTACATATGCGCATGGGAGTAACGTATGCATCGCAATAGCAGTGTAAGATGGTGGTGCTTTCTTTGTTGATGAGGACAAGGGCCTCATCCCCACAACCCTGGCCTGGTGGTTGTGGGGGTCTGCGGGCAGGGGGCTTATCGGAATCTGGAAGTCCCCTTTAACAAGGGGACCCTCAGATCCCGGCCCTCCCCCCTGTGTGAAATGGTAAGTGGGTACAAAAGTACCCCTACCATTTCACAAAAAAAATGTTAAAAATGACGAGACAGTTTTTGACAATTCCTTTATTTAAATGCTTCTTCTTTCTCATATTTTCTATCTTCTTTCTTCTATCTTCCTTCGGTTTCTTCCTCCATCTTCTTCTTCTGGTTCTTCTTGTTCTTCTGGTTCTTCTTGTTCTTCTGGTTCTTCATCCAGTCTTCTCGTCCGGCATCTTCCTCAGCGGCGCCGTCTTCACTTCATCTTCTTTCCTCGGGCCGCTCCGCATCCACGATTGGATGGGAGGCTCCCACTGTGTGACGCTTCTCCTCTTCTGACAGTTCTTAAGTAACGGAGGGCGGGTGACCCTGCCCCCCTCTGATGCAGGGCGGGTGACCCCCGTCCCCCTCTGATGCACGGGGACTTCCCTGTGGCATTCCCCATGACGTAGGGGTACTTTTGTATCCCCTTACCATTTCACACAGGGGGAGGGCCGGGATCTGGGGGTCCCCTTGTTAAAGGGGGCTTCCAGATTCCGATAAGCCCCCTGCCCGCAGACCCCCACAACCACCGGGCAAGGGTTGTGGGGATGAGGCCCTTGTCCCCATCAACATGGGAACAAGGTGTTTTGGGGGGCTACCCCCAAAGCACCCTCCCAATGTTGAGGGCATGTGGCCTGGTACAGTTCAGGAGGGGGGCGCGCTCTCGCCCCCCCTCAGTTCAGGAGGGGGAGCACTCTCTCGTTCCCCCTCTTTTCCTGCGGCCTGCCAGGTTGCGTGCTCGTATAAGGGTCTCGGATAAGGGTACCCCACACCATTTTTTTTTAAATTTTGGTGCGGGGTTCTCCTTAAAATCCATACCAGACCTGAAGGGTCTGGTATAGATTTTGAGTGGAACCCCACGCCAATTTTTTTAAATTTTTGGCCGGGGTTCCCCTTAATATCCATACCAGACCTGAAGGGCCTGGAATTTAGGGGGACCCCCACGTCATTTTTTTTTCAATTTTGGTTTGGGGTTCCCCTGTGGGGAATTCCCATGCCGTTTTTATCAATGAACTTTTATGTGTATTGTCGGGCCGGCAATTCAGTATAGCCGCGAGTAGTTTTAAATGACTTTTTTCCTTTGAAATGTCATTTTGCTGTCAGACTTTTTATGACAATACCATGCATATAAGCCTTTAAAATTAGCACTTTTTATTTCTCCCATAGACTTTTAAAGGGTGTTCCGTGGCATTCGAATTTGCCGCGAACACCCCAAATTGTTCGCTGTTCGGCGAACTGGCGAACAGCCGAACTCGAATTTCATCCCTAGTCATGACTGAGTCATCTAGGCTGTCTAAAGGGATTAGTTAATTAGCCCATGTTAATTAGGTTTCTGGTCACAGGTGTATGTTTAGAGTAATATGAGCAGGAGGTATGCACCTCCTCTTTTACTGTATAAAAGAGCCTGTATTCCTTTCAATAAAAGAGATTCCTGGTTGAACTTGCATACAGCCTGCCTGTTTGTTCTGAGCTATCCTAACTGGATTTGAACGGCACATAGCTGTAGTTTAATCCCCAGAGCATCGGATGACCGAACCATCAGACGTTGCAATCAGATTCAATAGCCACAGAGGAGTGTCGGGAGAGTGGAACCGAGCGAGCAGGGGCTCATTACATTGGTGGCAGCAGTGGGATGTCGGGAAAGTGGAACCGAGCAAGCAGGGGCTCGTTACATTGGTTGGCAGCGGTGGGATTTGCTCTCCAGTTACTGGGACACTCCAAACCACCACAGTGAATAGCCAGCTATGCAGCCTGCAGGAGAGCCACGCTGAAAGACTTACTTGAGAGCCGTGGAGGGACCGGTGGGACAAAGAAAAAGGCCACCCTGATCAGTGAGCTAGCCAAGATGGATCAGAGGTATGGTGATGCAGGACCCCGGTCAGTTGAAGACTTTTTTCAGCAACGAGTTCGAGAGCGGTTGGCATTATATGGTGCTAACCCATCAGAGACCACCATACAGAATGCCATTAGAGACATCCAGCTGCAGGATGAGCGACAAGAGAGAGAACTAGAGCGGCAACATGAGTGGAGAATGGCGGAAATACGGCAATCGGAGACAACACCTAAAGATACAGCGCCTTTCCGTAATTTGCCTTTTCAGGCGTTCAAACTATTTAAGGAAGGAGAGGAGGAAAATGAAGCATTCCTGCAGGACTTTGAGAGACTATGCCAGATACATAATGTACTGTCCCAAGATTGGGTTGCCTTACTGGCGAGTAATTTGACTGGCCGAGCAGCCGATGCGTATCGGGCCCTGGAGGATGAGGACGCTAAAGATTATGGCCGGGTAAAAGAAGCTCTGCTAGCCCGATTTGCCATTACACCCGAAGCCAGTCAGATTAAGTTTAGAGATCCCTGTTTGAACTAACATACAGCCTGCCTGGTGTTTGTTCTGAGCTATCACAACTGGATTCGAATGGCCCATAGCTGTAGTTCTAATCCTGGAACATCAAATGACTGAACCATCAGACGTTGTGATCTGCAATCTGATTCTATAGCAGCAGAGGAGTGTCCGGAGAGTGGAACCGAGCGAGCAGGGGCTCGTTACAACGTTTACTGCAGCTGTGATTTAGCATTATTTGTAAATGGATGTGTTTGACTATAGAGCTTCACGCAATATTAACACTGAGGGGATTTTTTTTATCTCGAAGGGGGGTGACAGTGATCTAGGGAGCCTTTTTATGAGGATAAAAATCAGTTTATGAAATTCATGCCCAATGGGATATTGCATTTTTTGAACAATACCTCTCAGACATTATGGTTCCTAGGAGCCTCCGATGGGGGGTCAGTCCCTAGAAGGGAGATATGCAATTGGATGAATGGTTCAAATATTTTAATGAAACTGGTTTGAGCTTTTTGAAGTTTTTAAAAGATAAGAAAATGCAGAAATTATCCAATTTCGACACCCAGATTAAAGAAATTATAGAGAAACTAATTCTCTTTAAGAACAGTGAGGAGTATAAGGAATGTTCTACCAACTTAAAGAAAACCCTTGAAAAGGAAGAAAATGACCAGAAAATTAAAAAGAAGAAAAAATATAATAGGGATATGGGGGACAACCAAATGGGGGTTTGTGTTCGAGTGGCAAAATAAAATTGCACTTGAACAAACCATGGGGGACAAACCTATCGTAGGGGGTGACCTTAATAGGAATGGCAATCAAACTGATTGGATTTAGGTCCCTCCAAGACAGGAAGGTGGACCCAACCAGAGGTCTCCCAGAGTTGAAAATGGATCTAATTCCCATTTCTCCTATTCACACCCTAGGAGTGGGAGATTATAGTCTAGAAACTCTCTACCTAGGTCTCTAATTACCACATGGGATAATGGAGAAGGAAAATCCTTCTCATTCAGAAGAGAGGTCAACCAACAATTTAATGTCCCAGGTAATAATAGATATGGCCCCTTAGGAGCAGATGATTTTGGATATAATCAATTTCAGGGTGGAACACATTATGGACATGATGGGGGACCCCGCAAATAACATCAAAGAGGTCCTAAACCTTTTGGCCATAGTAATAATGACCAATATCATCATAGAGATCCTGGCCCCCAAAGATATGGGAGTCAGTATCATCCCAATAATGATCAATACCATCATAGAGGTCCGGGGCCCCAGAAACATGGGAATCATTTTCATCCTAATCCACCAGGAAGACCCAAAAACCATTCCTTAATACAAGGTACAGGCTCTAGGTTTCCAGATACTCAAGGACCGTGATCTGGACAGTTTAAATATAGGGATTTTCCCCAACAGGGACAAGACCACAGGGAAATGGGAGGCCAAAAAGAGGGACTAGTGGGGAGAGGAGAGTTCAAGCGAAAGAGAAAAAGGGAGTAACAGGTAAGGGCATTTATAACTTGAGTACCCCGTTCCTCACAGAAGAAGAAAAAGCAATACTGGATAAAGGTTTGAAGTTTGCCCCACCTAAAGCTCTGGATAAATTCCATACCTTTATGGATATACACAAATATATTAGAAAATGTCATATCAAAAGATAGATTGAAAGAAAGGAAGATTGGTGTCAGACGTTCAATCGTCTCATCTCTCCAATGCGTCATTATTTAATCCTCCGGGTGGGGAGGCATCCTCAGTGAGGGTGTTTAGAGATGTTGTGCTTAGAGATCTTGATAAGGTTCAAGTTAAAAATGTCAAGATGCATGCTCATCTTGACAAGGGATTACAACTATAATGTGACCGGAAGGATTTAGTGATTAGACCTGCGGATCAAGGAGGGGGAATCGTTGTGTTGGACAAAAGTGCTTATTATTTCAGGTACTTATATAGCGCCGTCAATTTACGCAGCGCTTAACATGTACATTGTACATTCACATCAGTCCCTACCCTCAAGGAGCTTACAATCTAAGGTCCCTAACTCACATTCATACATACTAGGGACAAGTTAGACAGGATCCAATTAACCTACCAGCATGTCTTTGGAGTGGAGCTTATTTAACAGAAATGATAAACATATTACATGATCATGACACATATGTCCCATTAAGAAGGGACCCTATGGGCCCTTATAAAAATGAATTTGAGAAGCTGGTTTCCAGAGCTCATGGTCAAGGTATCATCAATAAAAAATAATTTTCTTTCCTTGTCCCTGCTTCCCCAAGGACACCGGTTATGTATTATTTACCTAAGGGTCATAAAGATCCTATTTGCCTCCGAGACGTAAAATCATCAGCGGTATGGATTCTGTAAATTCCCGGGCGGGCAAATATATTGATACCTATTTACAGCAATTGGTTAAGAAAATGCCTTCATACATTAAGGACACTAGGGCAGTTAATCTTATTAAGGACTGTCCATTTCAGGAGGGATGGTGGTTAGTGACGGGGACGTTGCTTCGTTATATACCATAATTCCCCATGATTTGGGTATATCTGCAGTGTCACATTATTTGGATAGAGATTCTGATTTGATTTCTATCCAGAAAGAGTTCATTTTGGACCTTTTAAAATTTGCAGCATCTCACAATTATTTTTGGTTTGGGGGTGATTTTTTCCTCAAATAGGGGTGTGGCAATGGGGGCCAAACATGCCCCAAGTGTGGTCAATTTATTTATGGCCAAATGGGAGGAGGATGTCATCTATGCCCAACATCCTCCTCCTATGAAAGAGAAACTCCTCCTCCCTCATGGAATTCTTGGACACATTAAATCAGAATAATAGAGGTATCAGACTCAATTATGAGATGAGTCAAAAAGAGATCAATTTTTTGGACCTCTCCATTAAAGTGGAGGAAGGCCATCTGATAACGTCTACGTTTTTCAAATCTACTGATCGAAAAGCATATATCGAGGGATAGTTGTCACCATAAGGCTTGGTTCGACGGGGTCCCCCAAGGGACAATTCCTTCACATTAGATGGAACTTTACTTCCTTGGAGGACTTTGAGCGACAAGTAGGAGTTTTGACACAAAGATTTTTGCAGAAGGATTATGATCCTGTTTCTTTGGAGGCCACATTAAATCCAGCTAGAAATATTGATAGATATATGCTGCTTATAGAAAGGGCAGATCAATCTAATAGTAAGAATGGATATCTGACCAACTTTTCCACACATTTGTGTCCTTTTCCACATAACATTTAACATTAAACTCATAATGCATAAACATTGGCATTTTCTACAAAACGACCAAGTTCTTGGCCCTGGTTTTACCACCCAAACCTTAAGTTGTATATAGAGGTGTTCCGTCCTTGAAGGATAAGATAGCACATAACATTCTAGATCCCCCTTCTAGATCTCCTCTTTCACAGTCTCATTGGGTATTACAAATGTGGACATTTTCAGGTTTGTGGCCTCAACAAATGTAAAAAGAGAAAAATGACAGAATTTTCTTTAAGGGCCACCTCAAGAAAGTATTTAGTGAAATCCTTCATTACTTTTAGAACCACGCATGTGGTCTACTGGTTTCAGTGCCCATGTGGGTTATATTGTATGTGGACCATACCACCCGTGCACTGAATGTAAGGCTCAATGAACATATAGCTAATATCCGTAAAAGGATATAAAAATCATAGTGTCTCCAGACACTATGATCTAGTTCATGGTAGGAACCCAGCTGGAACTCTTTTCACGGGTATAGACAGTTTTGTATCACACTGGAGGGGTAGCCTGAAAGTTAGGGAACTATCTAAGATAGAAACTAAATGGATGTTTCTCCTCAAAAGTTATATTTCACATGGGTTAAATGTGGACTGGGATGTAAACTGTTTTTTGGATAATTCATATAATGTTGTTATATATTTTAAAATATATTTTTTAATTAGTTTATTAATTATTTTCAGTATAAAATGTGTAGTTTTTCTCATTTATACTTTGGCATATTGAGTGCAGGATTTGTAGTATATACAGTGTCAGAGCCCATTCTCATTTTCATCCATGTTGTGGGAGCTTAGAACTCTTTGTCACCACAGGATGAGGCTATGTACTCTATATTGGAGCTGCGAGCTCTGCCCTTCCGGGATTTCAGGTCATGTGACAGTGTATCGACTCTGGGCAAGTCTAGAGTGCAGACATGTAATCAGAGCGAGGCTGGACTCCAAATGACGTTCGAACAGCATAACTGTTCAGAACGAGGCTTGGCTTAATGCGATGAACCACACAAGGTGGAGTATCAGAATGAGGCTCAGATGAATATGGGGAGTATTTATTAGCGATGACGAGAAAAGATGCCCACACCCCAGAAGAAGTCATTGTAGTGACGAAACCGGTCGGGTTGAGGTGTCGTTTCCCTTCATCGTGTTCAGATGAAAGCACATGTATACCATTGTGCCCATATTACACACACTGTTTTTATCCATCGACATGTAAGTGCATTACTTTTAATGAAATCCTGTTGCATGCGATTTTACACTATTTCTTATCTCTCATTGGGGTATGCCATTTGGTGCTTCCGTTGGAACAAGAGGATTTGTTGATTTCCCCACTGGCTGCTTGAAGGTATCTCCCCCGTCTTCCGTATGCAGATTATTTAACGGTGCCGAAACCGGAAGTGAGAACATAACTTGTCGCTCCTCGTTTCCAGGTTTACAGAGAGAGGGGAACAATGTCAGTTCCTCTCTCTCTGTACAGGGCAGCCATCGCCGCCAGCCGCATCACTCCTGGCCTCCGCAATCAGACTGGAGAGCCGTGGGAGGGGGGTGGGACCCCCTTCCGCCTCCCGTAGAAGTTATCAAGTGGCTAATTAGCGAGAGAGAATTGCCGGCTGCAAATTTACATACTGGAATGAGGTTTTACACTATTTTGGCATCTTATCTCTCATTGGGGTATGCAATTTGATGCTTCCGTTGGAACAAGAGGATTTGTTGATTTCCCCACTCGCTGCTTGAAGTGATCTCCCCCGTCTTCCATATGCGGATTACCTAACGGTGCAGGAATATCTGAAAAACATCCCTTGTGACAGCATGGGCCATGTCAGGTCCTCTTTATGGAGAGATCTGGGGTCTATTAGAACCCAAATATCTCCTCTTGCCCCCAATGCAGTCGATCAGACACAGATCGGACTAATCAGCTGCTCCCCTGGCCACTGGTGGTCAGGTAAACAAAGAGCCGAAACTGGGAACGACAAGTTATGTCATCACTTCCGGTTTCCAGGGTTACAGAGAGAGGGGAACGACATCAGTTCCTCTATCCCTGTAGAGGGCAGCCATCGCCGCCGGACGCATCACTACCGGCCTCCGTGATCTGACCGGAGAGCCACAGGAGTTGGGTGGGAACCCCTTCCGCCACCCGCAGAAGTGATTGAGTGGCTAATTAGACACTCAGATCACTTCTGCAAGAAAGAGAATCGCAGGCTGCAAATTTACATACTGGAATGAGGTTTAACGCTATTTTGGTGTCTCTTATTGGGTATGCCATTTGTTTCTTCCGTTGGAAGAAGAGGATTTGTTGATTTCCCCAATGGCTGCTTGAAGTGATATCTTCCGTATGCAGATTACCTAACGGGGCAGGAGCATCTGTGATACAAGAGCCTTCTTTGACCCCCCCATAATAGGTGGTCAACGCTCTCTGGTAAGAGCACATTCTTAGATTGGTGGTTGTTTAATCACAAGGTGGAGGATTCTGTTAGTGATTTAACAGTCAAGATACTTGTTGACTTATCTGTTGTCACGCTGGTGACTCATGGACTCACTGTTTATGTTCAATAATATATGAATAATTTTTCATTTAATGTATTTAGTTTTTCAGCGCAACACTATTTTTATGTATTTTTTTGTTTTTTGATAATATCTCACTAGAGTGGTGCAGCTGTATATTAAGTAATTTGATATCATAAGCGCAGTTTAATTTTTGTTTTTCACATACAGGAATGATGCCTGTAGGTGCAGGCATCATTCCGGTATAACCACTGAAACTGGGGGACATCCAGTGGTTAAAAAGAATGTGACTTGTGAGCTTTAATGAAAAAAATAAAAACATTAAAGGATTACAGAACCAAATATCTACAACTGTCAGGAAGTGACAGCATGATGACATAAAGGTTATAACCACGATTAACACATTGTTGGGTGGCAGTCATGCTTTTGCAACAATGTTGTAACTGCATCAAATGAGTTTGTTTTTCGTAACCAACAGTGAAACACATCACACTGTAATATTGTAATATTTCTAAGATTTCTCTCCATAGTGGCACAACAGCGGAGCTTTTTGTGCTAGCCGTGGCTTGGTAATAAAAGTACTGGGTTTAAAAAAATGATTGGGGCATCAAGGAACACAATTGTGCCACACTAGTAAAATATCTTTTGGTGTTTCTTTTGAGAGATTCCTGCTGATAAGGAACAGAAACATACACTAAATTGCTCCATCTGGGAAAGTATAAAATATAACTTAAAAAAAAAAATTATACAAAAATTTAAACACAAAATGAAGTCTCTAGAACTGGTTAAATTAAGTGTAAAATTTTGATTTAGGCTTCATTCGCATGGGCATAGAGGCCTGTACAGTGTAAATGAGCCATTTGTTTACATGTTAAAAAAAAAATTAGAGATCATATGCCATCTCAGACAGGAAGGGTGTGCAGATAAACAAACCAGGATTAAAGAGATGAGGCTTGGTAGAAGATGGAAATGTATCAGGCATATAGTCCTCATCTTCTTGTGCTGCTTCCCATGTAGATTCTAGGACTTCACACAAACAATTCATGGACGGATGTTACTTTAGCAAGTCTGAAGAACAAGGCGCATAGTAGTATGCAATCACAAGGTGGTGGTAACTATCTTTCTGACATATGTTATTTACAAGTTAAAAACAAAGGCTATATTTCCATTTAGGTCCATTGATGGAGATTTAGATCTTTTCGATCCTTTACAAGATGTTGATGGTGGAGACACATTAGGTGATGCACAATTGACATTCAGACAACCAGGAGCCATCTCCAAGTTTAATCCTCTTTTCTTTTCTTTTTTTTTTTTTTTTTAAAGTGGGTCCAACTCAGTCTCAAGAACACCAAAATAGGAGGCACAGTAGTAGGAAGGAAGAAGGAAAGAAACATGGAACACATGGAAGGATAAAAAGAAATCTACAAAATTTCCCACACAAACTAATTGTGAAAATATTGGCAAGAGACATTGAAGCATTATCCTATAAAATGGTGGATGGAATCTGACTCCCGGACAATATAGGGCCCTCAAATTACTGCAGAGTTGTGAGGATACTATTTAAACCATCTGACCAGGGAGGCAATGTTGTCATTATGATCCAGACTATTATATTAGGATGTGGTAGAGGATTTCCCTATATATCCCTCCACTATGTTGATTTTTAGTGGAGGTATATCGATGACATTATGATCTTTTGGTCTGGACCTGTTGAACTGTTGAGGTTCAGTCAATCTTTAATCTATTTCTCACCTTTCCCACCTCTCAACCCATGATCAAAACTCACTTCCCTTTCTGGATTTTTATGCATTTATAGAGAGACCAATGATAGGATTAAAATACACCATAAACCAATGGTGAGCAATTCGTTTTTGCATTTTAGAAGCGTTTTTGAAACATTTAAAAGGGAGGCCAAATGTTTACAACATCGGTATATTAAACAAGGTTGTAGTAGAAATCCTTTAAATGTGCTAAGAAAAGTCCTCTTGTTATATCAGTGGGAGATCACACAAGACCCCCTCAAAATCTGTTTAATTACGTAATTTAGTAATCAGTCAAAAATAATCTTATAACCCAATGCAAAGGCATATCCTTCAGGAGGATGAGATTATCAATCATTTTATAGATGATAAATTGAATATTACCTTTTGTAAAAGTACATCAATGCAGAATCTTTTAGTTTCTAGTAGTTAACAAACTAAGGGTGTTGATCTTTGTAAGTCTCTTCCATTAGGCTCTTTTCCATTTATAACAAACCTGCAATAGGGACAATTATCACATTTAAATTTGATTATATGACCCAGTGGTAAGAGATTAGTTTCTAAAAAATTTGGGAAATGCCATATGATAGGTATTGTGTACCTGCTGATATGTCCATGCAATTAATTTTTTGTTGGGAACACCTAACGCATTTTCTGGCAATGGATCTATGACTACATCTATAATATTTTCATGGGCAATCTATGTAGTCCTGTGGCCTGGCATTTTGTTTAATACCATGTCAACAAAACAATTTTCCTTTTGTGGCCCTTGATAGAATACATCCCACACCCAAGAGTGGGGGAGGGGGGGAGGGGGGATTTTGACAAAGTTATCTTGCAGGTTGAAAAAAAGTTGATGAATTTTATCATTTAAAAGTTACACAAAAATTGTCCTTATAATCAATGATCAATTTAGCGCCCTTTTTAGAAGGGTGATGGGATATATATATAAATATATATATATATACACACATATACACAAGGATGATTTTACTGATTGATAAATCAGTTTGCATTTGTTTTGGAATGAATTCATAGTTTACTTTACTTTATGCATAATGTATTAATACATAATGCTGTGTGTGTGTATATGTGTATGTATATATATATATATATATATATATATATATATATATATATATATATATATATATATATACACACACACACACACATATACACACACACACAGTACATATATGGTATATTTTATATTTTTGTCTGTCTTATTTATTTTTGTTTGTTTTGTTGTGACTCTTTGTTTTTTGTATGGAATTGTATATAGTAGCAGCTTTTTGTTTTGTTTGTATTGTTGTGGTCTGTGTTTTGTTTGTTTGTCCCCTTTTGTGGCTGCCAAAGCCCCCTATTCTGCTTCCTCATCCACAGCTACTCCTGCCATTGTATACAAACAAAATATTTCCCAGCACACTTACCAGTCAGCCCCAAAAAAACAACCAAGCAGTTTGGCTCCAGAGCAACTTTTTTTTATTTTTCGCATACATGTAAAGATCTTAATTTTTGGCAATAAAATAATTAACCCCCCGAACATGATATATTTTCTGAAAGCAGGGGCCCTGTAGAATAAAAAGGTGATAGTTGCACATTTTTGTTTGACATATTGCTGCAATTTTTTAGGAAAAGACCTCATCATATAATACCCGTTTTTGGTTAAAATATAAAAGATGAGGTTACATTGAGTAAATAGCTACCAAACATTCCATGTCTTAAAATTGCGTGCGCCCGCAATATCGCCAAAAACTATGGTGGCAAAAAATACCCATAGGTGACGCTTTAAAAGCCTTTACAGCTCATCAGTTTAGAGTTAGTAGCTCTTGTACTAGAATTCTTCTTCTCACTCTGACATTTGCGGCAATATGTCACACATATGATGCCACTACGGTTAACATGCACGTGCATACCCTGGGCTCGCATATGCATTTGCACAGGTGTGCTGGGTAGGGATGAGCCGAACACCTCCTGGTTTGGTTCGCACCAGAACTTGTGAACAGACCGATAGTTTGTGCGAACTTTCGAACCCTGTTAAAGTGGACTCAAACATGAGCATTCAAAAGTGTGAATTTTAAAGACTAATATGCAAGTTACTGTCCTAGAAAGGATTTGGTGACCCCAGTCCTGCCCCAGGGTTAATGCAAAAAAAAGTTTTAAAAACGGTCGTTTTTCAGGAGCAGTGATTTTAATAAATGCTTAAAGTGAAAAAAATAAAAATGAAATATTCCTTTAAATATCGTGCCTGGTGAGTGTCTATAGTATGCCTGTAAAGTGGCATGTGTTTCCCGTGTTTAGAACTGTCCCTGCACAAAATAACATTTCTAAACGTATGAAAGTCATTTAAAACGGCTTGCGGCTTTAATGTAATGTCTGCTCCCGGCAATATGGATGAAAATCATTGAGAAAAAAGGCATGGGTACCCCCCCCCAGCCCATTACCAGCCCCTTTGGGTCTTGTATGGATATTAAGGGGAACCCCGCACCCAAATTTAAAAAAGGAAAGGCGTGGGGCCCCCAGGCCCTATATTCTATGACCAGCAGTATACAGGCGGTCCAAACAAGAAAGGGACTGTAGGTTTGTTGTTAAGTAGAATCTGTTTGTAATTTTGAACTGGTACATTTTTAAAGTGTAGCTCCAGCCACAAAATCTATTTTTAAGCTTTTTGGAAAACCTAGGGAAGGGTTATCACCCCTGTATGTAACCTTTGTTTTGCTGTCTGTGCACCTGTTCAGAAGATTTCACCTCACTTTCTGTCCCAACGATAATTGGATTTTGAAAATTTGGGGTTTTTAGTGAAACAAGGAACCCTTACAGGAGAGAATTTCCCTCCCTAGGGGTAGATTTCCTCTCACTTCCTGTTGTCTCCTTCTGTTTGAAAGTAGGAGTCATTTGTAAGTTGGATGTTTGAAAGTAGGGGCCTGCCCTATATACTCTGCAGAAATTGGGGCCTTAGGTGTTGGTGTTGCCACAACACTGTAAGCCCTCACAGTTAACTCTTGGTGGGTGCAGGAACTTGCCCTGCTGTGAAATATTAGATCAAGAATTGTAATTACATGCCCCTGTTGAACAGGGGTAGAAAAATTGGGCCTTAGGCACAGGTGCTGGTGCCACAACACTGCAACCCCTCACAGAAATTCTAGTTGGAGTGCATGAATGAGCCCTGCTGCAAATTATTGCAGCAAAAATTGTAATTACACGCCCCTGTTAAACAGGGGCAGAAAAATTGGGCCTTAGCCACTGGTACCACAACACTGCAACCCCTCACAGATACTATAGTTGGAGCGCAGGAATGAGCCCTGCTGCAAAGTATTGCATCAAAACTTGTAATTATACGCCCCTGTTAAATAGGGGCAGAAAAATTGGGCCTTAGCCACTGGTGGCGGTGCCCAGAACCAAAAATGTTCTTACAAGCTATCAGCATGAAAATTGAAGAGTAAGAGGATAGTCACTCAGCATAACAGGATAGTCGCTCAGCATCAGCATAGGCAGTCTTGAAGGGATCTCACATTAAAAAAAAAATTATTCGGTTACATCAGCATCAGAGGCTTGGTAGCTGGTGATCCAAGACTGATTCATTTTTATGAAGGTCAGCCGATCGACCGATTCGGTGGACAGGCGCACCCTGTGATCGGTTACAAAGCCTCCAGCAGCACTAAATGTGCGTTCCGAAAGAACGCTGGATGCAGGACAGGCCAGTAGCTCAATTGCATACTGTGAAAGCTCTGGCCAGTGATCCATCCTCAAGACCCAGTAACCCAGAGGATTTTCGGTGGGAAAGGTGTCCAAGTCTGATTTTGCCCCTTGGTATTCCTGCACCATGTAAATCAGACGCTGGCGATGGTTGCTGGAACCGATCAAACCTTGGGGCTGCAGACTAATAAATTGTCTGAACACATCGGTCAGACGGCAACCTTCTCCACCGCTCCTTCCGAAGCCTCAGCAACACGTTGTCCAGGACCAGGAATTTGTAACCTCCCAGGCTCTGGAAATGTGTTGCACAAACCTTTCTGCAAGGCCTCCCGAAGATGTTACATCCTCTGCACCCTCTGCGACGGCAAGAAAAGGTCCACAACCTTACCCTTGTAACGTGGATCAAGGAGGGTTGCCAGCCAGTATTGATCCCTCTCCTTGATACCACGAATACGAGGATCCTTCCACAGGCTTTGCAGGATCAGGGAGGCCATGCAGCGTAGGTTTGCTGAGGCATTTGGTCTGCAGTCCTTTTGGTCACTAAGGACGACATGATCCACAGCCACCTCCTTCCAGCCGCGTACAAGTCCATGGGTTTCTTGGGACTGTAAATGATCCCTTAAAGACTGCTGCTGATGCTGAGTGCCAGGCTCCACCTCCATGCTGACACAATCCCCCTCCTCCTCTTCCTCCTCGTCCTCTTCCTGTGTGATCGGCGGGCCAGCAGGAACACTATCTGGATAAAGGGTGCCTTGAGAGCACAAAAAATGTGTCAACCATCCCAACCTATAACTGGCCTTTGCAGCAAGGTGCACATGGATGGGCAATGCACATCACAAACAAAAGATTTCCCAGCACACTTACCAGCCAGCCTGCCTGTTTAACAATTTATGTTAAAAACAGAGGGTTTTGTTTGAACTCATTTGCAAATACGGTATATGCATAAGCCACAGTGCCCACACTTGGGCATGTATATACTGCGGTCCTAACTCTAAATTTCCTTTTTTTTTTTTTCTCTTGAGAGGGTGCATGTGATCATCACAGGGCTAATCAGCACTGTCCAGATAGAGGGTCAGGGATCATGCATCCTGATAGGACAGTCAGTGCAAAATGAAAACTCATCCTACAAGCTTTAACCAGATACTCATAGAAGTCACAAGACTGCTATATACTGCTGATGAGAAAAGGTATTTAGCAGTTTATATTTACTAATATAATTGCATTTCCATGTTCTGTGTACTGTGGGAGACTAGATATAGTGAATTCAGGGTCCTGGGTTTAGTAACACTTTAATCTATCCATTCCTATATGCGCTCCTACAATGGAGGCTCTGGAAATTTAGAGTTAGGACCGTAGGAGGACATCTTTCATCTCAGAGCTTGCCGTCTCCAGAGACTGTCCCTGTGAGGACACAGCAGGAGGAGGAGGAGTATGGTTGCCATGGAGGCACTGAGGCTGAGGTTGAAGATGACATAGGGTAGCATTTCAGGGGTGTATTTTATGCCTCCCAGACCTCAGGAGTAGTACGTGGCTGGGGGAAGCATCTTAGCGCAAGTCATCCTCAGCGACACTGAAGAATTGGTTTCCTCCAACTCCAGTTGTTTGCAGCACATAGGCTTCCTCATGCTCCAGAGCCTGTGAAAGGATGTTAGGATTTGTGGCATCAAGGAGAAAGACCATGACTGGATGGCGACTCGCCTTGATCTATGTTACAAGAGGAAAGCCAGAGCTCTTCCGGAGAATGAAATATCTGGAGGATTGATGGCTGCAGGTTCCAAAAATACCTCACATGGTGCCACTATTAGCACATACTTCACCTGTCACTGTTGTAGGCCTGCTACCAATACATCTAAAAATGAGGACAGACTGCTTTGCAATGGCAATTTTAATGTGCCACTTGAATTTTTATAGCAGCTGTGTCACAGCAAGTTTAAATTTAAACTGGTACATTTAGTGGGAGAAAAATTCTCTCAGTTATGGTGTTTGGGTACCACCATACAAAAAACATTTTTTGCAGCTGTGTGACAGTTGCAGATATGGGGAATGCTTGTTAAAGCAGGGTCTATCCTGTGCTCTGCAGGAATTTTTCTGTCAAGTTGTGGTGTTTGGGTACCACCACCAATTAAAACCCAATTTTTCCGCTGTACAGTAGCACAAAATATAAAATTCTTGCCCAGGGTCAGTCCCTTCCTCTGCAAGAATATGTGTTGGGTTACAGTGGTTTGTAACTATTAAAACCTGAACCTTAATTTTTACAATTCTTTTGAGGACTTCTGCTCTATTTTTTGGGCTGGGTAAATACTGTGTTGGCCATTAAAGCGGTTGTGAAGAAATAAGGTTTTTTACCTTCATGCATTCTTTGCTTGAAGGTAAAAAAAATCCCCCCCTCCCAGCTCCTCATTATTCTTACCTGAGCCCATTGGCTCCCACTGCAACCAATCATAGCCTGTGGGGAGGAAGCGGGGGGGGGCCAAGCCTCGCTCTGGCTTGGGAGCAAGCTTACACGAGTGCCCCTCAGTGGTGGTGAAGTTTTAGGATGGGGGGCGCCAGACCCCGCCCTTCCTTTTTGACCCCTCCCACTTGGTGAAAATGGCGTGGTTTCAGTGAAATAGTGGGGGTGGCTCTAAGGTGGTGTGGTTAGTGTCTGAGATGAACGAGGGATGGAGGGAGAGGGACAGAGGGATGGAGGGACAGCAGGCCCACCAAATGCAGCAGCCTGTGTCACCACCAAATTGCAGCAGCCTGTGTCACCACCAAATTGCAGCAGCCTGTGTTACCACCAAATGCAGCAGCCTGTGTCACCACCAAATGCAGCAGCCTGTGTCACCACCAAATGCAGCAGCCTGTGTCACCACCAAATGCAGCAGCCTGTGCCACCACCAAATTGCAGCAGCCTGTGTCGCCACCAAATGCAGCAGCCTGTGTCACCACCAAATGCAGCAGCATATGTCACCACCAAATTGCAGCAGCATGTGTCACCACCAAAATTGCAGCAGCATGTGTCACCACCAAATTGCAGCAGTCTGTGTCACCACCAAATTGCAGCAGCCTGTGTCACCACCAAATTGCAGAAGCATGTGTCACCACCAAATGCAGCAGCATGTGTCACCAACAAATGCAGCAGCATGTGTCACCAACAAGTTGCAGCAGCCTGTGTCCCCACCAATTGCAGCAGCATGTGTCACCATGAAATGGAGCAGCATGTGTCACCACCAAATGCAGCAGCATGTGTCACCACCAAATGCAGCAGCATGTGTCACCACCAATTGCAGCAGCAGGTGTCACCACCAAATTGCAGCAGCATGTGTCACCACCAAATTGCAGCAGCATGTGTCACCACCAAATTGCAGCAGCCTGTGTCACCACCAAATTGCAGCAGCCTGTGTCACCACCAAATTGCAGCAGCCTGTGTCACCACCAAATTGCAGCAGCCTGTGTCACCACCAAATTGCAGCTGCATGTGTCACCACCAAATTGTAGAAGCATGTGTCACCACCAAATGCAGCAGCCTGTGTCACCACCAAATTGCAGCAGCCTGTGTCACCACCAAATTGCAGCAGCCTGTGTCACCACCAAATTGCAGCAGCATGTGTCACCACCAAATTGCAGCAGCATGTGTCACCACCAATTGCAGAAGCATGTGTCACCACCCAATTGCAGAAGCATGTGTCACCACCCAATTGCAGCAGCATGTGTCACCACCAAATTACAGCAGCATGTGTCACAACATTGCAGCAGCATGTGTCACCACCAATGGCAGCAGCATGTGTCACCACCAATGGCAGCAGCATGTGTCACCACCAAAGGCAGCAGCATGTGTCACCACCAAATTACAGCAGCATGTGTCACCACCAAATTACAGCAGCATGTGTCACCACCAAATTACAGCAGCATGTGTCACCAAATTGCAGCAGCATGTGTCACCAAATTGCAGCAGCATGTGTCACCACCAATTGCAGCAGTCACCATCAAACCCCCCTCCCCCTGTTAATTACCTTGCTGTGTGTTGTCCTCTCCAATGGTGTCTCCTATGGAGAGGTCCGTTCCTCTCATACTTCCTGTTTCCGCTCTCCTGGGATTGGAGAGAGAAACAGTTAGTGACATCATACTCAGGTGTCAATCAAACTGCCCGGCCAAAGTAATAGATACTAGCACCGGGCGGAAGCTACTCGGTGCTTCAGAAAGCGCCGCAAGGTGGGCTAAAAGCCCGCAAATGAAGTGCCACATCTGCAATCTCGTGATTGCATAGACATGGCGCTTCCCATAAGCGTCCGAACACAGTGCACTTAAGGACCTTTTTTTGTATTTCTTCAAAGGGCTAAATTTTTTTTTTTTTACATTTTTTTGTGACTGCCTGGAGGGGGGGTGGCGCCCAGAAGGGATGGGCCGCCACTGGTGCCCCTATAGCAAATGAGAGGTGGGGGAGAGGTGCCAGGAGCGCTGGTGGGGGACCTGAGAAGAGGAGGATGGGGGCTGCTCTGTGCAAAAGGTAAGATAAGTAGTAATTAAATAACAAGAGAAACGGAACTAGGACTTTATCCAGTTAGAACGGATCTGAAGGGGTTAATCAATTAGGCTAACAAATAGCTTTATCCACTATAGAGATCCGCTTTCACCGTCAGCCTGAGGTTTAAATTACAAAACTGGATATATATATGTGTATACACCCTTATAAAAATCCTCTAGGGGTGGTTATCCTCTGAAATAAAGTTAATCAGCATATAAGAATGGGGAGACCCAGAGAATTTCTTCATAGAGGATAGACTGGTGAAATACTAGAATTCATAATTCAATAATTATCCACATAAACTTTATTAAACACAATAATAGAAAAATGTCAAAATACACACCAACCTACAACACATAATCTAAAATTAGACTGTACGTCTCGATGAGAGACAGGTGGCCACCAATTTTGGATCACACACACCAATCCAAATATCTGGTCTGGGAATGTAGACCTGAAGTCCCAGGTATATAAGTAAGGTGCAGTTTCTGGGATGATAATTTTTCCAATAAAGGCTTAATTCACATATAGATGAAAAAGTGTCAATAACAACAGTGGTAACAGCAAATTACTGCCGGGTTTCAGTTGAAAGTTCCCATAGGACTGTGCACATAATATTTGTCATGTGTGGAGATATCCCCGTTTGCAGCTAAGCAATAGATATTATACTGAGCGTTCCATGACTCGGCAATAAAGAAGTGCTTTGGAGAGAGGATTTGAGACAGCTGACAGGTGCTGTGAGAGATATCTTTAACACAGTGTGAAGAGGCAGGGATCGCTGGTAATAGATCTTAAAGAAGATAGGTAAAATACATCTCACTGTCTTATGCCTTCTCTGTATAGACCGTCATAGCCTCCACTGTCTTGTCTCCATTCTAATCATCTCTATCCATGCCGATTGCAAGGGAAGCAAAGACAAAATATCCCATGAAATTGATTCCACCCTTGTGCGGGTATAGAAAGTTGGAGGGTCAGAGTCCTATGGCTTCAGTACTTGCAGGTATATGTTTAAAGTCCCAAACCAAGGCAGCTCCGTGTGCCTGGTACCTGTCAGCAAATAGAATGCATGCAGCCACTCGGGGTAGGCTGTGGGGGGATCACAGCAATTGGTGGAATTCACCGTGTCTTCACACGGATGCTGTGATTTTGGTAATGCTTACATGTTGCGCTTGGACTCAAGCTTCTTCAGAGCATGCTCAGTGGTGCATGATCCTAGTTTAAATAATAGGGTAAATTAAGAGTAATTAGTTCCCATTAGGATCATTCTCAACCAAGCTGCAAACCAATCAAGGCATCATTCACCCATAGTGCACACACACAGTCACATACAGGGGCGATCAGTATTTGAAATATAAACATACATGTATAGCTGCATCCACATGGACACATACATGTTCACATATATACATATCTCCAAAAGAGATCCAATGTAAACCTTAGTTGATAAATATATAGTAAATAAAATTGCTACACATGAACAACCAATAACATAAAAAGCCAAGCTGCTAGAAAGTATCCACTAGGAAAGGAATGGCTACATGTCTAAAGGAAACGATTTATACAGTAGCTTTTCAATAATAGCAATCCAAATAGGATTCTATACCTTAAAATAATTATGGCCATCTCATACAGATGTAGTTCTCCCTATATTTAGAGACTCTAATTATGGGATCAGAGGGAGGGGGCCCTGAGATATGAAAAAAGAAAAAGCTGGAATTGCACAGAGCATGGATGGGGCATTGAGGCCCGTATGTGAATTAAGCCTTTATTGGAAAAATTATCATCCCAGAAACTGCACCTTACTTATATACCTGGGACTTCAGGTCTACATTCCCAGACCAGATATTTGGATCGGTGTGTCTGACTGTGTGTGTGAGAGCGCTGTGGAGTGTGTGATCCAGAATTGGTGGCCACCTGTCTCTCATCTAGATGTACAGTCTAATTTTAGATTATGTGTTGTAGGTTGGTGTGTATTTTGATATTTTTCTATTATTGTGTTTAATAACGTTTATGTGGATAATTATTACATGAATTCTAGTATTTCACCGGTCTATCTTCTATGAAGAAATTCTCTGGGTCTCCCCATTCTTATATGAATATAAGTAGTAATATCTAGTTTATGTTTGTTATTTTTAAGAAAAAACTGAATGTTTAATATCACTTTATTTTTTATTTTTTTTTATTGCAGTGCATTATCATTATAAATGGACCACTCCTACTTTCTCATGCTGCTCCTCAGTTGTGAAATTTGAAATTCACACTCGTTAAAGTAGTGCGGCCTAACAGATTACGTACATAAAGCTGTCTGGTCTCATTCTTTTTACCTCAGAAATTCTAGCCTATAAAAATGTGCTTTAAATATGTGTGGATAATTCCTCAAAACTTTTTCTTCTTCGTCATAGGGTAAATAAAATGTAATTTTTGGATTGCCTGCCTGCTCTTTACCTCTTGAATTACCTATTGCCTAAAATTTGTAAGATTTTTAGATTATGTGTCAGAAAAATACCAATCTTGTTCATTATTGCAGGCTGAAAAATAACATCTTCCTGCATCCTAAATTGCCTTCTTTTAAAAAGGAAACATGAATGTGCATTAAATCTGTGAAATAATTGTATAGTGTGTTCTAAAAAATAAATGCTTTATTTTCTGGCTGAAATAAGCTGGCACTCTTCCTCCATGTTTGCCTATTCTCAAAAAGGATTAGATTGTTATCTGAAAATATATATAATATATATTACTGGTGGGTGCCTAAATACGGTTTCTCTTACAATTTTAAGTTAAAATAATCCAAATGTCTGTCTTCAAATTGGCCTCCCATTGATTAAATGGAGAGTATAGTCTCATATAAAAATTATGATTCAAAAAATAACAAAGTACCATCATCCAAGTTGATATATAGAAAAAGGCGATGAGGGTGGGGAAAATAGGACAGTTGCTGAAGCTTACCATATGTTTATTCCCAAGCTCAAAAATGTGATGAACTGTCTCGGTACTAATAACAAACGATATAGGTAATATAAAAATGTATTACATATAAAAAAAGACATACGTGGTACATAAAAACAGCAATTCTTAGAAGGAATTATATTTCAAGAAACAAATACGTGGGATTCCCCCAAAACTAATTATCTGTTGATGAAGTAATTCTCTAAATTGATTTTTACCTCTACTAGTTTTGCGGTGTTGTTACCGCTTCTTCAGGAGAAAAAATCGATAAAATAATCAATAAAATAGATATGTGAGTCAAAATACATTACATTCAAAGGTGATAAATGTAATTCAGCAAAATAATATAAAAGATAATGATAAAGTTGCTCACCAGGCTGGAGAGTGGCTATATGTGAGGCCAGAGACCCGAACCAAAATTCCCCCCCGCGGCGGACAAGGGGGATGTATCTAAATAAAAAAATTAATATGTGATAATGGTACGGAAGAAATATAAATAATATCAAATGGCTCACTTTCCAATCAATACAGGCCAAATAAAGGAAGGGGAAAGCAGAAAAAGGAAGGAAAGGGGAGAGGGAGGGGGGAAGGGGAGGGGAAGGGGGAAAAAAAGGGAGGAGGGGGAGGCAAGAAAGAAAAGAGGGGGGAGAAAAAAGATACAGGAAGGGGGGAAGGGGGAAGAAAAAAAGTGATGTGGGTGATGGAGGGAAGGGGACAACAGGTAGCAAAGGGAAGAGTAGGAGGGGAAAAGAAGGGTAGGGGGGGTTAGGGAAAAAAATGGGGTAAAAAAGCCGGAAGGGGCAAAAGAAGGAAAGGGATTAAGGGACGAGGACGGGAGTTGAGGAGCACAAATGAAAAAGAGGAAAACAGAAAGGGGAAGGGGGGTAGGGGTGGAGAGAGAAAGGAGGGGGGAGGGGGGAAAAGGGAAGAAGGAAGGGAAGAGGGAATGGAGGGGGAAAGGAAGGAAGGAGGGAGGGGAAGGAAGAAGGACAAGGGAAGAAGATTGAATGAAAAGCAAATTAATATTTAATCAGACTCGGGGAGCAAAATGGCTCACCTGAAAACCAGCAATGTCATATATAGACCAATGTTCAAAGCTCCAGGGGGCATGGAGGCACAATCCTGGTACTTAACAGGGAGAAAGAGGGCCAAAGAAAATTGGCTCAATCATATACCCAAATTTGAAAGCACTCTTGTGGCTTGGGGTAAACTTCTGTAGGGTCCTGGTGCACATACCCTGGAGATGCTCCAGGCATGGGCCAATGTTAAGCAGAGAATCTGCAAATTGAATTCAATAATAATTAAATGGGTATATGGCCAGATTGGATCATATAGATATACCAATGTGTAAGGAAAAAGGCTGAACGTGGCCGATAGACGGAAAAAGATGTATATGCCCCCCATTACCATGGTGATGCCAGAATTCCTACCTGTCCACAGGTGTATTAGCGCCCGTCCCCAAGGAGCAAGGTCCACCGTGCTCATCCATGGGCCGATGGCCCTTTTAAATAGGCTCCCAAACCTGGAAACGCCCAGCACGCCACACTAGGTGGTGTCTGACGTCACTGGGTCAGATTCCCCACACTGCGCATGTGCGTCCATTAGACGCAACTGCGCAAGTGCGTGCTGTCCGAGCCAGTGAGCGGAGAGCCCAGAGCTCGGGTGGAGCAAGAAAAGGATAAGCTCAACAACAGTGTATCCTAGCAAGAGGAATCACAAGTCCGCCGATGGGGCAAAAAAAACATCCGGGTTCACATATAGACAACAAACCCAGCCAGCCGGGGGAGCAACACTGTAAACTGATCAGAAGAATATTTTTTTTTACACGGTGACAAAAAAAAAATATAAATACATCGGGGTATAGTATGATGATAAGGGAAGAGCACCTATATTGAAATAAATAAATTACCAAGTAAACGTACCATCATCCCAAATGTCTAGTGCAAAGAGAGGGCAGGGAGTAGGGAACAGCCGCAGTTAGCTGCTTCTGTCAGCGGATGTCCCAACCCTCCACACACAAAGGGAAACAAGGGGGGACTATTGCGGTACTGAAGGTAGTCAGGAATTTGATAGAAGAAAATGAAAATGAGGAAAAATAATATAATAAAATTTACATTTTAATGGAAAACAATGTTAAAAATTATTACAGTGTCACATACAGTCGAAATTCATAGCAAGAGCAATCTATACAACCATACGAATTACACCCAATAATAACAGGGGGTACATATATGACTTATTTTCTCGACCGGTTTCGCGGTATTCACCGCTTCCTCAGGAGAGTACAGTCTAGAATGTAACATGAAAAACATATAATGAATACAAACAGATCTACAGATACATAGAAAATTCTTAATATGATTTCATGCAAAGTCAATGATTCAGATATTTTACTTACCCTCCCAATTATATGGGGAT